>JAHSPW020000001.1:28334079-28869079 GCA_019985065.2 Arctostaphylos glauca | reverse complement strand
CTAGACCATCGGTATAACCCTTTAGAACAAATTATGTGCTAGCCACATTATCCAGCATATAATGTTTCACTTACGGGTGGATAGTTTCAGTCACAACTATGTTCTTTCCGAGTTAATCTAAAACATATAAGGCATTATAGTCAAAGTGCATAGGCAACAACCTGATGAGTTAGTGTCAAACAAGAAGTTTTCTTTACTACTGATTATCAACCCACGATTGTGTATTATAGTATTAACATAAACATATCTCTTGCCAGTAGTACTTGTTTATTTGACTGGGTACAACTGATTCATAAAACCCATTCATGGATCTAGATCCAAAATTTGGCACGTGTGACACAATAGTTTGTCCAAGACATATGGAAGTAGGTACAATGATTCTGAACTGCAATTTTCCTTGTAGCGAGATTGGCAGCTACTCTCGTTGAAGCTGTTGTAGGATTTGATGAGATGGTTGTTGGGGCCCAGCGATGCTTTACGGGACAGAATGCTGGCCTATGAAGAAACAACAGGTGACCAAGATGAGTGTAGCAGAAATGAGAATGTTGAGGTGGATGTGTGGTAAGACTAGACGAGATAGGATTAGAAACGAAACAGTCCGCGAGATGGTAGGCGTAGCACCTATAGACGAGAAGTTGAGGGAAAATAGGCTTAGGTGGTTTGGACATGTCTATCGTAGACCTACGGAGGCAATAGTTAAGAGAGCGGATAGGATAGCTTTGCATAGCAATGCTCCGGGGAGGGGAAGACCCAAATTGACATTAGATGCGGTAGTGCGCAAGGATTTAAGTCTACTAGGGCTAAGTGAGGAAACAGCACTTGACAGAACTCTTTGGAGGAAAAGGATTCATGTAGCCGACCCCAATTGATTTGGGACACAAGGCTCAGTTTGGTTTGGTTTGGTTTGGTTGCTGGGGCCCAGCGAAAGTATTATATGTTGGGGGGGGGGAAGAGAGGTGTTAGCAAAACAAATTGTGTTGCATCCCTTGCTGTAAATTTGCAAATCATGGTCATCATTGTGATTTTGTAACGACTCGACTTTTTAAAAGAGTAAATATTTTTTTCATTTACCGTCATTTCTTTATTGAAAATTAAATGAAATCATTTATGGCATTTTTTTTAATCACACAAATTCTAAATAAAATAAGATTTTTATACTCGACATTATCATAATTATTTTGGCATCGTTAATACGTCAGACGATTGGATCGATACGTGGGTGCACGTATTTGTTTGTTGCATTAGGGTATATTTTTTTTCCCCCTTGCCGTTGTTATTTCTTGATCTGTTGAATTCCTAAAGCTTGATTAACAAGCCTTGAACCCAACCTTGAATGTCTTATAGATTCATAACCAAACCCACTAAAATTCCCCATAGTTCTTCAATTCTCCACCTAAATTAATGGGATCTCATCCAAAAGCACCACTATTTTATGAACATCTCTATTTTCCTTCCACGTTGAACCTTGAAATACACCGCCATTGATTTCTCTTTTCTTGTTTTCCCCAAATTCTTTGTTGTGGTTCTTTCCCCTTGGGCACACCATCAGCCGAAACCCCTTGGATATTGTTCCACCTCATTGTTTTCTCCTTACTCCTTAAATTTGCTTGGATTTCGTAAGCCATTATTTAAAACCAATCCCATTTCTAATGGCCTATAAAAGCACTGCTATTTTTACACCAGCTTAAGCCATTTTGTTTGCAGCCACACGAGAGAGAGAGAGAGAGAGAGAGCGTACTGCTGCCGAAGTCAAGGGACGCCAAAACACCATCTTCTGATGACGGTTCTTTGTCGGACTATGCATTCGAGGTAGAAACACATACCTTGCAATCCTAATTTCGTGCAATTTGTAGATATTATGTGTATTTATTTTTTTTAGAGGAATCATATATTTTTTTAATCCGGTCACGGCCCAAATGATTAAATATTGTCCAAATTACACAACACTTGCACATGCATACACTTTTTAATGTGTTATATGTCTACAAATTTCCATGGGATCTCGTGTGAGCAGGAATGCCAATCCGACTATATTTTGTTTAGTTATTTTATTGTCTAAATAATTTTAGCAATGTAGTTGAGATTCTAAAAGTTATGTTGATGAAATTTTTGACGTGATAAGGTCATGATGGAATTTTGGTTAGTTCATTTTATAGCCATTATGCTGCCGATTTTATTTTCGGAATTTGGCATTTTTTATGTGGGAAAACCTAGAGTCGTACGTTAGGGACAATGGACTGGATGCCGTTTGTGACACGGAAGCGGAGGATGTCAAAGCGTGCATTGTATTCGGATAATATGTAGAGACATTGAGTAATGTTAAAGGAAGAGTAAAAAAGGTTTAGCCCGTTGTGGCTGTTTGATTTGGTATGACTCATGTGTTTATGGCATAATTATGCAAGTTGATTATGATTTAAGGGCCTCAACTAGGAGGAGTTGGAGATGGTTGAAGGTGACTTTGGGACGTCTGCGATGGCAACTCTAGACCTGAGGGAGTGGTGACTAGTGTCTTGGCGTCCTTGAGCCGATAAGGAGAAGCGGTTGGGGTGACTGGGCCTGGTGAAGCAACGTTGCGAAGGATCTAGATAGGGTGAAATAGTTATTGACCTGAGTGGACAGTAGAAGTTCCTTGTCTTGTCGGATCGGTATTTGGTCGGGTATATAACCTTAGACTACGGGCCCTTGGTAGGTAAGAACTGATCAATATCAATCGATTGCCTATGCTAGCGATTAAGAGCAATGTTCTGAATACCGGATCGGTTTGGGTACCAATTTTCGGTACGGTACGTATCGGTACCGGTCATGTATTGGGTACCGCTATCGGATTTATCGCAACTATATATATATATATATATATATATATATATATAAAAATTATAGAGAGAAACTCCAAAAAAATTAATTTTTTTTCGCAAGTCTTAAAAAAATAATAATAAGTTATGTACCGGCCGGTACTGGCCGATATGGCCGGTATTAGCCGGTACGGCCGGGATTGAAAACGGTATGACGCTAGGAGTATTTGATACCGTTTTTAGGTACTAATAACATTGGTTAAGAGGGTAAGATTGGATCCGAGGAGGTGAATCCTAGAAACTTAAATACAAGATTCATAACGAACCTATGTGTTTATTTTCGCTGCTTTATTCTCTGTTCTTTAATGTGATTATAAAATCTGTCAAATTGCATATTTTTTGGGTTAGTGTTTCGGGTATGTTTTTTCGCTGAGTATTCTATACTCATGGACTAATTTCTCTGTCCCTGGCATTAATGCCAGATGAAGAAGTGCAAGAAGAGAAGCAATTTGAGTTACAAGAATCAAGCTTCGGAGCTAAAGACTATGACAACACTTGTGGATTTTACGAGAGTTTCACCACTCTCCTTTAGCCATTCATCCTGGTGGGACGAAAATGTATCACGATTTGCGTCGACAATTTTGGTGGTTCGGAATGAAGAAAGATGTAGTGAGATTTGTGTCGAGATGTTTAACATGCCAACAAGTGAAGGCCGAACACCAACGACCTGCGGGGGAGTTACAACCATTGCCAGTAGCGGAATGGAAGTGGGAGAACGTGACAATGGATTTTGTTACCGGTTTGCCGAGATCACCGAGAGGGCATGACGCGATATGGGTAGTAGTGGACCGTTTGACCAAGACTGCTCACTTTCTACCGATTCAGGTTACTGATTCAGTTGAGAAGCTCAGTCGGTTGTATGTACGTGAGATTATCCGATTGCATGGGATTCCAGTTTCTATTGTGTCCGACCGAGACCCACGATTCACAGCACGATTTTGGAAGAGTCTGCAAGCAGCGCTGGGAACGAACTTACTATTTAGTACTGCGTATCACCCACAGACCGATGGACAATCCGAGCGTACGATTCAGATTCTTGAGGACATGCTTCGGGCATGCGTCCTAGATTTTCGGGGGAGTTGGGAGGATCACTTACCGCTCGTTGAGTTCGCATATAATAATAGTTATCAGTCTAGTATTGAGATGGCACCGTTTGAGGCTTTGTACGGTAGGCCGTGTAGATCGCCAATATGTTGGACCGAATTGGGTGAGGCAACGTGTGTTGGGCCGGACTTGATTGGTGAGACTACTGAGAGTATGAAATTGATTCGTAAGCAACTGTTGTTAGCTCAAGAGAAGACTACCGAGCTAGTCAAGGTGATTCGCCAACGATTACTTACCGCTCAAAGTCGACAGAAAAGCTATGCCGATCGACGTCGTCGTCCGTTATCGTTTGAGGTGGGAGACCATGTGTTTTTGAAAGTATCGCCACGGCGAGGCTTATCGCGTTTTGGACGAAAGGGGAAGCTATCACCGAGATATGTTGGACCATTTGATATCATCGAAAGAATTGGAGAGGTTGCGTACCGTTTGGCCTTACCGCCAAAGTTGTCGGGTGTGCATGACGTGTTTCATGTTTCGATGTTGAGAAAGTACGAACCGGATCCTTCTCACATTTTGGAATGGTCCGAACTAGAACTTGAAGCCGATGCGTCCTATGAGGAGCAACCGATACGTATTTTGGACTCTCGTGAGCAAGTGTTGAGAGGCAAGACTATACCTTTGCTCCGTGTACTATGGGGCAACCAAGGCAAAGAGGAGTCGACTTGGGAACGTGAGGATGAGGTTCGGGAGAAATACCCACATTTGTTTACTCCTTGATTGCTATACTTTTGTTAGCGGAATAATGGTTTGAGGCGTGTTTGCCACCATGTTTATGTGTATATTGAATGTTAATGGGATATGAATTATGTGTTTCCGTAGAGTGCTTTCTTGAGTTTGTGGATTATGGATCGTTTAGGCATACCAATATCGTGAATATGAGTTGTTGAATTTGAGAACTTGATTATGCATTGGTTGTTATATACTCATTGAGCATGGTGTATGCATGAGTTAAGTTTATGTGCTTGGTTGATTTGGTTTGAACATGATGACTTGATAGTCGGCATCCGTTGAGCTTGGTGAAAGCACGGATTAGTTTATAGTAAAGATTGAGATGGTAACGGTGTGTCCGTATCTGGAGTGTAGTATTATTAGAAGTATCGGTGTCTTATACTATTGCTTTAGAGTTTTGACGGAGTATCCGTGTCTGACTTGTTGATTGTGTATAGAGGTACCGAGGTCGACTTGTTGATTAAATTTCGAGGACGAAATTTCTTTAAGGAGGGAGGATGTAAAGACCCGGAAAATTTTGAACTTTTTATAAATAAAATAAATAAATTAAATTTATATTTGGGGTTAATCGATTGATTAGTTATCTAGTGTTTCGCAATTTTAGTTACGAGACCCGAGCCCGGGGTCTTTGGTTTTATTTCGCGCGGGTTACGTACGTAGTATTTTTATGTGGGAGCCCATGTGGGGGCTTATAATCAGATTTGTTGGGAAAAAAGGGGGGGAAAGAACAAATACACATATATATCTCTCTCTCTCTCTCTCTCTCTCTCTCTCTTTCTCCACCATATCTCCATCCACCTTCTCTCTACCACCACTACCACACCATCCCGCCATTTTCGAATTCCTTCGGGATAGAGGGAGCTTGGATCGTGCTTGACGTAGAACCGAAGACGGATCGTGATTTGGAGCTCGGGAAGGAGAGATACGGAGCTTGGAACCTAGGGCTTTCACTTCTTCGCCAAATCCTTCGATTCAAGGCTTGAGGTAGGGATGTCTCACCTCTATTATGTGTATATGTATGATATTGGTAGTTGATTTCATGCTTGGATTGGTTTTTGTGGTGTTTTTGGCCGAATCGATCGAGAGACGAACTTCTGTGCGAACTGAGATCGACCAAGTCGCTTGAGCGACTTGGGCGTCGCTCGAGCGACCTTGGAGTCGCTCCAGCGACTGTCCAGCGACCTTTCAGCGACATTTACTGATTTTTGGCCCGTCCAGCGACTTGGGCGTTGCTCGAGCGACTTGTCGGGCGACCGGTACTGATTGTTTTCACCCTAAATTGGGATTTTTGGACATTTAAGAGTACTTCCATCCATACTTATGATAAGGGGGACATGTGACACAAGCGGAACCATATTGTGGCGATAAATTTCGTAGGGCTCGATGACGTTGAAATATTGGTGTAGATGTCTCTACTGGGCTTTTAGCTCACCCCCTCCATCTTTCAGGTACCGTTCCAGAGGCTTGACATGGATTGCATGGGTGCATGGTGGTGCGTGTTTTGGAGGAAGACTTTCATACTAGGAATTACATAACATCTTTAGAACTGTTTTTGAAAGATGTAAACTAATTCCTCTTTTGTTTCTTTATTGTATTTGAAAGCAAATAGCATTGAACTTGTTCAACTATATTTTGGGGTAATGGGCCGGGAGTGCCACCCGTGAATTGTGATATTTGAAATATTGTATTAATGAGGGATTTTAGAAATTTTATTTTGGAAAAATTATGAGGTTTTGGAATGATGAATATGACTATGCTGTATATCAAAAATCAGGGCGTGACACGGGGTCTCGCAATCCCCCATATCAAAAGTACAACCTCAGGGTCTCGCAATCCCCTTCATTGGTATCGCAGCATCGGAGTCTCGCAATCCTCCTTAGCCAAATTACAACCTCAGGGTCTCACAATCCCCTTCATCGGTATCGCAACATCGAGGTCTCGCAATCCCTCTCCGCCAAATTTACAACCTCATGGCCTCGCATTCCCTTCATCGGTATCAAAACATTGGGATCTCGCAATCCCCCATAATCCACCACAACTCCAAAATATTCTGATTATCACTCATTATCGCAACAATGAGATCATCTAATCCTGTCGTTCAATTAATCTTCCAACTTCTATGCATGCATGCACAATGCTCATCCATCATGCTCAACATGCCATAATAAAATTTCATCATGCTCTTTCAATTAAACATGCATCGGGCATAAATTAAATTCACTAAAATCATACGACATCATCAACATCGATCAAATCTAAGTCACATACAATGTTCGTGGGCCCTAGCATACAAATTAGTCTCAACAAATAATAGTTCTTTTAATTGATCAACTAAATTAAATTGAATTGCGAATCGTCACATATAATAAATAAATAGCACTCATATGATCCATACTCAATCCCGATTTAACACCTAATATTTATTAAATTCTCAACTTGATTAATTCACATATAAGTATTCCAACAATTAATTACTAAACATTCGATTCATATCCCTTATACAATCTTCGAACACAAATTAATCAAAATCTGCTCATAAATCACATATATATGTAGGGCTCGGTCCGAAATTCCTACCTCAATTCGACGAATAAAGCACTATCGAAAAATCCACAAAATCACCCACTGCACCAAGATCCGATTATCGCAACACTATCAAATATAAATCAAAATCATACTTTAAATATAATAAATAAATAAAAATAGTATATTATAATAAGGATAAGTAAATATAGTATATATATAAACAAACAATACTTAAGTTTTAAACTAACAAAACATAAATAAAAAAATAAAAAAAACAACAAACAGTGGGTATTGCCCACTGCCGAGAGAGAGAGAGAGAGAGAGAGAGAATACAGAGAGAGAGGGAAATGAGTGAGAGAGAAGAGAGAGAAACTGAGAGAGAGAAAGAAAAGGAAAAGGAACTGTGCACGCAATAAGTTCGGAAACACAAACGAACAATAAAAAAAATAAAATGAATATGAGATTATCGAAAGGATACCTCGCAGAAATCTTTGGACATGCAAAAAATCTGAATTGACTGAAAGTGAAGATTGGGTGGATACGATGATGAATAAATAGGCAAAGGCGAACGAATTTGGGTTCAACTAGGATATGAATGAAGGAGATAGTGTTCGGCTGGGAATCAAACACTCGAATAATTATCGGAAGGAATAAATATAAGGATAAATACTATAAAATAGGTAAAAATATATTAAAATCAATAACAGAAATAATTTAGGATAAATATTAGTCAATCTGATAAGTCTTCCAAAAGTTCAACGAACCTGGACAGAACGAAAATAAAGGGATATACACGAGTACAAGTTTAAGATAATCAATTAGAAAAATAATATTTATTAATCTAAAGTAAAAAAAAATATCCAATATATATAAAGAATAGATCTAAAAAATCCGGGTCGTTACAGTACCGTTCGTAATTTTATGGATAACATGACCATGGGTCTTGGAATGCTTGCTGAGCAGGTGAGAACATTTGTTATGTTATTAGGTATTGCCTTGTTTACAAACTTTGCTTGACTTTGGGCTACCAATGGTGTAGATTCTATTACGATTTGTCTCATTCTCTCTTTCTTGCATCATTCTTTTAGATCCTTTACCTGCACTAACTAAAGTTTATGGGATGTAATATTCCTCGCAACAATTAATGATATATGTTAACGGTGCTAAAAAAGTTTTTGAAATGTTTGATTTCTTTGGCTTTAGTTTTTCATCGAGCAGAGTAATAGCATCCAATTTCCATGTGGTATCTGTATAGCACCACTTTTTCCCACACATGATTTCTTTATCAGGCAGGATAAGTTCTCTGTTCTTTCTCTTCCTTTGTTTTATTTCGTTTTCTTCTTTGAATTTTTCCCTGGTATCGTACCCAAGATAAACTATCCGTTCTTTGAGCTTAGTCAGTTTAACTAAAGACCTTACTAGAGATTTGGAAAAGGAAAGTTAGGCTCACCAATTTTAAATCTGAAATCAAGAAATTTTTATTTCTTTGAGCAGTTGGCATCTGCATTTGCTTCACTTTTTATTCTTTTTGTCTTCTGTTCATTGGCTTTAGCTTGGATAGCTAGTCTGAATTTTGACATGTACTCCACTGTATTTGACTCCTTTTTTTCCCTTGTAAAATTCCACCAGTTAGGAGAAGTGAAAGTGGATCGAGCTCTTGGACACTCCTCTGTTAAGCATATCAGTTCTTTAGAAACAGGCGGTTAAGTGGTACTCCAGCTGTCCTTATGTAATTGGTTTAGCCTATATTCTGTTCAGTAAGTTTGTTAGTTTGTTAGCTGAGTTTGTTAGTTGGTTAAAGGCGGTTTGATGTGGTTTGAAAGGCAAGTAAGGCGGTTAGTTTAGAAGGCTATAAATAGTCTTCTATGTGCTGTGTAAAAAGACACAATGGAATACAAATTGAGTTCTCTTCTTATCTTCTTTTCTTTCACTTTAGTTCTCTGTTTTCTGTTTTGGTTTCTGAGTGATTCATTGGTTTACAAAAGTCTATATGGTATCAGAGCTCTAAATGACCAACGTCACCCGATCCTGAGTGATTGAAACCAAATAAACGCAGAAATCAGTTTGGATAATGGATTCACAACCTACTTCAGCAGCAGGTAACAGATCAGTCAATGTACCTTCATCACTTGTGTTCTTAGTATCAAATTTTCATGGTTTAGTTACTCTAAAGCTTGATTCGAACAATTATGTCTTGTGGAAGACACAAGTGCAAAATGCGACTCGACCTAATGGATTCTTTGGATACATAGATGGATCTTTTCAATGTCCTACAGAAACTGTTATTATCAATGGCGAATGTACTTCCAATCCAGAATTTTTACACTGGACAGTTATAGATGGCCATTTGTTGTCTTGTCTCACTGCCTCAGTTTCTCCGTCTATCTTACAGTATATCCTTGGATGCAATCATGCCTATGAAGTATGGATTTCTTTGGCAAATCATTTTGGTTTACTTACCAGGTCACATGTTCATGTCTTAAAACGTAAGTTGTTTGATGCAACTAAAACAACATCTATGGATAAGTACATTGATTACATCAAGGATTGTGCACAAAAATTGGCGAGTTCTGGATGTCCTGTTTCGGATGATGATCTGGTATTTCACACTATGCATGGTTTATCTGATGAGTTCAGAAGTCTGAAGTTGGCTCTTAAAGCTAGAACCGAACCAATAAGCTTTGATGAGTTAGTGTCTTTACTTCAGTCTGAGGATCTAGAAGCTGAAAGTCGAAGAACTCTGGATCAGACAAACTCTGTTTTTGTAGCTCAGCATCAGATTGACAATCAGAATAGAGATTCTATTGTTAGTTCTCAGCCACCTCCGTCTTCTATCTCTCAGTTTAATTCTAGTCCTGTAGTTTCCACTTTTGGTACACATGGAAGTGTAGGTTTTCAACCACAAGGTTTTCAATCACAAGGTTTTCAACCACAAATTGGAAGTAATCCTTACAGTAATCAAGGCCGTGGCTATTCAAAGGATAAACGACGCAATTTCAGAGGATATAATCCTGGTTTTATTCCACATGGATTTACTCAAAGTTCTGGATTTGGTTCTTATCCAGGTCAAGGTGGAGGTCAGTTATCTTTTGGACATCCAAAACCTGTTTGTCAAATCTGTGGCAGAGACAATCACTTGGCTAATGTTTGTCATCATAGACAAAATCTTTCATATCAGCCTCCATCCTTTGTGAATCATAATCTCCAACCTCCTGTATATAGATCAGCTTCAGCTCAGTCTATTTCAGGAGGATATCAGTCATATGGAACACCATCATCTTCTGGAATATCTGCCTTGCCTATGTATAATGTTCCATTGGTTCAAGGATCAGGATTCAATCCTGTGATATCTGACAAATCACAAGTTTTCAATTCCTCTAGACCAGTGTTGAATCAAGTGAATGTGGCAACTCATCCTATACCTCAGGAATCAGATTTTCATCCACCAGGGAATTCTTTCTGTGCTGGAACACCTTGGTACTTTGACAGTGGAGCCACTGGACATGTAACTAATGCATTGTCCAATCTTTCTCTCAATCAACAGCCCTATGCTGGATCTCAGGGTATTCTGGTTGGAAATGGTGCCACTATTCCAATCACACACACTGGTGAAGGCAAGTTAGCTACACTTTCCAATATTTTCACTTTGACGCATATGATGTGTACTCCTCAAATTAGCCATAATCTGCTATCAGTGTACCAGTTTACTAAAGACAACAATTGCCGCCTTATTTTTGATTCTACTGGATTTATGGTTCAGGACAAGGAAACCAATCGAATTCTGGATCACGGCCTATGTCAGAAGGGACTATATCCACTTCAGAGTTGGTCTAATCAAGCTTCTGGTACTGCTCTTTTTAATTCATGTACTTTCTCTAGTTCTTTGTGGCACAAACGATTGGGACATCCTAGTGCAAGTCTCATGACTCATTTGATCAAAAGAAATTTGATAACCTCTACTAAACTGACTGAAGATCAATGTGTATCATGTAATGTGGTCAAGAGCCACAAATTACCTTTCTCTTTGTCTGGATCTCAGTCCACTGCCTTGTTTCAACTGGTTCATATGGATGTGTGGGGGCCTTCTCCAATTAGTTCTAATAAAGGCTACCGGTATTATCTCTTGATTTTGGATGATTATTCTCGATATCTGTGGTTGTTTCCTATGATGTGTAAGTCAGGAAGTGAAGACTCATCTTTTCCACTTTAAAGCTTTTGTCCAAAACCAGTTTCACATGACAGTTAAGACTGTGCGAAGTGACAATGGGGGAGAATTTGTTAACAATTACTTGAATAGTCTTTTCTTACAATCTGGTATCTTGCATCAGACTTCATGTCCTCATACTGCAGAACAAAATGGCAGAGCTGAGAGGTGTCATCGTCATGTTATGGAAACCACATTAACCTTGCTTCACCAAGCCAACTTACCTCCGTCATTTTGGCTTGAAGCCTTGTTAACAGCTGTTTATCTTGTTAATCGTCTACCACATTCATCAATTCAGTTTCAGATTCCATTTCAGCTTGTGTTTAACAAAGCTGCAGACTATCATCTAATGAAACCATTTGGTTGTGCATGTTATCCTTGGTTAAAACCTTATGCATCCAACAAATTGGAACCAAAGTCGTTGCAATGTGTATTCTTGGGTTACTGTCCTAACACAAAAGGTTATAGATGCTATGATCCAATCTCACACAAAGTTTATGTCTCAAGACATGTGAAGTTTGATGAGAGTGTCTTTCCATACAAAACAATAGTGACTGATTCTGTTGAAGGTGATTTGTCCACTGAAGTTCCATTTAAAGTTCCTCTTACTGAATATGAGTCTTTTGATGTGACCATTAGACCAGTTTTATCCACAGACAGTTCTACTCCATCTAATACAGAAGTCAGTTCAGCTACTGGACCGAGTTCTCCTTCTGATTCTTCTGAAGTTGTTTCTGTTGCTCCTCTCATTCATAATCAACATTCTATGGTTACCAGGGGCAAGCATGGTATAACCAAACCTCGAATTCCTATGTCTTTGTCTGCTGGTCTTGTTGATATACTGGAACCTAAGACTTTCTCTGAGGCTGTGAAAATTGATGTCTGGAAAAAGGCTATGGATGAAGAGTATAATGCCCTGTTAAACCAAGGTACATGGTCTATGGTTTCATTACCTCTCCATGGTCACATTATTGGTTGTCAATGGATTTTTAAGGTCAAACGACATTCTAATGGTGAAGTAGCAAGATACAAAGCACGTCTAGTGGCTAATGGGAATCAACAAGCTGAAGGAATTGATTTTGCAGAAACTTTTAGCCCAGTAGTGAAGCAAATCACTGTTAGGTTGGTTTTGTCTCTGGCTCTAACTAATTCCTGGAATCTTAGGCAATTAGATGTCTCAAATGCATTCCTTCATGGTCTCATTGAGGAAGAGGTTTATATGAGACAGCCTCAGGGTTATAGAGATCCTCAACATCCTCATTTGGTATGTAAACTACACAAGGCTTTGTATGGTTTAAGACAAGCCCCAAGAGCTTGGTACTCAGTTTTTAGTCAGTTTCTTCTGACTCAGGGATTTGTTAACAGTGCAGCCGATTCATCCTTGTTTGTTTGTCATCAAGGACAGTCATGCCTCATTCTTTTAGTCTATGTGGATGATATTATATTGACAGGGAATGATGATGCTCTTATTGATGCTCTTATTGCTACTTTGAATACTAAGTTTGCCATGAAAGACTTGGGTCTCTTACACTACTTCTTAGGTGTGGAGATCACTCGTTCATCTCAGCACATGTTCTTATCTCAACAAAAGTATGCTACTGATCTTCTACATAAAGCTGGAATGTTTCAATGCAAATCCAGTAAAACCCCTGCCTCAGTTAAGCCCCATACCTCTCCTGATGGTGTGTTTCATGATCCTAGTTTCTACCGTACTCTGGTTGGGTCTTTGCAGTACCTCACTCTTACCCGACCTGATATTTCTCATTCAATGAACTCAGTGTGTCAACATATGCATAATCCTACAGATGCTAACTTTGTAGCAGTTAAAAGAATTCTGAGATATGTTCAAGGAACTATTGACCATGGTTTACATTTTTCTCCTGGTTCCTTTCACCTGACAGCCTATACAGATGCAGATTGGGCCGGTGATTCCATTGATAGGCGATCAACCTCTGGTTATTGTGTCTATTTTGGTTCTAATCTCATCTCATGGTCTGCTAAGAAGCAACCAACAGTAGCTAGGTCTTCCACAGAAGCTGAGTATCGCGGTTTGGCCAATGTCACTGCTGAATTGACTTGGTTGTCTCATTTGCTTAAAGACTTGGGGGTTTCTTGTTCGTCTCCTGCTGATATTTGGTGTGATAATCAAAGTGCCATTGCTCTGGCCTCTAATCCAGTGTTTCATGCTCGGACTAAGCATATAGAAATCGACTATCACTTTGTTCGTGAGAAGGTTTTGAGTAAACATGTGGTTGTTCACTATGTTCCTTCTCATCAGCAGATTGCTGATGTTTTTACTAAAGCTCTTCCTTTGTCTGCCTTTTCTTGCTTCAAGTCCAAACTGATGGTACTTCCTCCCATCAGTTTGAGGGGGAATGTTAAGCATATCAGTTCTTTAGAAACAGGCGGTTAAGTGGTACTCCAGCTGTCCTTATGTAATTGGTTTAGCCTATATTCTGTTCAGTAAGTTTGTTAGTTTGTTAGCTGAGTTTGTTAGTTGGTTAAAGGCGGTTTGATGTGGTTTGAAAGGCAAGTAAGGCGGTTAGTTTAGAAGGCTATAAATAGTCTTCTATGTGCTGTGTAAAAAGACACAATGGAATACAAACTGAGTTCTCTTCTTATCTTCTTTTCTTTCACTTTAGTTCTCTGTTTTCTGTTTTGGTTTCTGAGTGATTCATTGGTTTACAAAAGTCTATATCCTCCACCTACTCTAGATGAAGCTATTGCCATTTCCCAGGCAAGTATAACCAATATAAGTTATTGTTTAGGTAACAAATGGTAGTGCCTGGGCTTGTATTGCATTATGCTTATTAATAAGTAGGTACACTTGGTTGTCCTCTAATGATTAAGCTGCATCAAAGGTTTTGTAATTTCTTAAATCACAGGAATACAATATGTTCACTTATACAGTTTTCGATACGGAGCCAACGATTAGTAGGAATTATGAATTTATTATTGTAATTTGCTTGGAGTTATATTGTCATTTATAGATGCTTTTCCTTTAGGGTCATAGTCTTCGTCTTTTGTCCTTGGTAGACTTCATGGAAGCATCTATAGGAAAGATGATGAAGGTATGAATTTGAATGTTTCATGGAAACCACCTATGCTAATAGTTTTTTGTCTAGTTTTTCTCACAAAAGAGTACGACTCTGTCTAATTATGTAATGCCTCGATTTCTCAGAAACATTAATTAAAAGATGAAACAACAAAAGACTAACTTTTCTATTAATAAAATAAGTTTTGATTACATAATTGAAATACAATACATAAATAGAAAAGGAGCTCAACAATATCTAGGTAAATCATGTGCTATGGTTTCCTCCACATAAGTGCTATCATCGGTGGCTGGATAAGATGGCTTGGCTACATCATCATCAAAACCTAGCATGAAAAGTCAAGGGCAGAGAAGTTACACCAAATGAGCGATAAAGTTTAGTAATAAAAATCCTACTCGTAATCTAATTTATGCCACAGAACAAATGATGCATGAATAGGTCATGAACAATGATAATAAATAAGCAGAAGCAATATTGATAATGAATAATTAGAGTATGAAGTGCGCAATGTAAGTCAAAATTAATTTTCTGGACTCACTTTAAATCTCATCTGTGTCTGACTAAGACTTATAAGTGTTTAAAGTCTATTTCAAATCTCAAGTTTAGGTCCACATCGTGTTGCTCATAAGTCAAAATAATCATTTCCAAAATAGTGTCATGATTTTTCCGATCGACATGATCCTAACCTCTAAGCTAAACCTCAGATCTGACGCATACGTACCCAAATATCCGATTCCATGTTCCCAACTATTATGCTCTTGGGTTTTATGCCTCACATATGTTGTGCCTCGATATAAAAATCCTAACTCCATTACCGACTATGGTTTTATTTTCAAAAGACAAGACACGGCTAAATAGCATAACTGACTCACGACATAACTTGACTTAATACATGAGGCATGGTAGACTTGGCTCTAAGACGTAGCCTGGTGGTACCAGACATCCTACCATAATTTTCCCATGGAGTCATATCACACTCATAAGAAACATCTTAGTGATTTTCTCAAAATCTCATTTATCATTCGAACACGTGATGGATGACTATACTCAAAGTGAGTGTACTTAGACCTTCGTTACTAAGTTGACACATACTCGAACAATATCTAGGAGGATTAAAAATATCATAAGGACAACATACTTTTATAATGCCAATGTATAATAACCGTGTTTTATTATGACAACTGAATAAGAATATAATCATAAAAGTTTAAGTGCAAAGTAATAACAAGACGATCATCACAAACATCAAATGGATAGAAAATCATAAGTCATCCGGTTGGACTGATATAGGTCATCCACGTCGATCAATACTGGTCATCCAGACGGATTACCCTAAAGCGGATGGTTGAGTATGATATCAAGATTGAAAAGTCTAAGTTTATGTTTAGGTATTGACAATATGGTTAGTAGAAACATATTTTTGTTTAGAAGTTCATTTGATCTCATATTCGCATTAAGTTGAAAAATTGGATTGCTGAAAAAATGGTTAAGTATGAAAAAAAAAAAATTTAAATTTTGAATTAAGGAATAAAAAAATTGCGGTAATAATTCATTGAATTTTTCTAATAACAATGGTATCTATACTATATATTATTGCAGGGTGACTTTTCGTGAGAGTCGTCCTGAGAGTGACACGCGGCAGTAGTTTTTTAATTAATATTTTTCATTTATAGAACTTAAAATATTACTTGCTCAATTTAAATGCTTAAGTTTTAAATTTTGAAAGTCAAGTAGAGAATGAAAAGAAACCTAAGTGACTCTTTATTATAACAACTTTTTACATCCATACTTGAATATCCAAAAAGGTAATTGAAGATTTGAATTCAAATTTTGGGTCGATTTGGCCTAACTAATTTATTCCAATTTATTTTTTGTCTCTATTCTTTTTTTTTTTTGTATTTGTTGTTTTTACCTCAATGTTTTGTGGTTTATTTGTCCATCTTGATGAAAGGAATCTAAAAAGTATAAAATTATGCCCAAAAGTTAAAAAAATATCACTAAAAATGACGAATAAGTTAAAAAAATTCTATTATTTATTTATTTTTGTCTTTTTTAAACTTTTTTCAAATTTGGCCCATGATTTATAACTTTTCTGAAAGCTCTTGTCGAGATGAACCAATAAATCACAAAAAATTGATGAAAAATAAAAGATTGCAAAAAAATTTCACATAAGGACAAAAAAAATTTCAATAAATACCACAGTCCATATTGATTTAAGCTAAACATCACAAAATTATTTATAACACTCAATATTCCGAGTGATTTATGCATATTGAATTTTTTTCCAAAATCAATTCTCTTTTTCATTCCATTATTCTTTCTTGGTTTCAAAAACCTCAGGTGTTCTCCAATGCACTACTAGGAAGACATCTTTTTCATGTGGTAACCAGCTTTACAATCAAACTCTGTAAAGACCCGGAAAATTATTCATCTTAAATTAAATATTCAGGACTTGATAAAGTATTTGATAATACATGATTTGGATAATATGAGTTGGGACCCATGTGTGTGTGTAATATAGTTTTGGTACTTGATCTTGGCATGTTGCATAATCTAGGGAGAAAGTGTAATTTACCCATTTTGTACTATAAAAATCAGATTTTTTACCAAACCACATTCTCTCTCTTCCATCTTCTCTCCTACGCCTCTCTCCCTCTCACTCCATCTTCTTCCCTTTTTGATTTTGGGAGAAATCGGAGGACTTGCACTCCGAATCTTAAGAAACACAAAGAATGAACGATGATCTACGCGAAGAGGGCTTCGTATCAAGCCCGGGATTGATGGTTCTCGCGGAGTAATGGAGGAGATCGATTTTCGGCTAGATGGTTTCATGGAGCTTGATTTTTGAGGTAGGATTTATGTTAAACTTTTGATTTAAATTGTATGATATATGGTGATGTTGTTCTTAGCTTTAAATCCTATATTGTTTTTGGGGTGAAGTTTCATTTGGGCTGTTTCCAGAAATTTGGGGATGGGTTTTACCAAGAACACCAAGAACACAATGAGCAAAACGAAAATCTAGAAGATTAGAACACGACTCCATACTGTTTACACATTTTGAGGCATTTAGAGGCCGAATTAGGAAAAGTGTATAACTACAAAGTTGTAGATCTCGGAATTCTCTTGAAGTTTCATATATAAATCGTCTCAATCGGAGTTCGGGATAAGAAGTTATAGCCAAAATACCAGAACTGTGCGAACCTGAGATCGACCAAGTCGCTTGAGCGACTTGGGGGTCGCTCGAGCGACCATCGAGCGACTTTCCAGCGACCTTTACTGATTCTTGGCCCGTCCAGCGACTTTTTAGTCGCTCGAGCGACTTGTCGGGCGACTTGTACTGACTGTTCGTGCCTTTTGTGGGACTCATGGACTAATAGAAACCAAGAACCTGGTGATGGGCATTCACGGTTGATTTATCCGTCCCTTTTTATACTTGTTAAGCCCGTGCAATAGAGCGTGGAGTATTGTGTCATAGTTGTAGACTCGTTTGAGGAGACATATGGGGTATTGTGTTGTACACATGGATTGCGGAATGGAACATGTGGGGTGTGATATGAGGTTCGAGAGGTCACGGATTTTGATGATGACGTGTGTGTAGTTATGTGTTATGATAGTGACAATAATAGTTGGAACTATGAGGTGGGATATCCCCCTGACAAAGGGATTACCTGGGATTGGTTTTATTATTATTGGGTGAAAGGCGAGTCGAGCTGACAAGTATGCCTTTGTATTGAGGTGAACCCAACGTCGAGATTACTATCATCCTTGTATCCTTCATATGAAAATTGTTTACCTATCCTTAGGCCGAGACTTTACTTGCGGGGCACAGTACCGTTGACTGTGGGTTGAATCGGGTTGTGAGAGGTTCATGGGAGAGATTCTTCTTCCTTGAGTTTATGTTCCTCGTCATCATTGTGCTATGAGGAGTTTGGATTTAGCGTATGGGTTATTGGCCCTGACACATGAGATACTTTGTCTAACTTTTCCGATCTCTGAGAGGATGGTAATGTCTGCTTGCCTTGAGACTTTAGAACGAGTGTAGTTTGGAGCAGAGTACGGTTGATATCCCGGTATGTTGATATGCCTTGTCTGTCGTGATTGACCCACGTATGTGAGTTCATGATGAGTTCTAACGGGACGACTTGATTGTGAAACGAACTATGAGGATTAGATGTGAAAGTGACGTTAGTTTGTCAGCATATGATGTGTGGTGCACGGTTGCTATTATGTGCTTTTGTCGTTCATTTCCTTTATTGCTACAATGGACAATTGTGTTAATACCGCATAATATTGCTTTCCGTAAATTGCTGAACTGCATGGGATTTTTGGACCATTCTTGCGTAACCTTGGACACTGGATGGTAAAGTATGAACGAAAGAAACTAAATGAGAAATGTATAACATCAAATGGTCTAGCCTCCGACGGGAGTTGAGCTAGTTGTGTGATTTCTAGCCTCCGACGGGAGTTGAGCTAGTTATGTGATGTCTAGCCTCCGACGGGAGTTGAGCTAGTTATGTGATGTCTAGCCTCCGACGGGAGTTGAGCTAGTTATATAAATGTTCTAGCCTCCGACGGGAGATGTGCTAATTGGAATATGATAACTGAATCGGTCTGGAAATCATGAATTGATCAAAGTGGTTGTCATGCAGTATTGTTTATGGACTAATGGATTACCTGTCACACATGCGTTATTATGAACTGTAAATGAGAAGTGTATAACAACAAATGGTCTAGCCTCCGGTGGGAGATGTGCTAGGTAGATCTTAACATTGACTAGCCTCCGGTGGGAGATGTGCTAGGTGGACCTAAACATTGACATTTGGCCTCCGATGGGAGATGTGTTAATATATATTTCAATGTGGTCTAGTCACCGAAGGATGATACACTTGTTGGAATGTGACAATAGAATTAATATGAGAACTATGGACTGATTGGTCAGTTTGACTTACCGTTTTATCTCCAAGATGTTGTAACCGTACTTTAGGGACTTGTGGATTATTTGCCATGCCATATGAAACCATTACGTATTGAATGCTTGTTCGCTCAGTCATGGTATAAGTTGGTGATACCCTATGAGACATGTTGTGAATAAAAGACGAGAATTGATTGAGTTATGTGATAGGCGTTGACCACTTGAACGATATGGGAAATTACTTGGCTAAACTCCTTTGGGAGATGTACTAAGAAAATGAACACTATGAGACTAGCTTCGACGGGAAAGGTGGTAAGGGAATGATGGTTTAATATTTAATGATAACTAGTTAATGGAACCCGCGAGTCGTGAAATGACTCTACGGTCTAATAGTCAATTAACTGTGTTTTGGAATTATTGAACGTGTCGTTGTGCTCACTCTTGTGCCTCTTATATGTTTCTACTTGCGTTATCTCAAGTGATTCATGTTTTACACTATTTCGTCCCACACTCATGCATGATTGGTGATGAGTTGTGTCGGTTGTCCGTAGTGACGTGTGTCATGTGTGTTCAAGGGAAAGGTGTGTCGTGTATTCGGTGTTTGGGATAGGGGATTGGGATGTCGAATTTGATGTGAGCTGCACGGGGAGCTCGTAACACTTATGTCTGCCTTTGTCAGTTAGTGTGGACAAATCTCAGCGAACTGTATACTTTTGTACGAAGGAAAAACTTATATATTTTGATATGAGACAGGTTTTAAACATATTTTTATTAAATCAATGGTTTAACATGTTATCCTATACGAGCTTCGGCTTATGTTTTGTTGTAAAAACCTTTTTCAGGTAAGGCTGTGGATCCTATCAAGAGTTGAGCCATTGGATTGGGCTTCTTAACTCCAGTCAAGCATGTATATCTCAGTCTTTTGTTACAGCGTAGTCTATACAGTTTAATGTAAAGCTTTTTAGTTTGAGATTCAATGTAATAACAATTGCACATTGAGAGAGGTTGTTGTAATAGAACAAGATGTGTTGATTGGTATTTAAATGGGAACGCTCCTTGGGATTTAAGTTTTATTGTATTTTATTTATTTTAATGGTTTAATCATACCCCGAAGTTTGGGGCGTGACAAACTCTTAGTTCATCTATTCAAATTCTATCTAAGTTAATTTCTTATGTATTTTGTTATTGTTTCAATACCAATGTCTGAATAAAAAATGGAAGAAATGTTTTTGTTAGAGTTTACAATATATTATAAACAATATTTCTGAATTGGTCAAACAACTCAATGAAAAAAATTAGAGGAAAAAAAATATGAAAATTTATTTATTGTTCACAATCTGATGTTTGTATTCATTTATATATAGATATTGGGTTATGTATGTTTTATTTTGAAGACAACTTCGTTCTGTGCCTTTAAAATATCATGTTTGATAATTTGCTATTTTTTTCTTTCTTAACTCTTTGCAATCTCATGCTGGGTTTTTTAGATCAAAATAATTGTTTTAACCTCAACTTAAAATAATTAGTAATGTCATAAATTCTCATTAAGTTTGTACATAGTTATAAAATTCATATTAGGATCAACAAGCCATAAATAGTTGCTGAAGTCATAAATCGGTACTGTCATGCTATAGAATTATATATTCTCTCCATTATAAAATCTCTTTTATGAAATTGTTATATTTTTAATTTGTCTGTAATTATAGTTGTGTCAATATCGTGAATAAAATAAATGCAGAGGGTTGGCTTCCCTATGCTCGATCTAACAGGAGGGGGTCTTCGGTATGGAGGGGGATTTTGAGCATCAAACAAAAGGAGCAAGAAACTTATGATATGTTTGTTCAAAAACTTAGATTCTCAGTGGGCAATGGGGAAAGAATCCAGTTTTGGCATGACCAGTGGGACAATGAAGGGCATCCTTGGTGTGAGAGGTTCCCATCCATCTACCAGTTAGTAGTGGATAAACAAGCCAGCTTAGCAAGTATCCTCCAAGTTTCTAATGTGGTGGCTGCTTTGGGCCTAAGGAGACAACTCTTTTCTTGGGAGGAGGGGGAATTAGACCTACTTTTGAGGACATGGGAGGGGATAGGGCTTCGGGAAAATGGAAGGGTGGACCAGCTTCAATGGATTGCAGGAGCTGAACTTCGGTTTTCAGTCAAGGCACTTTGTGAATATGTTCAAAAAACAGAGGGATCAGGAAAGGAGTGGGCCACCATTATGTGTATGGAAGAAATTTTGCCCTCCTAAGGTGCAATTTTTCGCTTGGTTGGGATGGCAGGGAAGGGTAAAAACAGGACATTTACTTCTGATCAGACGAATTGTCCAACCTTCACAAGCCATTTGTAAGCTGTGTGGTACAGAGATGGAGTCTCAGGATCATTTGCTAATCCATTGCAGGCCGGTTTGGGAAGCTTGGTGTGAAGTTTTATCCTGGTGGGGTGTCACCTGGGTTCCACCAAAAACTATGCTTGATCTCTTCACTTGGTGGTCCAGTTGGAAGGTTAGAAGGGATACTGGGAAGGTCCTAACTGACCTGTGGATGGCGACACCAGCAGCTCTGATCTGGTCTATATGGAAGTTGCGTAATGATAGAATTTTTAATGGTGGGAGTCAGTCTTGGCCTCAGCTGATGGAGGTTTTTAAGTTGAGGTGGACCGGATGGGTTTTGGATCATCATAAGGAAAGCAGCAGCTTGATTAGGGGGATCTTATTCAACTTGAGTGGCTACCTACAACAAGCTAGGTTGAGGTAGAGGGATGGCAGGGCTTTGGTTTTCTATTCTCAGTAGTTAATCTCAGCAGAAGGAAGGCTTTGGTTCTGGTTCTCTGCATGTTAGCCTGGGTAGCAGTTGTGGGGGATGGCAGGGCTTTGGTTCTCTATTCTCAATAGTTAATCTCAGCAGAAGGAAGGCTTTGGTTCCGGTTTTCTGCTTTTTAGTCTGGGTAGCAGAAGGAAGGCATTGATTTTCTGGTTTTCTGCATGTCAGCCTGATTAGGCAAATGTACTGACTTTGAATAGTTGGCTCCTTGCTAACTGGATTGGTTTGTATGTTTGTATGTGTTTTCCCGTTTAATATATTTTCGCTTTTCAAAAAAAAAATATCTATACTATAGCAAATCAACAGGTTGACTCGATGTATTTAGAAACACTACAAATTTGGTAAGTATATTTATTAAGCTAATTGTATGGTTTAGATTGTACATGTTTAAAATGAACTACTCTGGTGTATTGTCATCTTTATTTGTATATAAAAATGCTTAAATAAAATAATATTAACATTCTTTAATGTTTTGTCAATTTGGAGTGAAAGGTCAAAATAAAAAATGAATTCATACATATGCTACTGCGGTGGCATTTCTGTGAGAATTCTATTGAGCTTACCACGTAGCACCTCTTAAAAAAAATACAATTAAAAAGTTGGAAGCCTAAAATTTAAGATTGAATGATGGTTAACGGCATATACCCTTTTCAAAACAAATAATTTTTTTAAACAATTGATCTACATGCATAATAACATTTTTTGAAAAAATAAAAATAAAGTTTTTGTAGAATACATCCATGCATTGCAGCTAAAATATCATGGAATAGAATTCAAAAAAATATAATTTACATAAGATTCTTTTAGAAGAAAACTGATAAACGTGGTTGAAATACAAAAAGGAAAAGGAAAAAATACAAAAAGAAAATTATTAGTTTTAAATATTCTAAAAATTGAGCAGTATGTATCCTTTGGTATTGTATTTGCATTAAAAAGAAATGTCTTAATTTGTCCCGTGTGTAGTATGGGTTTTCGCTAGTACTTATTTATCTCAAATGGATAAAGTTAGAGTGAGTTACGAGCCATTATTTCAAAAGAAAAGACGTAATTTTTTATTTTTATTCTAAATTTTTTTTTTTTTTTTTTTTTGGGGGGGGGGGGGGGGGGGGGCGTAGGGGGGAGACAAGATTTTGATTTAATTGGAATTTAAAAATTTTGCTAATGCCATTATTTTCAAACGGATGTACTTTTTTATTTTGATTAAATAAATTAAAGTAAAGACTAGAGAATGAAAATAAGATGTTAGTGAAGGAATAGTGACCAATCAGGACCAAGGTGACCAGTAGGTTTAGTTTGGAAAGTCATCTGGATGGTACAGAAATGTCCAACTAATCAGGTTAGAGAAAATACAGCATTTCCAGATACAGCATAGAGGTTCATCCGGATGGTCCAAAACATGACCAACCGATTAGACTATCATCTTCTACGAAAATTTACAATACTGGGTTTGATTTTTATGGTTTCGTAAAGATTAAATTTATGGTCTATGACATAAATTGAGATAAAAGAAGAGTTCCATTAACTTGAATGAGTGAAAATGAAGTTGAATTGGATTGAAAATGATTTCAAATAGATGAATTTGACTACAATCGAATTTCTCTTCTTCTCACTCTCTCTACTATAAATTGACTTTCCTCACTCTCCACTCACTAACCAAATTCGAATTCTGAAATTATGATGGTAATTCAAGAGGAAGAAGACCATATTTATAAGAGGGAGGAGGAGTGTGAGAGTGGCCAAAAAAATCCCTAATTTGCCAAAAATCATGTGAGTGCCATGGAGGTTTTAGATAAATCATGGATTCTAGGATATTTTTGTTGAAGAAGAAGAAAGTTTAGAAGTAAAACCATGGCCTAAGGTGGTTTGAAGAAGAGTGATGAATAATGATTGATTGTCCATTGGGAGAAAAAGATCTCCATGGAAATTTTTTGCAGATTTTTGGATGATATGTGGAGGTTTGGAGGAGAAAACCATAGAAGGAAAAGTGGTTTGAGATTAAGTGCTTGCCAAGAAAGGACTCTATTGGTGAAAAGGAAGATCTCTAAGCTTCTCATCCATGTGCAAGTGATCAGCTTGGAAGATTTAACCATGTGCAAAACTGAACATAGTTTTACATACAACGTATAAGAAGATGAAATAGTGGAAAGTGACCAAGATAAGGGAATGGTCTCAAAGGTCATGGGTTAAACCAAATGGGTCATTGGTTTGAGTCTAAATTATGAGCTTGAACCACAGAGATTGGGCAAAGAACTTAGATGGGTTAGAACCAGGTTGGGTTTTCACCGGGCACGCGCGGAGACATACACATCCAATTACCAAAATATGTATAACCACGCCAAAATATAAAATGCATTAAATTATGAATTACATAGTTAAATTTTTAAAAAAAATAGAAAAATTACCAAACAGTGGTATGGACCCAAAATAATTTTCACATTCATGGTTCACAGTTTTGAAATTACCAAAAATATGGTATTTAGAAAAGTAATTACCAAAAGCATGGTAACCATATACATTTTATGGCTTGCCAGAAAACTCCATGGTGCAATTCAATATTTCACAATGTGCAAGTCATGAATCTCAAAGGTGTAAGTCATTTGTTCAAATGTGCAAGTTAGTGCAAGTCTTGACCAGTCACGAAATCTCAGGGTACAAGTCGTTTTGTTAGAAGGTACACGTCAGTGCACCCAATGGTGCAAGTCTTGACCGGTCAAAAATCTCAAAGTGCAAGTCAATTTATCTCAAGGTACAAGTCAAGAATCTTTATGGTGCAAGTCGTTTGTTTGAGAGTGCAACTCAGTGCACTCTCATAAAATGTATATGGTTACAATATTTTTGGAAATTACTTTTCTAAAGATCATATTTTTGGTAATTTTGAAATTGTGGACTATGAAAGTGAAAATTATTTTAAGTCAGTACCACTGTTTGAAAAATTTTCCAATAATATATTCTAAAACTGAATTAGAATTTTTTTTTTTAAATTTTGGATCTTTACAGATTAAACATAAAATAATATACAAAGTGATTTATGACTCCTAAGCAAAGGGTCTACTTTCCCAACTAAGCCAAATTGACTGATGCATTCGTTCGGATGCATTCTTCCTTCTTCACCTTTTAAATCCATCCACACTTACTAAAAAAGCTAATTTGCCCCTTCCTGGTAATGAATTGAGCAGCCGCTAGGAGGTTCGGTTCCATATAGTGATTTCGTTTACTTTTGAAACTTTGATTCCCGAGGACAAAGAAAGTGAATCCGAAGTTTTGAATTCTCAGAACCTTTGGATTGCTTGGGTGGAGCAACATCCGGTTGAACTATTTTATTTTGTTCTTTTATTGTAGGTGATTTTTCACCATTTGAGTAATACTTTGTTTTATTTACCTTTTCCTTGTTATTCACTTAATTAACTAAAGCAGAAGATATATAGCTTCAACAACTTTAGCTATTACATCTATGTTCTAGGAAAAGAGAGACACAACCAAAACTGGATGTTGTAAGCAAACTGTTTTGTTTGTGATAAATCTAGCTTATGAATTTAAAATACTAAGCAGTCCTTGTTCGTCTCTACAAAGTGAAACTAATTAAACCAACTTAAGGAAATAATGACAAAAGTACGAGAGCTTTTTCATGACTTAGAGACCACAGACTTTGTCATAGTGACAATCCCAACGGTATTACCCCTTACTGTAGCTTCGTTTTCCATGGCTGCTCAAAGAGAAACGAGTATATGGAACTACAATGATCATCATTGTTACATGGAGCCATCAATGGTGCATCATGTTTTTTCGATTAGCTGTAATATCTGTTGGTTAATTTTTTCACTTAAGGTGACATTAGTTGTTCTCTTTAATGAAGTTGATTAACATTGATCTCTCGGTTCCTAAAATCAAGTTGAAGTTGTAACTAAATCCAAATATGTCTAAAAATATATTTACATTGGTCTTACAACAGAAAATTGGCAAAATGATCACAACCGAAAAAAATTGGTGTTTCACTTTTGATCATATTGAGTTGCATACATCCAGAAATCTTGACAATGAACATAGCACTCAATGACACGATACAAGTCCCTAACTTATAAACCATATCGTTACAGGCTTGCAGTTATAATTGGTGTTTCTACCAAGGCTTCCATGGCTTGTTTATTTCTCTATGACTTTTTGTGTAGGTTATGGTAGTTAGAGAGTCTTCACGATTGTGTGCAAACGTACTAGTGCAAAGGGTTATTGTTAATCAAGTCTTGCCTCTATCTGCTTCGAACTGCAATTTTTGTCAGATGGAAAGGAAGGTAATGCTTCAAACTTCCTACAGTGCTGATGAAATATTTTTAACTATTTGCATGTTGTTAATAAATGCTGGGACATTTTTTTGTCTCTCTTCTAGAATATTTTTGAGCAGTTGAAACCCAAATAATTAATGCATAATAAACTGGTAAATAAGTGCCTTCAAGCAATTTTTCAATATTGTTCTTTCTTTCTCGTGTATCAACTCAAGGTACATTTTTTTTTTTAATCTTTGTGTTAGTATTTTGTGTATATAACAAATTATGGCTCTATTTGCCTAAACTAGATTATTTGGATTGTCTGGATTATTCGGAAAATAATCTAGCCCCATTTGGCCTAAATTATTCACCCAAATAATCTGGATTAATCTAGCTCCAAACACAACATAACTTCTATATCCACAAATAATTTAGTCCAAACACTTTGAGCTAGATTATTCCGTCCGGCACCCAACATAATCCAACAATCCAATAATCCCATAATCTAGTTACGCCAAATGGACCCTACGTAACTTGTTAATATTTATCTTCTAAAATATTATAATTGAGATTACAAATGTAATATAATATCACTTTATTTTCCTTTTATTTTTGGAGGTGAAGTTATGTGCTTAAAATAGTTGTACTTTTTCTGTCTCGAAATGCAATCCGAATACAAAAATTACCTCTCAATCCCTCAATTCAAAGAGGCGTGTATAAATCATGAGTTAAACAAACAAAAAGTGTAACTCAAATAATCAAACAAATTACCGAAAAAGCAAGTTAAATGTAAAAAACTTGTCGAACTCAACCTAAGACGACCGAAAATTAGGGAAGAAATAAAGGACCTCTAAACATGACTCCATGAATACTAATCAGTAAAATTCTATCACCATGACAGTAATATCCAATGCTTTTCAAACACCATATTAGCGACGGCTCGGTGGATCGAGTAGGCGTTCTTCCACAAATTCTCCTCCCTTTCTATATATATATATATATATATATATATATATATATATATATATATATTTTTTTTTTTTTTTTTTTTTTTCTATCAGTTTTTGAATTAATTGGGATGAGGACGAGCCTTTGTGATAAGACTGAAGCAAAAGTAGCTGTTGCATGGATCCCAAAACAACCCAACCTCGTCGCCTATCTCCAAAGCCCTTCTGGTCACGAACTCTTTCTTCCAGTTGCTAGTGAGCACAAAGCTCTTAGTTGACCATCTCTTCAGCGTCAGTTCATGTTTAGAATTTGTATCCAAATCGCACACAGTCACCTTAACACCCTTCGAATCAGTCACACAACCCTCGACACTAGAGCCGCATGGCTCCATATACGGAATGACATATTTGTTGACATAGTCTTTCCCCAGTAGAAGCCTTGAAGAACCGTTGACGTCGCTCGCGTACAGGATTTTCCTGATCGTCCAAGGATCATATAACTTCAACTTTGTTGAAACCCCTAAGCGCCTTTCTTTTGCTTCCTCTTCGACGGTGTAGAAACGGAACCCGGCTAGTCTTTCTGCCGTAGTCATGAAGCCGCTTAACCGCACGCCAAATGTTGAGAGAGAGAGAGAGAGAGAGAGCGCCATGACCGCTTAGGTGCTGTGTAGGGATATATATAGGGTTGATTGGGTGAAGTCTGATTCGGAGTAGGGTTTTTTGCTATGAATTCGGAGTAGGGTTGGGAAAACATATACGTGTTGCTGTTTCATTTCCTTGTTCGTGGGGGTTTAGAAATCTTTTTCTCTTTGGATTTGTTCAGAATCGTAGATTCAATTATCCAAAAGCCGAAAATTCAAATTTGTGTTGACCATATCAATACAAAGTATAATTTTGTTCATAAATAGTAACATTACATTCACTTTTATCTGTGAAAATACATTTTTAATAAGGATAAGTTTAATTTATTTTCTCTTAACCAATAAAAATAAAAATAATATTCACTCCAGGTAAACAAAATCCAATTCCTATTAATGTACATACCCCGTTACCATTATAAGTTACTAGCGTCGGAACACACGCGATGCGTGTGCAAGTCGATTATTACAGCAAAAAATAGATAGTTACCAAATATGAAATATAGTGATAAGGGTAGGTAGTTATTAAAATATATATTTACTTGTTTGCCCATGGTAGTTAAAGTGATAGTGATTTGTTTTAAAACTTTTTTAAGGATAATAATGGAAATAACTTTTGTGACACGGTTTCATTTTTTGTTCATGTCAAAAGGGATAACCCCTTTCTATTAGATAGATATAGATAGATAGATATAGATAGATAGATAACCCAGCGGCCAATATTCTCGCAGGTTGAGAAGGAAAAACGCTGCAAATTTAAGCAGTGGACTGGGGCCCATAGAGGGTCCAAAACACCGAATTAAACCAACGTGAAAAACGTTGGGCCTAAATATACTTAATCTTTCTTTCTTTCTTTTTTTTTTTAATAGAACTACAACAATGACAATAGTGAATCACTGTTATTTGTCCCATATCGTATCAACCTCGTAATAGTACAGGATTGTTGGCGTATTGTCCCAGCTATTGCCAAGCTATTTTAGCCTACTCCAGACTTCTAGTCGATACCATCTAGTACTGTACTGGTTTGTAATTTATTTATCTTTTAAAATTTTTAATATTTTTGAGTAATTAGACATAAAATGAGACCAAAAAATTAATATTCTCTTTTATTTTTATGTTTTATTTTTTAGTTTTGAGACTTTATTTTATATGTCTAATGTGATTTGTTGTTAAAAAATATTATTTAAGAAATATATAGTAATTTTAACAATAAATCTTAAATAGTACAGCAATACACACGGGTACCGACACGTACGATATCAGTAACAAAATCGATACGCTCGCCGATACAAGATTTATAACTGAGCTACCGACATAAATATCATTACTAGCAATATTGGCTTCAATAGTGAATCCTATCATGCAGTGAACTCTTATGAACCTTTTTTAAAAACCTTTTTTAATTTGAAACAAATAATTTGTGTTAAATTAAAAATTTTATATTAGATAACTAGGAAAAAAAAAAATCAATCGAAGTTATCTTTTACCTGGAACTCATATTCAAGTTACCTTTACAAGAAATGATCTATCTACCCGTGTAATGATTCCTTATATGACGCAACATAAATCCCACAATGAACTTATTTTACAAATCGAATCGTTTATATATTTTGTAAGTCTTAATGTATTAATTTTGAATCTATGAGAAAAATCAATTTGATTGAAACACATATATTATAATATTTTCTTTCTTTTATGTCAAACATGATTCGACCATGTTGTAACTGACATTAATGTGATCTTTTAAGGATAATAACAACATTAAAATTTATTAAAATGAATATCCCCACATGAGGAATCTTGCCGGAGGTGGTAGGTCCTGCTTTACAAGTGAGTGTCGTCATTTCTGGACATTGACAATGGCGAAAGGTCAAAGGTGGAGCTAACAAGGAACAACAACACATATTGAACAATACAACAGAGAATATATAACAAGCATCTATACCTAAATTCACATTTCATAATAATTGCATTTCGATTCTCATGAGACTCATCGACCAATGTCCGTTAAATTAATTAAAGTATGTAAGGGCAAGAATATTCCAACTTTCCTATTTTCTACGTTAATATGGTAACTACTAAGATTGATACATATTGACCGTCGAAAGTGTTTGAAAGAATATCAATATGCTCAGTACTTGTCAATCGATATCATTTCTTTGTTGCGTCTTCATTTATGTACGTACGTTATTTACTCTCTTTTTTTTATAAATATGCTTGTTCGTTTTTATGGAAGCATGCATCCATAAGAATATTAAATTGCCATATTAAGCCCTTTTTTTTTAAATTTTTATTGTCTTTGTACCATGAGATTTTTGGGCTATCTCATTGGTATTTGTAAACATCATCGTCACTGTAAATCTTTGTATTAAAATGTAAATATTAATGTTGCTCGTTAGTATTTTCATTCAAATCCCTTTTTGTATTTTTTTTCTCTTGTAAATTCTCCGATGATATGAGAAAAAATTATATTCGTGTAAGTTTTTGTTTAGGAAAATATCAATCATACCAAAGACACGTTATTTGTCCACTTTTTTCGATGAAATTTGTTGCTTCGTGAAAATTATAAAACAATGATAATTTATTTTTGTTGCTTAGTATGTAATTTTATCATTTTAATGATCAGTTGAGTTTGGACTAAATTATTTTTTATTATAAACGGTTGTATTATTTTATATTTTGCAATTTTTTATTAAAAAATTGTTAATTTTTTTGTGTTTCTATGTTCATCGCGACGAGAAGAATTAAAAAGTATACAAGTATAAAACATAATTAATTAAAATTAAATAAAATGATGCTTATGACAGTAAAAACAAAAAAAACAAAATAATTTTGCTCAGTTTTTTTTATATTTCTGTCATCAACACGATTGACTAATCTTAAAAAAACTTAATAAATTTTTTTTAAAAAAAAGAAACAATTAATTTTAGACAAAATACAACTATACAAGGGAAGTTTCGGGTGTAAAAGGAGTTCTCATTTTTTACAGACTTTGTTTTTGGAGCCCTAGTAGTCGTACATGCGTTTAATGCCCCCCACTTCTCAAAAATCACAATACCGCCCCTGGATTCTCGTTGTAGGGCCCGTAGGGGTTCCTAAAAACCTATAAATAGGCGTCGTTAGGGATTATCGTGGCAGCTGTGATTCGTGTCCATACGAAAGCGAAATCAGACAGATTCTTTTTAGAGAGAGAGAGAGAGAGAGAGAGAGAGAATAGGGAGTGAGCATTTTCGGAGGGAGAGAGAATAGGGAGCGTGCGTTTTAGGAGAGAGATGGAGGGAGAGCGAGAGGGACTCGTGCGTGGAGCGTTAATGGCTGTGAGGCGTGGAAGAAGGTGAAAGAGACAATGGTGAGGTTGCATTGGAAGGAATTCTTGAGATGGCGAAGCACCTTCTTCTGAGTTCTATAGCTATCTTCTTCTGAAACTTTCGGTTCCTTGCACACTTTTTACTATTCTCGATCTCACAGATTTTGATTCTTCATCAGGTGCTAATCTCTCTCTCTCTCTCTCTCTCTCTCTTCTAATTTTATTATGTGAGGCTGCTTATATATCTCTCCTTTTTATCATTGTTTAAAGTGTTTTGCTAATCACCGTTCATTCATGTGACAATGAATAACGAAATCTGAATATCAATGCGTATATTTTGAAATATCAATATATATCCAGGAATATTAATATTTACAAATATTATGTACTTTTTATATATTATTTACTGAAATGGTTACTAGTATTTTTCTTGTTAAAAAAGAGAATGAACGGAAAAGAATATTAAATCAGTAGAAATACGTGTTAAAATTATAATCATGGAGGCCTCCAAAACAGTCAAAAATATAAAAAATAATTACTTGTAAAGATCATTATACAATTTGTTTTAAATGATGCGGAGGAAGTTGTATTCTCTTTGATACACCTAGTGGTAAGGACTAAGTATCTATTTGGCCTCTAGTATTTTATTTATTTCAAATTTTTGTCTTTATTCATTTTTTTTTTTTTGCATTTGCTGTTTAAATCTCAATGTTTTGTAGTTTATTGGTCCGTCTTGATAAAAGAAATCTAATGAGTATAAAATTATGTCCAAAAGTTAAAAAAAAATCACTAAAGACGACGAATAAGTACAAAAAACTCTGTTTTTTTATTTATTTTTGTCTTTTCTGAACTTTTTTCAAATTTAGCTGATGATTGATAACTTTTCTGAAAGCTCTTGTCGAGATGAACCAATAAATCAAAAAAATTGATGAAAAACAAAAAATTACAAAAAAATTTCAAATAAGGACGAAAAAAATTTCAATAAATAAACCAATAAAAACCATAGTCCAAATGGACCCTAAGTCATATCTCAAGAGGAGCCGTGTTTATGCAACTTTACTGGTGATAAGGAACAAGTTATTTTGTTAAAAAGAGCAACTGACGTTATCTTATTGGTACAAGTCTTCTAGATATAGGGATTCCCTCCACTTAAATGATATAGAGCAAATGGTATTGTGCAGAGAGAAATAAGTCATTTTATCAACAAACTGACAGTGACTTTTTTGTGCATCTCTCCTGGTTTCATGACTTTGTAATTGTTTTAGATGTTTTTATGTTGAGAGCCATTTTAATACGTATTTCTACATATTCTTTATTGTCCATTCCATGAATATGAGGTTTTTCCCGTATTTCATCGCATATATCTCTTTGGATTATGAATCATATAAATTTGTTCTCATCAAACTAAGGGGCGACATAAAAGTTGGTGATATATTTTTGTTGTTGTGAGGTACTAACTACTAATTGATGGATCAATTCTTTATGTTTCCTCCGAAATGATGGTGTCTCAATTCCATAAGAAAATGTTATTAATGGATTTTATTGGATTCATTTATACATATTTTTGTGGTTTTTCCACGTTTTAAAAACTTGTTTGCTTCTATTGCACAAAGGTGATCGTCCATGAAACTTTTGTTTTTTCAACTTTTCACCTTTCGTTGTTACATTCTGCAATGGAACTCTGTTTGATTTTGGTTAGTTAATTGATTCAGTTGGTTCAGATATGGCGGAGGTGACCAAGCTGTTGTATATAGTTGTAGTGGATGCTGAAGATAAGAGGGAGAAAGGGAAAGAGTCGTTCCGATACACGCGCGCTGTTCTGCAGAGCACTCTGCAGCTTATGGGATGCAAAGCAAGACATGCATTCAAGGTTTAACTCACAATTCTAATTTTCTTTCTCTTCAATTTCAGTGTTGTGTGCACAAATTTGTTCATTTGTGATCTTGGATATGGACAAGGTGGCGATTATGCGAATCTGGTTTTATATGTTTGTTCCTTTGTCGTCATACTAGGAAGTTATCAACTTTAGCAGCATATCATGCAAATTTACCCACCAGTTTGAAGTTTGGTTCCATGGTCTTCTCGAATGGAGTGGGGTTCTCAAATGGAGAGGGACCCATTGTAATAATGTCATCCCTTCATTTGCTTGACCCTGTAAGAACCAAATTGACCCGTGGGCTTATCATATCGGACTACAGAAAATGAATGGTTGGGCATTGAATCCAGGGTGGGGCCCACATGCTTTAGACCCTTTAAGTTGGACAAATTAATGGCAGATGATTGTACTATAGGTACCAAATCAGAATCTAGTATCTCTGAGGTCCATTTTAACTTGTTCGCCTCCAGTTTGCAGTATATTTTGTTGTTTCTTTACATTACGGTGTTTCTAAGGCTTTGGGAAGTTGCACTAAATATTTCTGTTGTTATCAGATTAGCAAAAGGGTCTTTGAATTGATGAAAACCTCAGTCTCTGTGGATGCTTGGGTTTCAACAGGAGTCGAAATGTTGGAACGAGATGCCTTAAAAGAACAGGCTCAGAAAGAAAATGGTCAGTGTACTAGTGGTTGTGCTTGTCAAGCAGAGGTGAGCAAACATGTGGTTCCAGAGAGAGAGAGTAAAAGCAAGAGCAAACCATTTGAATTGTACAAACAACGCACAACTGTGGTTGCTCGAAGGAAAACTTTCTTAGATGTTGTTTGTGATGCTCTGGCTGAATACAAGCATTTAGGCCCCAACCAGAGAGAGGATTTGCTTCTTGCTTGCAGGTACACTTATGCAACCTGAATACTATTAATGTACTATTTGAGGAGATGTTTTCTATAGAGAGAATATAGTTACTGTACAGTCACGGAATAATTTTCTCTTGAAAATAAAAATTAAAGTCATGATATATATTTAGTGTAGGTTGGCTTCTCTTTTTAGTCTTCATTTTTACTTATTTTCGCTTGACCTCGTAAGATTACACTTACACTACATATTTCTTCCTGTAAGATTATTGAAGCACATACTCCATTGTTTTTACAAAATGCATCTTTGTATCCTAAAAGTACAACAAAGTTATGACACTATACCAATTTCTGATAAGGCAAAGCTGTTTTCTCTTGTGATTTATTACAGTATTGCATGCTTTCCCTTGGTGTTCAACTGCCACAAGTGATTTTTTATGCTGGCTTGTTACATGTGTACTTGAACATTTTTTATGGCTGTCTCAGATTGAAAAGTGGTCTTACTATGCTGCTTTTCAGCTCTACTGTTGTCTGTATTTCATCAATTGTCTTGATTATATATTGTCTTTCTTTGGAAGTTTCTTGTTGTTTTGACGTTAGAGAAATAAATCTGTGTGGCTTTCTGGAGTCCTAGTCTCAGCCCCTCCATCACAAAAATCTCTAGCCTTGAAGCCCAATTAAACCTTGCCTTTTCTTATATGTTTCGGCCTTCAATTACCACCCAAATTCTTCTGTTACTTGCTTTCCAACATGATCACCATAGTGTTCTTCAGATCACCAGTAACCTACTTTCCATAATGTAAACATGTCTTTGTGAATTAGTATCCGTACTCAATATTTACGACAGCTCCAGTCAAAACCTATTCTAGCAACAGTTGGATGATGGGAATGATGTCAAGATGAGTTCATTTTTATTCACTCGCTCTGTGAGAATTCTCCTAAGTCCTAACCATCTGGTTCCTTCTTTATTACCTTTGTTTATTTGTCAATAAAAGAAAAAATAAAGAAAAACATCAAGGCACTAGGATGACTTAAGCTCAAAAGGTCGGCAGCCAGCGTCAACACGTAACTTGAATGACATTGTACCCAAGGTTTTATGGTTTGCAGTACATCATTCTATTTTGGAAAGGATTCGCACTATTTTTGGGAAGCAGCATAAAACGATTTAATCCTGAGGCCCAATTGAACTGACTTAGACTGTCTTTTTTCCTTTTCTAACCCTCTGTAGAAATCAAAAGGACATTGTTTTATTATTCGCTATGTGTTCACACTATGTAGTGGTCTTGCTCAGTAGTACATTCATCCACTGTCACATAGCTTCTAGGATAAAGGTTTTTTTTCTTTGCGCGTACTCTTGTGCTGGTGAATATTACAAGATTTTCGGAATGAAACGATGAAACTAACTTGGCGGTGTTACATTTGTGTTAGTTAATCCATCATAAGTCCATTATTTTGAACGGGTGAACGAGTTGTAGGGTTATGATCTGCATGATATTGATTGGTTGATATGGCAGGTGTACAGGAACTTGTGGCTTGTAGCGGGAGTATTAACCCATATTTTTTGTACAGTACTCGTATATGCTCTATCTTTCTAGCTCTGAGAAGCTATTTTGTTCTTGCAGAATTCGGGAAAGGAAGGAATCTGTAACCGTGTTTTTGTGTGGGACCAGCGGCTGTGGAAAATCTACATTGTCTGCACTCCTGGTATATCTTCTTTTTGTCACCAGAAACACTAGTGATCATTTTACAAAATTCTGGGATATTGAGACTTAATGGTGTTTCTTCTACTTTCTTTTATTTTTCTCTATTTTCTTGTTTACCTTAAATTTTCGAAAAAAATTCCGTTATGTTACACCGGCTTTATATTCAGTCCATTCTTAGAGACAAAATCAGTTTTTTTCCTCATCACACCATGAATTAATTCCAATAGATGATATAATGCATGCCAATCTATAGATCTGCTCATCAGTGTAGAAATGAAATTTCTCGCTGATTGTGTTATTTTTTAGTTTTTTTGCTGTCTAAATTAGTTATTTCACGTAAAATAATCTCTAGCATAGCAACCGAAATTGGCAAATTTGTGTTGTTTGTTATCTCCCTGTTTTGTGTGGAGTTATTTTTCTTTTTCATCCTATGGCTGACATGGTGGGCTTATCCACAATGCATTTGTCCATTCTTTGGGAATCAAGGAAAGGAAATCAACTCAAATCCTCTATTTGATTTCTTCTAAGTTGCACTTGATTTTTCTTGAAGATGTCATTTCAGTTTCGTATGGAGATTCAAGTCCAAGCTTCAATTCTGTAACAAATCATGTGCAAATATCCCGTTTCAAACATCAAATTTTGTATTACATTCCAAGTTCGACTGCACCAGCCTTTAGAATGCCAAGAAAATTAGACTAATCACTGTACACTTAAAATACATTATCCTAAGTTAATGAAGAAGACATGGATTTAAACGTACCTAATTCTTTTTTCAGGGTAGCCGGTTGGGAATCACAACTATTATATCAACCGATTCGATCCGTCATATGATGAGGAGCTTTGTAGATGAAAAACAAAATCCCTTGCTTTGGGCTTCAACATATCATGCTGGTGAATGTTTGGATCCAGAGGCTGTTGCAGCAGCAAAAGACAGAAGGAAAGCTAAAAAACTAGCTGGTGTTTCTAACCTGCCACCAAAAGCGGATGTATCTGATGGTTCTAGAGTTAGGAAATCCGATTCACGATCACCTGAAGTGTGTTCTAGTTCTGCTGAATTAATCAGTCCGAGACAAATGGCTGTCGAGGGATTTAAGGCACAAAGTGAAATGGTGATTGACAGTCTTGATCGGCTGATCACTTCATGGGAAGAGCGAAAAGAATCTGTAGTAGTTGAGGGTGTCCACTTAAGCCTAAATTTTGTGGTAAGTGAAATCTGCTTACTCGTACTGTTAAACCTAACCCTGTTTTCAGTTGTTAGTTTCGATTACAACTTTTACTATGCTTTGCAGATGGGGCTTATGAAGAAACATCCTTCAATCATACCATTCATGATATATATATCAAACGAAGGCAAACACTTGCAAAGATTTGCCATTCGAGCAAAGTACATGACACTAGACCCTGCTAAAAACAAGTACGTAAAATACATCCGAAACATCAGGACAATCCAACAATATCTGTGCAACGGAGCTGACAAACATCTGGTTCCAAAAATAAACAATACCAATGTTGACAAGAGTGTAGCTGCGATCCATGCAACAGTCTTCAGCTGCCTTAGAAGGCGATTTGGTGGGGAGCAGATTTACAATCCTGGCACAAATACGGTTCGTATGGTTAAAGAGGAATACACAAATCAATATGCTGCCAATTCATTGAGCTCCAAGGGTATGTTCCAACTTATTCAAAGAAAAGGTTCCACTAGGCATCTAATGGCTCTTCTGAATACCGATGGCTCTGTGGCAAAGGCTTGGCCCGTTGACTGGAGTGGCAAGCCTGTAGAGGGCCAACCTGCTGAGAAGGGGATTGGAACGGCAGTTTATGGGCCATTGAAGATTTGTAAGGCTGAACCAGTTAATCTTCAGTTTGGTCACTTTGTGATCAGTACTTGGTGGCCCAGTTCTTGTGGCACAAGTCATGCTAGCAGTGTTGATGGGTTGAGGGGTGAGATTATTGACAATGGTAGTAGATATCACTCTTCCAGTTGCAGCTCGCCAAGGATCTTAAACGGACCAGCCAAGGAGGTATTTCAAAAACTCTTATGCCCTATAATACATGAATTCGTGTACAGGTGTTATGGCCGGATACAAGGCATATTCTTTCAATTCTGATGTCAATGACACTAAAATTACAAATATCTATATTCTTACTGTGTATCTTTTACTTATACCATTTATCATCTCATGTATGATATGTGAGTTTCATGCATTATGTTCAATAAAATTCAATACTAATGATCTCACTTTAATGTCCAAATGCACGTCATACCTATCTCAAGCCTTTACCCAAGTATTTGATACTGGTATTTGATACATTTCGAAGACTCCATGTAACATAGCTTACCCTATCTCTTATTGCCCACTCAAAGTTAGTTATTCACCACAAATTGCTTTGAATTCATCGCCGTTGGATGTTTTCTAGGTTGAGTGCTAGTGTCATTCTGTTGTTCTGATTAGTTTTCTTATATCAGCTCAAGGAGGAGCATTGTGTGCATGGCAGTGATGATGAGATTGATGACCCTCCCGAGGTTGACAGCGACAATGATCTTAGTGACGATGGTAGAACACAAATTCCTGAAGAGGTAAGAAAGGTTGTAGCCTGAATCAGTCTGCGTCATCTATCTCGTGTTACATATGAGTTTTATGCCTGCAAAGCAATATTTATGGGTAAAATATATGTTTTACGTGTAACATGGTGGATGTGTGATTACTATTGAATAAGGGCTAATGAACCGTATTAGTGTATTAGGGATATGTAGTCTAATCTCGGTGATAATGTCTGACAAAACGGAATATCCTAAGCTGCTCGATGGCTGGTATAGCAGTAAACTTTTCTCATTGAGTGTTTGTATTTAACTGATCTACCCTATTGCAGACAAGAGGAGATAAAAGGAATCGACTTACTTTTTTCATTTCGAAATGTGGTATGAAAATAGTGGTTGCCGCTTTCAGAGTTCAGTTACAAGCTGATGAATATGATTCCAGTTCATTTGTTTTGTGCTTGATTACAATAAGCTCGGCATTTTAAGGCCAAGGAAATATGTGAAGCTCAACTGCAATGGCAACATTGGCCACTTTCTGATATATTAGTATTTACAGTAAATTTAAGCTGATGATGTCAGCTCTGTGTTTTGCAGATGGAGGGCTCTGTGGACGAGGGATCTACTAAATCAGATGAGGAGTACGATGATCTTGCGATGCAGGATATCCAAGAGAATGGTTACTGGCCTAGTGATGAGGAGTTCAAGGATAAGGAAGTAATCAATATATCAGGGGAAGAACCAACTCATGAGGTTGCTGGTACTCACAAGGGTAAGGGCATACAAAGTCTTGATCATTTCTTGGGGTCGAAAAGCGAATTGTTTCCGGAGCTACCTTGCAATTCTTTCGACCAAGGGAGAAGAATGAGAAGAGATTGCCCTCTTATGTTAATGTGGAAATGAGAAAACATTCTCAAAATATACGGGCTTTTGGAAACCATGGTTCAGTGACTAAAGATACTATTCTCTCCGGAACTAAGAGGTAGCAGAAACATTGTATATAGATTATTTAAGAGGAAGGATGCTCGAATTGGCATCTTTTCTTGCAATGATCTCTGGACAACAATCGGAACAAAACTAGAGAGGGGTTTGATTCATTACAAAATCATCTTGTACATATTGTTTTGTCTTTTGATCGAGGATCTGCAGAGGAATTTGCGAAAGGAAAATGGAAAATGATAATTCATGAAAGGAATAATTCTAAGTTCTTTAGTGTCTTTTATTAATGGTTTACCTTTTCCTTTCTTTTTTAAGGCTTAGGCTATTGAAAATTGTTAATTAACAACATCGCATGAAATATACTTTCAGGTTTTCAAAACATCAGGAATGATTTGTCAATTGTTTTCATATTATGTAATGTTTCTTTGTTGTTTGTTATCGATAATGATTTGGTTTTTCTCATCAGATTAAGTTACAGAGCAATATAAATTGGGCACGAAAATAGCGTTTTCATAAATATATTGTTGGAAATCAAGGTTGTGAATGAATTAGACACGGAGAGTCTTACGACAACCGAAAAATCTCGTCCAAGAGTCTTCATGTGATGCCATTGATGCTCCATTGAAATCTACCATTCAAAGATTTCTCAAAGATTTCAAGAGTTGTCTTCTTTCTTTTTTATTAATTACTCAGAGTGTTTAGGGCAACTTACGGCGCACCTTGACTAATATCTAGGAGATTAATTCTGCCATTTGCTAGCATGAAACTAGTTAAAGACAGAGCAAAACTTTGTATGAACTAACCCCGTAAGAGTCGATAACACTTAAGAGTTATGTTTCGTCGTCAAAAGTACCTATTTGGCGGAAATATATGTTTCGTCGCCAAATAGGTACATTTGGTAAGAAAATATTATTTTTCCTTGCCAAATGACATATTTGGAGAAAAAAATATAATTTTGTTGCTAATAGAGTACATTTGGCGAGGAAAATAATTTCCTCTCAATTGTGTTAAAAAATGCGACAAATTTTTTTTTCCGTCGCCATGTATACTTATTTGGTGACAAAATTAAATTTCTTCTTTCAATTTTGTCGTCATAGATGATTTTTGTTGTAGTGTCAGGAATTGTGTTTTTCTTGTAGTGGAGATTTGGAACATAAGATGTTAAGAGAGGACAAACCCTTAAGTCCAAAGCTTGACCACCAAGCCAACCCCTTGAGGGTTCATTCCACATTTTTGGGACTACACTTTACCAGAATTCCATTGTCTACGAAAACTTCTTAGTGTCGTATTTATTGTGTGAAAGAGAGGTAGACGCAGTAAGTTCGACAAGCAAATGAGAATCAACATTTGGCCTTGGGAGACAAACGCCAAAGCGATCTTCCAACACCCACGGTGAGATGACGAATTTATTTTTAAGCGGACTATGAATCGGAATCCACAGGCCTTGGTTCGGTTCGGTTCAGTTCGTTTTGGTTCATTTCGTTTTGTTTATATTTTGATTTTATTTACAATTTGTAAATTTTTTGTTTCTGTTTATTACGTTTATATATTGTAATTTATGTCACTCAAGAATATGACATTGATTGTGAGGAGACCTTTACTCCTATTGCTTGTCTTACATCCGTCCGCAGCTTGATTGTTGTCTTTGTCACACTCCAATGGGATCTTTATCAAATTGATGTGAAAAATACCTTCCTCAATAATGATCTTCTTAAGGAGGTTTACATGCAACCTCCCCTTGGATCTACTCATCCCCCTAATAACGTCTGTAAACTTCAGCGTACATCATGTGGGCTTAAATAGGCCCCACGAGTTTGGTTTGCCAAGTTCAGTTCCACTATTCACGATTTTGGCTTCACCTTCAGTTCTTATGACACTGCTCTTTTTGTGCGAAAATACTGCTCAAGGTTGCACTCTCCTTCTATTTTATGTGGATGACATGATTATTACCGATGACGATGTGGCCAGTATTCAACATCTCAAACAATTTCTAAACTATCATTTTAAGATGAAAGATCTTAGTACTCTCAATTATTTCTTAGGTCTTGAAATCTCCCATGATTCTACGGGTTATTTCCTATTACAGGCAAAATATGCATCCAATCTTCTTGATCTTGTTGGTCTTACCGATTGCAAAACTGTCTCCGTTCCACTTGATCCTCAACGATGTCTTACACCACTTGATGGCATTCTCCTATCTGATGCTATTTTGTATCGTCGGTTGGTCAGCAGTCTTGTCTGTCTCACTATTACTCGTCCTGACATTGCCTATACTGTCCATATTGTCAATCAGTATATGACTGCCCCTCGCAAACCTCATTATGCTACCTTGGTTCAAATTCTTCGTTATCTCAAAGGCACATTGTTCCATGGTCTTCACTATTCTGCTCATTTCTCTCTCCAACTCCGTGCCTTTTTCTGATGCTAATTAGGTTGGCGATCATACTAACCGACGCTCTATTGTGGGTTTCTGCTTCTTTCTAGGCAATTCTCTTATTTCTTAGCGCAACAAGAAACAAACTCTTATTGCTCGCTCTAGTACTGAAGTCGAATATTGTGCTCTTGTCGACACTAATCAAGAGCTTCTTTGCTTTCGCTGGCTTCTTGCCGATATGGGTGTTTTCCCCTCTAGGACTACTAACCTCTTTTGTGACAATCAAAATACTATTCAGATTGCTTGGAATAATGTTTTCCATTATCGTACCAAACACATCAAGATTAACTATCATTTTATCCGCCAACATGTTACTCGTGATATTGTTCATCTCCAACCAATTTTCTTTGTTGATTAGCCTGCTGATATATTAACCAAATGTCATCCTGTTGGCCGCTTCGTTGATCTCGTTTCCAAACTTAAGTTGGTTGAAGTTTACCCTCCTTGAGTTTGAGAGGGGGTGTTAATGTTAATGTACCCTAATTAGTTTAGGATTATGATTATGTACCCTAATCTATTTAAAATTAGAACTCTATCTCTCCTATATATACGAGCATATGTACACTAATTTAATACACAATAATATACAGAGGTTATTCTTTCTCTCTCAGTAAATCTAATATTGATATTCAGATATTTTTCTTAGTTACGTAACTTTTTCGTTAAAAATAAAAATACCACTCAAAAATGCCTCAATTAATGTTTTATGGTTAGTTTATATGTAATTGATTGTACTTTATTTGTCTAGTTGGGACACTTAACTTTATTTTTATTTTTCACAACAATCATTTTGAAATATTTTTAAGAATTATTAATGAAATCATCTCATTTTAAAAACCTATCGAGGTCAATTCCAAAAATATATGTATAATTTTAGAGATAAATGTTCAAGTTTTTGTGTCTATTTTTAGGTGCATTAATTTATAGAAAGTATGCATTATAAACTTTTTTATAATTAATGAATATCTCATTGTAATTGACTAGGAAAAATAAAATTTTAATTTCAAAATTAATTATGTGCCCCCACGTATCATGTTGAAATTCTGGTCTGTAATGTCCATAAAATAGTATTTAAAATCAAGATCGTCAAAAAGTATAAAAAGTGAATATTCTAAAGTTGTCTGTCTTTTTTTTAACGAATTGAAGATAGAATAAATTTTCAATACAACAGCCATAAATCTTTCAGATGTGAATGATTGGTAGAAGACAGAGATGCTAAGTCTATTATGAATTATTCAAAGTTAACGAAAAGCAATAGATACATATTTATATCATAATGAAAGGGAGATGATCTCGAATATGACCATTTCCTTCTAAAATTAATACACAAAAGATTGGTCACTAAAATGCCAACGGAATCGTACACGTGTGTGTGTGTGAGAGTGTGAGAGAGAGAGAAAGAGAGAGCGAAAACAAATATACAATCAGAATAAAGAAATATACATTTTGCTATTCATCATGCATCAGTAGCATCTCCGGCAAATGATTTATCGGTTGTCTGAGTGTCTACTTAATTGGGATCTTCTCGCTTCCTTGTGATACCTATGCGTCGGTTGTTCTGTTAATCATTGTATATTTCTTTTAATTAATAAAAGCATTTCTTTTAGCCTTTCAAAAAGATAAAATGCATCAGCAGCATCTCTCTCTCCTTGTTAGACAATATCTCATTCCCTATCTCTTTAACTCAGAGTAAGTATGAAGCCGCGTCGTGGCTCAGTCCATTTCACCACATAAAATTCATAGTTCTGTACATTTATTCAACATCTCATAAAAATGTGGTAAAAGAGGTAATCAGGTAAGCATCACCAAATGACCAGGATAAATCAAAGGTGCCAGATTTGAAAGGTTTCCTTCTCTACTCGGTTTTGGGGCAGAGTTTTGGGAATATTGGTTGGAGTGTTCACTTACAAAGGGGGTTGGGATGTGAGCTGCAGCAGCTGGGGCTGATTAGGTTCCATGGGTTCATCTGACTGCTTCACATTATTGTTGATAAAGATGATGGTTGATGTTTGAGATCTGCTTCACATTAATGTTGATGGTGGATAATTGACTATTGTCTCATCTATATTCTGCTTCTCTTACCACCATAATCCATACATGTACCTCCACATAATCAAGAGTGTTAGACTTTATCTTACATCGCTCACTTAAGTTGTCCAAACATCTAAATGCTACTTTACCTGTTTCCAATCGGTTTTAGGTTTGTACCCCTTAAAGAAATCTCGAAGCTAAGTATTCATTGTCTCATCAATTGACGTGGCCAAGTCTCCGGTTGAATCAAATCGTGCACCTTCTCAATTCGTACATGTGATCTACACATGCTACCGGACTGCACATGATAATATAAAATATTAGACTTATTTTGCATCACTTACTTAATCCATCCAAATTAAATTGATATAGTACAACTGCCTATAAGTGAGTTTAGATTAAACCTAACAAAAGTCTGACATAGTGGTAGATTGCACACATATAAGAGTTAAAACGTTGTACGCCAAAAGAGTAGCCAATAAATACCTTGTTGAATTTATTGCATAGTTGTAAGACCTTCCATACATCAGATGTATGTATTCGGTAGTCGTTTATTGCCGATGCAGCATCATCAAGATTCTCACCTTCATAACCCTAGTGTAGAGAGAGAGAGAGAGAGAGAGAGAGAGAGAGAGAATACATCACTACCGTCCATCTGCATATGAATCTTGATGATGCTACGCCAGCAAACAACGTCTGTCATGTTGGGGTGCTAGATTAAATTAGGAAGAATTTGGACAAGTGGAGTGTGAATTGGTAATAAAGGAAGGGTGATAAGTGAATAAGGGAGTGAGAGTGGAAGACAATTTGGAAAATGTTTTCTTAGATTCATCATAGATTGAGTACAACTTGGCTCTATTTATAGACACCAATGGATTGTTCTAGAAGCACATCTCTCTTCATGCTTCTAGTGGAATCCATGAGCTTCCATCATATTCCGGAACATTCTAGTAGGACCTAAAACATTCTAGCATATTCTAGTATGCTCCACAATATTCCGGAAGAATCTAAAAGACTCTAGCATATTCTAGAAAATTCCGGAGCTTTCTAGAGAAGTCTAGATATTCTAAAAAGTTCTACACAATTCTAGATATTTAATTGAAAGATTACAAATTACTTTTTAACATGTCAATCAATCCATGCTCAGCAACCGGAAGGATGGAAGGAGAGAGAGAGAGAGAGAGAGAGAGAGAGAAGCATAAGCTTGTAAAAGCCCAAAAAAGAGAAAATATTCATATGTTAAATGTCAATAATTCCTTCACAAATTCAAGATCCGAAAACAGTTATAAAAACGAACAACAAAAGAAATTATTTGAAATATTCTTACGGGATTCGTGGAATAGATTCCGGGATAAAAAAATTCACAAGGGCTCTCTACCCATTAGCGGATTAACCCCCGACCCCGTAGGCTGTTGAACTAAAACAACAAACTAAACTAACAAAAACCAGAACAAGTTCAGATTATTAAATAAGACATTAGTTAGAAATACCACGTAAAACCTTCTGAGAAAATAAACAAAGAAAATATAGTAACAGTAGAATATCACAGCAACAATAGGAGGGAGAGAGAGAGAGAGAGAGAGAGAGAGAAACACGATCCACGAGATCTAACTTTCCGGCCATATTCGGATGTGAGAGAGGGAGAGGGAGAATCACACAGCAACAGAGAGGGAGAGGGGTTGGGGAATCACACAGCAACAGAGAGGGGCTACAAGTACTCAGAAGTCAGACCTAATATGATGCCATTATTTTTGGTTGTTATTAAAGTATTTCAAGAGTGCTACATACACATCATTTTAACACATTACTTTTACACATCACTTAAAACTACGTCGTTTTATGTTAAGGAAGATCCAAATATGTTTTCAGCGATATGAGTCAAAAACAAATATCGTTTTTTTTCAACACAGAACTACAGAGTTTTGAGTGATGTGTGAAAGCGATGTGCAAAAGTGTTGTGTCTCTAACATTTTTGTATTTGTTAACCTTCAAGTCGAGTGGCTAAAAACAATTTAGGGAAAATAATCTTGTGGCCTAGGCTTACTGTATCAATATGGTACTTACCTTTTCACGAATAGTACTAACAAATAAATAATTGAAGCACCTTTAAAGCTAAGTTTTGTGACATGATTTCTCGTATAAAAAGTCTTTTCAACCATCTTCATGGTCTAGCTGTAAATCCACTTTGATAGAGTTAGGGTTGGTAAAAAAAATGCCAACCTAAGCTTGATCAATTCCACGAGAGCCTCCCAATCAACAGATTTTTCATTGAAAAAAATATCGTTTCTTATTTTACAAACATGCCACGAGATCAAATTTGGGACAAACGAACCAAAGAGAGACCATTGATCTATTAGACTTTTCTTTAAATTTCTAAGAAGACCACCATTATAACAGATCATTGATAGATGATGGAATTACTAAATTCATTTCCCACCGGTCCATCAAATTGCTTCATATCTTCCAAACTTCTAGGCAATGAATTAGGACATAACCATAAGATTCAACTTTAGTTCCGCAGAATTTACACAATGCCCTCTCCAATAGAATAATTCCTCTGTTAGCATGCAGCTCGCCATACTTAATCTTATTTGAGAATGACTTGTTATATAAATTTAATTTTTAAAACTTGTTAAACTGTTAAACTACATATGCTTCTATAATTTATGAATTGACTGAATAATTAAGCATACATTAATGTTTTAATCACCTATTAAAACTCATTTGAAATCAATTTAAGCTCACCTTCTCATTTTTAGCCCGAAAGAGAACACTTAAATAACTCAAACACTTCAGCTAAAAGCCAAATATTAGCTTAGGGTTTTTAGCAAAAAATTGGGAACAAACCTTATATTCTTTTGACATTCCAAATATAGCCGAATTAGTTTTTTTTATTGGCAAAGAAAATTATACAGATGAAGACGAAATTACAATCCTATTCGAAACAAAAGCCCGTATTTAGCAAGATGCCAAATTGGGCTCCAGACCATAGCACTATTACATGAGAATAAAACATTGAAAATATTCCCAACCCTCTCGAATTGGGATCGACTAGTAAGGGTTGTACGAAAAAATCAATGAACCGAATTGAAAAATAGAACTGAATCAAAGATTTGGTTTGATTTTTTAACCATTCTGAACTGGTTCGATTTAAAGACTTTGTGACGACCCGGAATTTAATTTATTTAATTTATTTTGGGCTCATGCTCGGGACATTTATTAGTAAGTTTTATTGCCATAGAAAATCAAATTTTGGGTTCGGGTAAATTAGGAGCTTGACCTTTAATGCTTGTTTTGGAGCAATGTGTGCAAAGAGGGGTATTGAGGTCATTTTTGGTGCCCTTTAGTTTGCCCCATCAGATTTTATAGGGAGGAATGGCTTATTTGAGGGAAAGCATTAGAAATGGCTTCCCTTCTCTCAAAACCCTCTCCTTTCTCCACAAAACCCTAATCTTGTACTCCATGATTTAGCACCACAACCACCCAAATAAGCCTAAAATCTCCACCATTTCGTCATCCACGGGTGATATCCGAGGCTAGAGCGCGAGGAAGTTTCCGGAGATCAACCTTGAAGTTCCACCATTGAAGACTTGGAGCTTTCTTGGAAGCTTTGTTTTCACTTCTTTCAAGCTTGAGGTAGGGGGTTTTCACCTATTATATGTGTATATAACATGTTTTAGACATACATTTGTGTTTGGGTTTGATTTTGAGCATTTGGAAGCAAGAGGCGATTTCTGCGATTTTCTGGGTTCGCGACTCGCGTCCGGACGGAGGACCGGACGGGACTGGGCGGCTGGCCCAGACTTTGGACCAGAGAGTGTATGTTTTAAGCGTCCGGACGGGATATTTGATGTCCGGACGGGAGAGTAGACGTCCGGACGGAAGGTCGGACGGAACCGGGCGGCTGTGTGGGAATTTCGGGCAGAGAGTCATCAGTTTGGACGTCCGGACGGGGGTCAAGGACGCCCGGACGGAAACACCAAAAATCTTCTTCTTTCTTTGTTTCATTCACCATATTGGATGCTAGTCCTTTGACTTCACTTATAGATGATCATACATGATTTCTAGTTCAATCCTACACTAATACGAATATTTTATCTTGTGACATTGAGCCTCCACCGCACATGTTGTGATTAAAGTGGTCATGTGAAGGGGATAATTACGTGAACTAGATTCCCTTTCGGGTATGCTAGGAAGAGAACTAGATTCCCTTTCGGGTATGCTAGGAGATGTACTAGATCCCCTCTCGGGCATGCTAGGAAATGAACTAGACACCTTCGGGTATGCTAGGATTGGCATGGTGATAACTTAAGCTAGTGTCACGGTGAGGAATGAAATTTATGGCTTATCTTTAAGGAGCACAATATGTGAATATGATGTGGATCCTAATAGTATCCCCTCTTGTGCCTTTTCTATTTAATGTCTTGTTCTTAGAAATTTATCTTGTACTTTTGTGACGGAGTGTGTATGGTCATGTTATACATACATATAGTGTCGGTGTAGACTTTCCTACTGGGCTGTGGCTCACCCTGTCTTCCATTTCAGGTACCCTTCCGGAGACATAGTTGGTAGAACATGTTATGCTTGGCGTGTTGCATCCTTTGAAGAAAGTTTAGTTAGAGTTATCTAACACCTTTTGTCCAACTATTTTTGAGAAGGATGTGATGTAACTCATCAAGTATTTGAATATTTCAATTGGCCTTTTGGGTTTGTAATGCCTCTTTTGGAAACATGGATGTTATTTAACTTATTGACTCTTTATGGATAATTATTTTGGGAATGGTGTGTGTTTTGGTGAGGTTTAATCAATATCCGGATGTATATTATTTTATGAAAAATTGAGGGCGTGACAGACTTTTTCAAAATATTCGGTTCGATTTCGATTTTCTAATCCTAAACAGTAGATGAATTGGACCACAATATAACTCAACTTAACACAACTCTAAAATTTTTACGACTTCAAGTTATTTACAGAAATATAAATCTACTTATTTTGGAATTTTTTTTATTTTTTGATTATGCACACCTGTATACAAATCAAGATATTTTTCACATTGGATTCCGCCTATTGATAGCTCAATTTCTTGTTTATGATGTGTTTGGTCCATTCATGACCCAACCAGATCAAAAAATCGGAAAACTAGAACGAAATCGATCAAATCGGATCAAATGTGTTTGATTCGGTTTCAGCTTCTAGGTCTCCAAACCGAATAGACCGATTCAATCTGAATTTTTCTACAAATTAATCAAACCGAACTAGAACGATTACATCCTAATTAAATACAATATGGAAGGTCGTATAATTATCTGGATTATCCTGTTTATCCAACACAAAGACATACTCATATTTCTTTAGACCCAATTTGTTTGCCCAATGTAAATTAAGGAGAGCAATAAAAGGATAAGGCGAGGTGTGCTACACCAAACTTGGAATATAAAAGGTGAGGTACATATGGCGAAAACCCCATATCTTACGGTGAAAATTACCCTCACTCTGATTGGTTGAGAGTAAATAAATTAATCTCACACTTACCAAAAAGTGTATTGCACATGTAGGAGTTACGTGTACATTCTCAACTAATGAGAATGAATGTAATGTTCAGTAAACAAAATTGCACTGAACCAAACAAATAGGCCATTTTATCTGCTTCATTATCATTAACCAAACATAGAATATCTAACCTTCGATTATCATAAGACCCCCACGTGTTCCTTCTATTTTCATTTGTAACCCAAGTTTTCCAGTTCTCTTTAAAATGAACTCACCTTATATACTTAATTTTTACTTATATATATATATGACAACTTTAAACAAAATAAATCCTATAGTCTTTGACCACCATTTTATCTTGCTTTGAAAAGTTCAAACCAACATCGAATTGACATCTCCCCAACCCCAATGTGTTAATTTAGTTTAATTCAATTTGGACTATTTTGGTCCATCCCAAGCCTAGTTTAGTAATTCAAACAATTCATCTAGGAGGAAAAAAATTACTCTAATTTCGTTTGTCCGGATATATATCAGTAGCCACGTAAATAACGCCCTTCGTTTTTCACGAAAAGGACCACCAATTAGTGTAGGGGTTAAATTCAAATAGTCTATCTTTTTGCATAACTATAGTTTCATTACGTGCTTTTAAATTAATGTCCAATGAATCTAAATCTGTCTCCTCTTGTATGGAAATCGATCTCAAATTGTCAAATTTCAAAAGAACAAAAAATATAGAACAATTATTTGTCGAAAAGGCTCCATGTATATATATAAATATAGTAAACTTCTAATGAGGGATTCCTCATTTTGCTAAAATGAGAACCTCCTATTTCTTAATTAAATTTTGATGATCTGAACCGTTCAATGTGTTTAAAACATATTTTTAAGGATACTCGCAAGAAATCAGCTCAAAATATTACCGAAAATGTCTTGATCCAAACAGTTTCTCATAAAACTATTTCTGTCAGCATTTATGAAAAACTGTTTAAATCAAGCCCTTCCCGATATTTTTTTAAGCCAATTTCTCGCGGGTACCCTTAAAAACATGTTTTAAAAACATTGAACGGTTCGGATCGTCAAAATATAATCTAAAAATAAAAAGTTCTCATTTTAGTAAAATAAGGAATCTCTTATTAGAAGGAGACTCATATATATATATATATATATATATATATATATATATATATATATATATATATATATATATGGGAAAGGCTCTATGGACCAACACTTTTTTAGATCAATATTAGACCAGTATCTAAACTCTTCATTCCTGATTAAATTTTAAAGATCCGAACAGTTCAATGTGTTTGTAAAGACCCTAAATTTTTAAATACAAATAATAATAATAAATAAATTTTCATATATAAAAAATCATTAATTGATTTTATTAATTTTGTGCGTTTTTATTTTTAACCATACATTATACTTATAGATTTGTGCATGTGTACATGTGTTTAGACCTAACCCATCAGGCCATTTATCCTTGAGCCTAACCCTTGACCCATTAGCAATTCATGAAATTTGACCCAAATGGAGCCCAACTTGTTACTCGGCTCACGACCCAAACTCTTTTAACTTGACCCAAAACCCATTAGATCAACCATGTTCCATGTACCTTGCCACATGAAATCATTTTCCTCTTAAGCATCATTCACCCACATGCTTTCTCCTCCACATGTACACGTTAGCTTACTTCTGATATCTCCTTCCTCCATTGAACAAGTAATCATTGGAGACCACTCCTCTTTCCCCCAGCCAAATCTCCTTGCACCTTGGTTTTGATTCAAAAACCACTACAAACCAAATGATTTTCTGCAGAAAAATTTCTTCCACCTATGGCATTCCATGCAAGACGTACTTCCACACTCAATCCCTCTCTATTTCTATACTATCTTCATCACCATTTCAGTGCTTCAGAAAGTGGAGAGAGTGCTATTGTTGAGGAAATAGAGGTATTACAGTAGAGAGAGAGAGAGAGAGGAAGAACTTCTTTTGTGGTCCAGTCATTCAAATTCTATCCATAATCCTTAGATTGAAGTTTCGATTATTCGATACTAAGGTAAATAGGACTCTTCCTAACCTTTAATTTATATCATTGATCTATATTGAGCTCTACGAAGCTCTGAGAAAACGAATCCCAGAACCTGTAAATTGGAAAAGACGATACTTACACCAGTGCCTTAGTTTTTGTTACACCGGTGTCTTTACTTGCAGTATGTTGCATTGTTCTGTATTTTCATAGTTACATCTGTACCTCCCTCTTGTAGTACTTCATAGTATGCCTAAAATCTGACCTTACACCGGTGCCTCAGTTTTTGTTACACCGGTGCCTTACCTCTCTGTATCTTAGTAGTATGCTACGGAATTAACTTTACACCGGTGCCTCTAAACACCTTACACCAGTGCCTCTGTTGTGAAACCTTGACACTCAGTTTCTGACTTAGGCTTGTTAAGCCAGGACTTATTCTATGACAGTGCACTTATTTTTTATAATAAATAAATTTAAGTAAATTATTACTTTAATTTTATTTAATGAAAATAAGAAAGTACCCCCCATTTGGAAACAATGGCATTTACAGAAAATTAAAATTTCATCCGAATAAAAATATCGTCTTTCCTATTTTAGTACAAAATCAAAAAATCACCTGTTTTCTTTCTATAGTTTGGACAAAAACTCACTCTAGACTTATGCGTTTGAGACATATGAATATACCATTATGCTTAGAAAAAATCAAGGAATCATTTTCGGGACTTTTTATCCCCTAAAGTGAAACTTTGAAAATTCAAACTTTTCTATACTTAGAAAAAATTTCAAACAGCAAAATTTTTTCAAAAAATTAGACTATCGTCCCAGTTCTTACATAATGACTACTACACTTATAATCAAGTTCAGATTATTGTATTGAAATGTTAGGTATCATATATCATTATGAGATGACATCTTATTCAAAAGTTAGCGTGTTAGGAGTTTTCTTGCGAAATGAAATCATGCGATTATTGTTTATGTGTCGTAGCTAACTTTATTGTATCATCTTATTTATTTGTTAAAACTTGCATCTTCAAAACATCATCATGTTATCATGAGTCTAATTGTTTAAACAAAAGTTAAATAGAGTCAATAAGGAACGTGTTGAGACTAGTAGATATGTCACTCGAAGTTTTGACACTAGTCATGAAAAGTCACAAATTTTGTAACAAAAATCGAGATTTTGAGAAAACTCTTATACGTTGTGACTTGAGTCTTGACTTGTTCCTTGAGAAAACGTGTTAGGATGTCTTTAGCTGGGATATTAATTTTAGCCGAACTACGTCTCTTACCACCGGGCTGTGTCTTAAAGCCGAATCAGTCACGTTTCATGGATTTAGCCAAGTTATGTCGTGAGCCGGTTATGTTCGTAAACCGTGTCGTGTCTTTTCAAAAATAAAATATAGTTGAAAGGGATGAGTTAGATATTTTCTAAATCAAGGCACGACATATGGGAGACATAATGCTGGAAGCATAACAGTTAGGAGCATGGGATACGGGAGCTGATGTTTGGATACACTAGCGTCAGATACGAGGTCAGCGTAGGGGTCAAGACCATATTGGTCGGGAGCATCTTAACACCACTTTGGAAATAAAATTTTAATGACGTGAAACGCTCGTATCGATCCGAACTTTAAATTTTGAAAGAAATTTTGGACACTTGTTAACAATGGTGGACACTTATGAATATGGGTCTGTTGCGTGTGTCAAATTTAGAAACAAATCACAGGGTTTGACTTAACGATATATTATCGATATTTCATTTATTTACTACACTTACTTGTTTAATATTTCTGCTTACTGTTCATAATATTTCATTTATTTACTGACTTAATGATTATGTCGCACTTTGATTAACTACTCATACTATCTTCTTCTTCATGCATCATTTGACCCACTGCATAGATTTGAGATTTAAAGTAGTTTTATTTGCTGAGCGTTAATAGCCCATCTGGTGCAATTTCTCTGCCCCTGGCCTTTCATACTGTGTGTCGAAGATGACATTACTAAGCCCGTTTATCCAAATACCAACGGCGGTACTTTAGAGGAGGATGTCGAAGCCCCGTGGTTCATCTAGATTTAATTCGAGCTCTTAATTTTAAATTTTTAATGTAATTTTCTTTAAGTTGGATGATTGTAATCAAATCATATTTTGACTAAGTAATGGAAACATAGTTGAATTTTGATAAATTATTTTAAATTAACGTCTCCAAAAATTCGGGGTGTTACAGTGTTTAAAACATATTTTTAAGGATATCCGCGAGAAATCAGTTCAAAATATTACCAAAAAGGACTTGATCCAAGTAGTAGTTCAAAAATAGTTCCTGTCAGCATTTTGAACCATTATTTGGATCAAACATTTTTCGGTAATATTTTGAGCTGATTTCTCACTGGTACTCTTAAAAACATGTTTTAAACACATTAAACAATTTAGATCATTGGAATTAAATCAGAAATGAAAAATTTAGATGTTAATCTAATATTAATCTAAAAAAGTATTAGTCCATGAAATCAATCCCATATATATATATATATATATATATATACACACACACATACGCGCCCATAAGTGCCTAACTAAAAATAATCTCAGAAAAAGAATGGAGAAATATAGTCCGACGTAGCAGCTTTTAGATTCGCTAGAGTCAGGCTTCCACCTAAAGATGAGGGTCCCCGTTTCGTACAGTGTGATGTGGTTGGTTAATATTTTTTCACTTCTTTTTTGTGTGGGGGGAGTCTCTCTCCATTACTTTTCCCTTTTGCAAACAATAAATATTGCGCGGAGTCCACTCTTTAGGGATTCATCAACGACAAAACCGCCCATTGTTTTTCTTTTTCGCTCTTATTGGTACATGAAATTGTATGATAATGCAATTAAAGTTATCAATCTCGTACCAACAAGCATATCGGTTTTACTACGGATACACTAAAAATCAGTACCAGTATATACCGCTGTATCGTTTCGGATTTATTTCTAAAATTAATACACATATTTCAAATAATATTTTTTAACAAAAAATTATATTAAACATATAAAATAAAACATCACAATTTAAAAACAAATCACTAAATGTAAAAAAAAACTTTTACCCTCAATCTATGTTTAATTACTCAAAAAAATTATTTATTGAATTTTTTTATTTTTTTAAATTTGGACTAGTACAGTACGTACTGGCCGATATTGGCCAGAACACGCCAAAATAGTCCGAAATAGGCCGAAGCAATGGCCGAAACAAAACTCCGGTGGTCTGGTACCATTACGAGGACGACACGGAACGGAATTAATAACTTTGGATGCAATTGCTAAACCTAAACTCTTACTCTTGCATTTTGGTAACACAAATCACATCCAAAATCACAAAGGTTGCATTGTTTCCTTTTAAGTTTTTAGGTGTTAGAAAAATGATTTAGGGAGATAATGGTTTTTCACTATGTTTGAAGTAAAATTTAAGTGGACTCTACATCTTATTTAATATAATATCTTAAAGTGAAAGTTGTTCGTATATAATAGGAGATTTTATACATGTAATTTATTTATCTAAACCATTGATTGAGTGAATAAAATTTAGCTCTATAAAGCTCCATAAAAGTTCACTTGAGTTTAAAAAATTCAGCTTGAATTTCACATAGAAAACTTAGGAGAATCTTAGTGGGTATATAAAACTCAACTTTGATTAAGGGTTTGGGTCCAAGGAGTACCAAAGTTTTATCCATGGAGGAGGACCTGTTGAACTACAAATTTTATAATATAAAACAAATACAGAGAAGCATCTTATCCGGATGGTCCAAGAATTGGACTATGCCTCTTATGAAAATTTACAACTGCGGGTTTGATTTTCATGGTTTCATGAAATTTAAATATATAGTCTATGACATAAATTGAGGTAAGAAAAGAGTTTCATTACCTTGAATGAAGGTAAAGGAAGCTTGAATTGAAAGAATTTGACTACAATAGGATGAATTGACCTTAATTGGAATATTTTCTTCTTCTTCTTCTCTCTACTGTAAACTGATTTCTCCCTATCTGAAAACTGACTTCCTCACTCTCCTCTCATTAAACAATTTCGGAATTTGAGATTGTGATGGCCAATTTAAAACAAAATATGTATAATCAAGTCCAAATATAAAACAAAAAGTCTAGGAACAACAGACCTTACGGACACAAACTGGCATTACTCAATATAAAATGTATTAAATAAAACATTTTGAAATTGAATTAAATTTATTAGAATTTCTTTTTCTTTTTTTTTTTTTAAATCCGGGTCTTTACACCCACACAATTCATTATGATGTACTAAGTTACAGAAATCAACTCTACGTACAAGGCTTAGGCCACCATGTCAAGATATTTAAGGCTACCATTTCCTTAGCCCATGATAGATTAGGGGGTGTAATGGGAAATATTATGGATACTACCATATGTAGAAATAGTTAAGTATCAATTTCTCACTCTCTCTTTGGCCCATTTATTTGCCTTATTTCTCTTTCTCTCCATGAGGGATTGTCATCTAGTTATTGGTACATAATTTGTATACATGATTAGTACCTATAGCAAAGTTCGGAGTATAACAGGCAACTACAATCCTATGTGTATGGTAAAATTTCTTATATATTATTCTAATACTTTTAAAGATATTTGTAAGATTATTTGAATTTTTATCTTAAAAACTAGACTCAAGACACCTAATCAAGGGAATTCCACACCTTGTACACACTCTTCTTTACCAAACAAATTACGGTATTCTTGCTTATTAATTGCTAGAATAATTTAAGCATTGCGTATCTTCAAACTTGACTCATGAAGATATCAAAGAAGTGTTAGTTAGCATTAAACATGTGTCCTCAATGACGGACTGAGATTGAGGGACAGATAAACTCAATTAACCTCCCTATCCAAATTTCCAAGTTTTCATCAAAATTTTGTCCAATTCAATATATTTTTAAAAACTCTCGACACCCACCTAGTTAAGATCTTTTTATTCCAAAATTTTACGATAATTTGTTTGCTAGTACCTTTGTAATATGTAATTGCCGATATATATAATAAAAAAGAACTTGAATATTCATCCACTCAATATTAAAATTGTATTTTCATCATGTGCGTTCTTAGTTCTTCTTGTAGGGGCAGTGTTTTGAGTATAAAAATAATATCATTTTGACGCGGAGCACGTTGTGTTATGCGCAATGCACACAAGCTCCCCTATTGTTTCTCGTTGCACAGAAGCTCCCCTATTGTTTCTCTACTACATAATAATTGTACGGAAGGCCAGTGAGTTGATGATAACGTAGAAGTGATGGGAATAATTTTGATTACGGGTGTCCAAGAAAATCCAAAAAAACGAAAAATCGGAACGAACCAATCCAACCCATCATTTTGGTTTGGTTCTATGGTCCAATGGTCAGGTTCTAGTTGTAAAAAAGTAAAACCGTTAATTTTGGTTCGATAATTAATTTTTTTATCAATCTGCAGTTCGAACCGAACTAGAACCGTTTATAATGAGTATATATAAATTTATATATATATATACACACACACACACATATGTATATACAAGATTACCAGTAATTGAGGAAATAAAATAATTTGACTATACAACTTTCCTTTAGTAATTAAGAAAATAAATACTACTCCACTTCTTAAAATATTTTTTTCCGAAGCAAAAACCTTCCATTTTCTATTTTTTCTCCAAGAATATTACCCACTTTTCAAATTTTGGAGACTCCAATTATAAATTTTTTTAATGTTGTTTGCTATTTTTGTTTTCCTTTATGAAGTACTTCATGTTTTTAGGCATTTTTGTGGGTTTTGACAAATGGATCGAATTGAAAAGTAGTACTGGTAATTATTTTTGTATTGTTGGTTTGGACCTATGTTTCAAACTATCTCAGTGGTGATTAAATTATGTTAAGGCCTTTGTTTGATTGGTTTTTTGTAGTGAGCATGGTGATAGTTTGGATATTCAAATATTAATAAATTTTGGGCTATTTTGTGATATTCTACTCATATGAAATTTTTTGTTATTTTGCTGGTAGAACTAGGAACCGAACCGATCCGATCCAAAATTGAGGATTAGTTTTGGTTAGGTTTCACATTGGTAATGGTCAGGTTTTAGTCCATATTTTTCTCGGACCGTTAGGAATGGTCTGGTTATTGAATTCCTACAGAACCGTACCAATTCGGATGTACACCCCCAATTTTGATCCTGGCAAGTGGCAGATTGATTGGACTGTATAGGCCCAATAATAAGACTGAACTAGTTGGTAACATGGCCGGATCTGCCCAAACAAAGCAGGAATTGGGTCGCCCAAAGATTCAGATTTCACTATTCCAGACCCATCGAACCGGTCTTCATGGAGCCCGCTTCCGGTCTGATCCACATGCGGTGCAATGTTAAACCGGACTTTTCCCCTTTTATTCTACAGCAAAATTCCCGTATTAGACACAGAACGACAACCAAGCGCCATCAGTGCAAGAAAATAAAAACTCCTCAATCGTTACTGATTTGAAGTCGAAAAGCTTAGATTCTGGCGATTAAAGATCAATTCTCTGTCTTCCCAGGTCTCTCTCTCTCTCTCTCTCTCTCTCTCTCTCTCTCTCTATATATATATATATATATATATATATTTGTATATATATGCTAATGTATTGATATACTTGTGTGTTTGTTTGATATAGTTTTGTGTAATGCAATTTCACAGTATCGATAATTCTAATGTTGTCCCAGATTATTTCTTTCGCCATTTCCGCTCTAGCATCTCTTGTTCTCTCTCCTTTTTGATCAATCTCTCTCTCTCTCTCTCTCTCTCTCTCTATCTCTCGAGTGTGTTGGATATCAATTATTGTTGCTTTCTGGTGATTTCTATTTTCTAGCCTAATAAATGCTGAATTACAAGGTAGGGCTTGTTGTGTATAACGTTAAGAGTTTCTAGCTTCCACAGTGCTGGTTATCTTGTGTTATTGCATTTCTTGTACCTCTTGTTTTGTTTTAGGGTCTTTATATAAACCGGTTTTAGGTACAAAACAGAACTCAAGAACATTATATGGTAACCAAATCCGAAATTTATTTTTCTTTGATTCCATTCTTATTTATGATTTTGTTGTATTTAGGATACACATGCATGATTGTGACTTCAGAGGGTTTGATTCTTCTTTATCAGACATTTGAACCACGGATCATTGATTAGTAGTTCTTCCCTCTGGTTTAACTGATGGACCATGTTTTACAAGACTAGGCAAAAAAATGTAAGAAATATGGAGAAATTAACAAGTAAAGACAGTTGTTGAGGCAAGTTATGATATTATCAAATTGTAGCCGTCGTGATACCGCGGAATTGTAATTCGTAATAAGTATCACTAATAGTATCCAACATTTGTTTGTAGTACTCTTTTGCTAGTGGCTTGAACGACTGATCATCAATCTGGTCTTTTCCCTGTTGTTTACTGGGCCATATTGAGAAAGGTTAGATGAAAAAGAACTATAGATCTTGAGATGCTAGCAGTTAAAAGCTTCTGGAGCTAAGGCATGATATAAATGTAACTCTAGCCTTAATGATAACATAGCCTCATAATCAATAATAACTGCTGTCGAGATTTAACTGTTGCCTTCAACCCTGGTTGTGGTTTTTTCAACATCTCTCTCTCTCTCTCTCTCTCTCTCTCTCACACACACACACACACACACACACACACACACACACACACAGAGTAAGAATGCAATGTAGACTTAAATGTGGCATGTTGTAAATGTAGTGGAGGACACATTTCTTGAACTTGTTAAGCATGCATGAACACCAACTCACTTGACATTGTAGATGGCAGACCTTACTACTTTTAAGTGTGATGTATAACTATTGTATCTTGTAACAAGATTCCTTGGCATATGCATTGAAAGTGTTTTTTTTTTTTTTTGTGTGGCTGCTGTGGAGTTATATTTTCAGTGAGGGGATAGAAACTATTAAAAATGGGTGCTTCAAAAAGTAAAACTCTCTGGATTGTCTTTTCAAATCTCTTAATAGAAAAGATGTTGCTCATCTTTAACATGTCTAAAGAGGACAGGTTGTTGCCTCTTGCTCATTGGTGTACACATGTAAGAAGTGTAGAGCAGAAACTGATTCATTTCTCATCCTTCTGGTTAGACCACCTGCATGCATGTTTTTTGTTGTCCCCCTTATCCTTCTTGCGGATACTTGGGGTGAATTATGGTATAGTGTCACCGTCTTAGACTCTTACGTAGTAAGAAACGGATAGGAATAATATGAAGCCATATCATTGGCAGGCTGTTATGTCCTTGACTGTGCATTCGTAAGCACTTGGATTAATCTGTTTCTTAAAGGGATTAGATTGCCTTTTTTGAAGTTGTGACCTGGGGTGTCATGCATTGGAGTTGTCAGACAAACTCCAATTCCTGATTGCATGCCTCCAAATTTCAATGCTATTGTGGAACTGATCAAAGTCTATGGCCTTTAAGTGCATTTATGGATAAGGTTAGGTTATTGTTAGGTTCTCTTCTTTATTGTTTGCTTTATGTGGAATAGAGGTGTGGTACTCACTACATGATTGTTTACTTGGAAGCGTTACCGGAACATGTGTTAGTTTGTTTGAATTGGTAAGCCATTTTGGTAATGAAAAAGTATTGCGGAGCTTCATAAACACAGAATCATAGATCTTGTTTTGGTTTATTGGTTGTACTCGCTCGGTTATTTAAGTGGATTGCCATCCATCTGTTAAAAAGGGAGGCTACTAATTAACTACTTACAAATTAGATTAGGATTACTGAGGTTTTATCACAATAGAAAAATAGTGTGTTGAGAGAGGAAGGGAAGGGGAACAGGGCTAGGTAATAAATAGGATCTTATTCACTGGGTTCAGGGTTTGGTAACTAAATGGGCTATTTGCAATGCCACTGAACAAGAAAGTTTGAGAACTAGCAAGAGATATAAGAGAAGAATGATGAAGAAGAAAGGCATACCCAAGTTGACTGGATACCTCGGTTATAAAAAAAAAAAATACGAAGATAAACATCAAACAAGTGACTAGTAGCAACAAACATACTTTGATATATGATGTGAAGTGGCAGATTTAAAAGTTGAAGGGGGCAAAGTGTCGAATCTAGATGTTTAAGTGGGCAAGGTGTTGGAATTAAAAGTTCAAGGGAGGAAAAGTGTCGGAATTAAAAGTTTTAAGGGGGTAAAGTAAACAGGGTGATAGTTTCAGGGAGTTTATTATAATTTACCCATAAGTAAATGAATACTTGACTCGTTATGAACACACACTCTCTCCACAAAATTAAATTGCCATTCCCCTAGTCTTTTTCACATCCCAAATTTCAACCTTAAAACGCTACTTAGGCAAGCATAAATCCCAATACCTTGCTTATTCCCTCCAGTACGACACTGAACCTCCTCAAAATAGTTGCTCTCTAGAATTCAACAATCAAAAACCTTCTGATGCCATCATTACCCCTTTCGGAACTTTATAAGTTTTCCTATCTTATGGAATTTGGAGGAAATAGGTAGAGTTGCTTCCTTTAAACCCACCACCGAATTATTGGAAAGTTTTTTTTAGATCTTAGATGAGTGTGTACACTAACCATCAACTAGCAATGATAAGGCTCGAGATGAGCCCAGTGCCAACTTAGTACCATCCCTACTAACACAAAATATGTGTGGACGCTTCTTTCCTTGCTGGTACTACATTAGCCATCTTTCTTTTTTACTTAAAAAAAGTTATTGGTCTTGCATCACAGGCTGCTGTTTTAGCTACAAAAAGTGTACACCGTCTGACTATTTGGCCTTATGGGTGGTAGAATTTTCTTATGTGGTTTTGGATATTAATGTACTTGGACATCCAAAACAACTTTAGCCTGTTATAAATTGAAATTCTTATGCCTCTCATTAAGTTTTGGAGGATTTAGTTTCATCAAACGTGTTTTTATTATGCTTGTCGCATGTCAATTATCAATATAGGAACCTTTGAGATCCATAAACATGATTGTTCTCGTAGATTTACCAAATAAATTTGTGATGTGGAGTCTGATATTGGTAGGCCTAGTTGCAAACATATCATATTCGTATTGTGGTGTTGGTAAGACAATTGAAAAAAAAAATATCTGATAGGAGTAGGATATTGATAGGATAATTATCAATCAAACAATCCATCTCTGCAAGATTCTTCAAAGTAGACATTGCAGGATTGTAAAAGTGAAAATATTAGAACATCCAAGGAACGGTACATAATAATACCAAGGCTTTCTACAGCATAAAAGGCCCCACTTTTTCTCCTTGCGAACGAATCATAGAGCTAAGAAGCATGGACTACAGACACGTCATTTCTTCAAAAGATTAAGACACGAACACAGACAAAGATATGGACACTTCGAGTAAAATAATATATTTGTGTATTATAGAGGTATCTTATGAATCCATATAACAGATCAAACATTATTTCTATCAAATTGAGATAAAAACCACCAATAGGATTAGTGTTGTGAAAATACAAGTTGATAGTCCCAAGATAAATGTTCATGACCTAAACATCAATCAAAATTTCGTCTTTGTGCCAAGTTTTAAGAATTGCGTTTTAACCTCCTAATGTGTCCGAAGAGTGTCCCCAAGTTGTCCTACAGTGTTTACATGCCCGAGTAAAAGCATATAAACAAATATTGGACAGGTATTTAGGCGTGCTCTCCAAATAGTGTCATGTCGTATCCATGCCCACCACGCGCATCGGACATGGATACGTGAGGCCAGTAGATGTGTCTGTGCTTTTTAGTTCCTGTGGGAACCTAAAGAGCTTACAAGAGTCATCTCATGGCACTTTATACATGTTGGCCAAATTACATTTTTATAAGCTCCTACAAATTTGATTTGAAAGAGCTAGTGCGAGTAGTAGTGAGCTTACATGAGTGAAAGGTCTTGCCACCTTTGTAAAGACAATGTCTAGTGTACTAGTGTTGTCTCCATAGATTTTTCCTCAACTTTCCAAGTTGATGTCCTCTCTACAGCTATTGTGTCTTTTGTTTAGGAAATTTGTTCATATATTTGTGTATATTATGTATATGATATGTATGTATATAACTTATATACAGTATACACATACACATACATATATGTGTGTATGTAATATGTATTTATATACATCACGTGTATGTATCTGTACTCTCATATTATTCACATTTAAAATAGGTCCATGATTATTAACAAGTGTCCCAAGCTAGCACAAAATGGTGTTCCCCTCCAGCACCAAGAAGGGTTGTTGAACATTGTTTTGGTAAAGAATAGGATTTTCTCTGAAAAGAATAATACCATTACCTTTTAAGTTAGGCTTTGGTTAGATCATGGGTCGAGGTAGCTCACAAAGGCCACCATTAAATATTCTTTGAAAGGCTAATTCTAGATAACTTACCATGGCTAGGAGGTACATCATTAAATTGGATTCCTGCGAGACAGTATGATTCTTCATATGGTTAATTGCTCAGATTTTTGGGTTAAGTACTTAGATCGTTGTCATGAATGACATTTCTTTTTTCTTGAATCCTGACATGTAATTCTTTTATTGTTACAAATCATTCCTGGGCATACTCCCACATTGGGTTTCTCGATTCATCATATTTGCAAATCAATAATTAGCTGTGAGACAGGTTCTTCCTTTTGGATGCTCATTATCTGTATCGTTAAGGAAGTTGAAGTTACTGGTTTCGTAAGGACTGAAATCGGAAGAACTGAAAATTGTGATGCCAATTAAGAATTAACTTATTGGGAACTTTCTCCTCACGTACTTGGAAGTGTTAAGTAAGATGCTGCTGCCTGCAGGGCAGTCCAAATAGTCTGAAGACCCTTTGTTTAATTCATAAATCAGCAGGATATTGTATGATGGGTATGAAGCATGTATGACATTCATTTAAGATTGAGTTTTAAATATTATGATTGTGCTTTGGGCTCAGGAGTCGCTCCTGGAACTTTTGTGAGATTAGACATCACAAATTGGATAAAAGAATTTAACGAGACATACTAATTTGGAATTCTTCAATCATGAAATAAGTGGATTTTCGGTGTACCATTACGTTGCACATAAATGGGTGTTTTGGGGGTTAGTTCGAGCATAGTCAATTTCAATACCATAAGCAAAGAATGGCGCCGCTCCAGTAATTGTGGACTGTAAAGGTTAGGTTGACTATTGGATTGGGTGATTAAATAGCTGGACTTCAAGGTATAACTTACTTTCGGGTAACTGAGGATTAAAGTTGTGGTGGGCGCTTAAAGGGTTATTTGTGGGTTAGTAAAAGATTGAGGGGGGAGTTGGGAAATAGGGACAAAAAGCATGGTTGCTACATCCTTATCCTTGATGTGGATCTCGTGGCGACAGCAAAACAACAGGACCATGTTGTTGAAGAATGAATTCATAGGTTTATGCTTAGCTTGGATCAACTTGCTGATGTTTTTGGATTCGTTGCGTTGCTTATTTTTTGCCATTGTTGCGTTGCTGATTTTTTTGGATTCATTGCGTAGTTGTCCATGGTGTGTGTTATCTATGCAAGATCTTACCCTATGATCTAGTTGTGGATAGGGTCATACAACAAGAGAAGGAATTCAATTTCCACCATGCACATGCATCAGAAGAGCTGGAGTTCTTCTGTTCTGAAATTCCCTCTTTAAAAGGGGTATTTGCTACAATGGATAGGGGCAATTTCATAATCGAAAGACAGAAAAGAAGAAAAGAAGGGGGCGCGGGGGGTGTGTGTGTTTTAATATCCAGACTTTGAAATGATGCTAGAGTGATAGAGGATGCAGTATTATATTCAGGTTGCTTACACTATGATAGAGTCAGGTGAAGAATTCAAGAGGGTACAATGATGAACTGATCCAATAAAATCTATTTCTAAAAGTTTCCTGTATGATGACCTATTAAACTCATCAATCAAATTAGGAAGACGTTAGGTGCACAGTGCTTCTATCAATTACCTAATCATTAGTATAATAACATATTACAGTACAACTCAATGTAGCTATACTCGTATCAAGTCACATGCAAGTAATCTCATAAAAAACTCGTTGAAGAGAATAGAGACGATTTGTTGCGTGGGAAAGTCCAGTGCGGTGGAAAATGCCTTGTGGCAAAAGGTGTTGTCGAAAGCCCCAAAACTAGTTATTTTATAGCTGACAACTAAAGCAAGCCTACTCAACTAATCTCATAAGTAAAGGCATGTTTGCCTCGGAACTAATAGAGAAAACAACTAATAGACTGGACTAATAGTTGAGTGCTCCTTTTTGTTCGGATCTTGATTGTGTTCGAGCTTCCCAAGCTCTATGCTGTTGGGGAACTCTGCAAGGGAGAGATTGACCTGCATAAAAGCCATCTCTATCAATCTAAGGGTGCATTTGGTTCACTGGAATGCAAAGAACATAGGAATGAAATTGAAGTTGGAATGGAATTAGAATGGAATATCCATTCTCATTCCCATGTTTGGTTGTGCTTAGGACTAGCCATTCTCAGTCGTATTTTAGCTTCAATATATTATGTTTTTATAAGATGTATTAGTGTGGCAGTAGTGAATTTTGGTGCTAGAGTAGTAACTTTGGTGTGACAATAGTAAATAATGGTTTTAAAGTAATAATTTTGGTTTGGTATTAGTGAATTTTGTTGTGGAAATAGTAATTTGGTGTGGCAATACTTAATTTGGGTGTGGCAATAGTGAATTTCATGTGAAAGTAATAAATTTTTGTTTGGCAACAGTAATTTTGGTGTGTCATCATAATTGAAAGGAATGGAATGACAATTCCTCAGTTTGTTTATGGAATTGTCATACTTTTACTTCGGTGAATGGTGATTCTACTTGGAATGAGCATTCTATCAATGATTGATGAACCAAACATAAGAATAGGTTTTCATTGGAATGGTTATTCCAATCCAATCCTCATTCCATCAAACCAAACGTACCTTAAGCTCGTTGGTGAGCTCGAGACCTAGTCCAAATAGTCAAGCTCTAAATCAACTTTGCGGTTGTAAGATGTTACTTGTAGACCACCGTTTCTTCCACAACCCACGTACTTACGTTGCTCTTGTCGAACCCACTCCGTTGTGCTTGAAACCTTCCACTTCAACTCCCGGAGCAGTGCCTATGCTCTATAATCCACCATAGACTTATCTGTTACCCTCACAATCCACCGGAGGACTAAGCTGTAGAGGGGAAGGTTGAAATCAACCTTGAGATGTTCAGATCATTCTAAATGGTCCATGATCCACTCTAGAACTGTAAGCAAATGAAGCATTCACTCTTTTACCCCTCTCGAGTTTGCTAAATTCTGAATTAGTTTGGATAAATTTCTGTTGAAGTTTCGGTGCAGTTTTATTTTTTCATCTTTCAACAAATCTTGTACTTTCACATGATTTCATTTTATCTTTGTAACTGGTGGTACCATCTCTCCAACTGCCAATAGAAGGGAAGCTTTTTGTATTTTCAGGTTCATCATTACAAAGGATTCCACAGGTTGATGATTTTGCATTGGTAGACAGTTGTGGTACCTTTCCAAAATGAATCCATATGGTGAAGATCAAGTAAGCCTTAAACCCTTTGTTTTTCTCATTTTATGTTAAACCAAATGGGCCCTGAACATGTAAAAGTCGTATAGGATGAAGCAACTGTAGCGGGATTTGAAGTTCCAAGATCACCCGATTCGAGTTATAGCACCGTGTTCCCCGGGAATGGAGATGAGACACGGGACCCTCCTATGGTCCCCCCACAACTGCAACACACATTGCTAAGCTATCCAACCAGCAGAGATCCTTCAGGATCGATTCCGTTACCGCAGAATGTGATTCTCAACCACCTTTACATTGAAAACAGGGAACCCTCGCGTCCTGTTGTGGCGCTTGGGATCACTCATCGCTTTCGATCGAAATATGTTACAGTTGTGCTTTACAAACCTGTTCAAAGGAGGGGAAGTGCAGGTAATTGACGTGTGCATATCATACAACATAACAAGCCTGATATTGGGTTTGTTTGTCCTTTGTTGTGATCGAGGGGGAACTCTATAAAACCCAAATGGGAACTAGCATATTTATATTGATGGAGCTGTTGCCCAAACTTGGGTTGTTTCGTTTGAAAAATTCCAGACTCGGGATCGTGAACCGTGTGATTGTTGATAAAATACTAGATTTCCATAAATCGAGTTTGTTATCTGAATTTAAGATCGTTCATAGTCAAGTATATTGGATACCAATAAACTCAGTGACCAAAGAAGTAAATTGTTGTCAGAAAAATATACCACAAATATATGATTTTGAGATTGCAAGTCAAAATAAAATTTCGTTCCAGATTGTGTGGTTAACGATATTAGATCAATTTGATTTCCTGAGGGGATGTTTTACTAATTTTATATTTATATGAATTGAGGATTATTATCTTCAAAACACAATGCATTTGTGGTTCGTGTATTATTTAGGAGAACATATAAATGGGGATTGAGAATGTAGACACTGAATTAAAAGCCTAATCATTAAGCGATAGCTCCTTTTTCCGTCATATGTGAGAATTGAGAACTTGAATGGGTTGAAAACATAAAAGAAATGTATATATACCTTTCAAATGCATATGTTTGAATTCTAATGAAGATTTCCCAATGCATATATTGCACATACTGATTTGGACTAAGTTTTGCCGAATTATTATGGGATTTGTTGTGTTTTGTGCACAGCAAGGTATGCTGTGCGTAAAAATAATATAGTTTTGATGCATAAAAACTGCTCAAACAATCATGCAACGTTCAAACCGATATAGTTTTGGCGTAGCCCTGTTGTGCGTAAAATCAATGTTGTTTTGATGTATAAAAATTGCTCAAATAATCGGGCAACATTTGAAATGACATAGTTTTGGCGCAGAACAATGCACATCATGGTCCCTCGTTCCTTTCTACACGTGGAGAACAAGGACTTTTGATTTTGAATTCGGGAAAGATTTTGAATTTTTTTTTCTGGTATCTTGACACTCCTCTGCAGAACAAGTCTACCTGCTAAGAATCTTGCTACACAACCGTACTGATTTTTGCACACGCACTTACAAAACAAGTATGATGTATGTGAAATTCGAACACACCGGAGAAAAAAGAAAAAAAAATTAAAGAACACATAAAATTACACGCGCACTTACGTCTACACCCATGAGATCTAGTGTGTGCTTAAATATCCGCGTCAATTGTTTGTGTCCTAGCACGATTGTGTTTCCCTAACATGCTTGTGGATAGGATCCTCCATTCACGTTATTATAGATGTCTAAATATTTGTGGGCCATTTTTTTTAACTCTTCAAGAACTTTGGATTGAATTCAAAGTCCGATAAGTTTCTTTAATGGGTGTTTATTTTGTTTTTTTTTGTTGGAATCATAAATCTCATAGGACTGTGAGTCTGGCTACTAAGAGGGTTTCGTAATGGCCTGTGAGAGGTGGTATTGATAGTCCATTCCACCCAATCCACACACGAAATGACTAATTAGCCCATGGTTATTCTTGTTTATTACAAAAATAGCCCACCCAAATAGAATAGAGAATAACGGGAGATTTGAATGCATCAATTTAACCTTAGGGATATGTGTAAAGACCCTAAATTTTTAAATGAAAATAAAGTAATAATAAAAAAAATTAAATTAAATTAAATTTTGATGTATGAAATCATTTATTGATTTATTTAGTTTGCGCGTTTTTTATTTTAGCCATACATTATATTCATGGGTTTGTGCATGTGTGTATTTGGATCCAACCCATTGGACTAAGCCTTGACCCAAGCCCAACTTGGTTTAACCCGGTCCATGACCCAAACCCTTTTAACTTGACCCTAAACCCTTTGGATCAGCCAATTCCCATGGAGCTTTTCACATGGGATAATTTTTCCTTAATCATCACTCCCACATGTTCTTCTCCAGAAATTGTACGTTACCCTCCTCTTCCTCCATTGAACATCCAAACCTTGGTGGTCACTCCTCTTTCCCCCAGTCAAACCCCTTCCACCCATGGTTTTGGTCACAAACCACTCTCTCATTTCCATCATGGCTGAGCAAGGCTATTCCTTCACTCCATAAAAAATCTGCCAAAATTTCCCCTCACCAATGGCAACCCATGCAAAGCCATCTCCTACACTCAAGCCCTCTCTATTTCTATATTTCCATCCTCACCACTTCCCCTACGAAATTTCAGAGTTTAGAGAGTGGAGAGAGTGCCATGGTTGTGGTTTAAGGGTGAGAAATTAGAAAAAAACAGTAGAGGGAGAGAGAAGAGAGAGAACTTCGTTTGAGCTTCGATCACCAAAATCCAAGTCAAATCCTTCGAATCCAACCTTTGATTCTTCAATACTAAGGTAAATGAATCTATCCTAACCTTTAATTTATGCCATTGATCGATATTGAGCTCCACGGAGCTCAGAGAAAACGAAACCCAGTTCTGTATTTTCGTAGAAGATGATGTTGACACCGGTGTCTTAGTTTTGATACACCGGTGCCTCTGCTCTCTGTATGTTTAATGTTCTGGACTTTCATGGTTACACCGGTGTCTTAGTTTTGATACACCGATGCCTTGGTTCTCTGTATTTTACAGTCCTGTAGTTAGACCTTACACCGGTGCCTCAGTTTTGTTACACCGGTGCCTTTACCTCTCTGTATCTTAGTATTACACTGGAGAATGGACCTTACACCGGTGCCTCAGTTTTGTTACACCGGTGTCTTTACCTCTCTGTATCTTAGTATTACACTGGAGAATAGACCTTACACCGGTGCCTCTAAAACCTTACACCGGTGCCTCTATTATGAAATTTTGACACTTAGTCTCTGACTTAGGCTTGTTAAGGCAGGGCATGTTCTATGAAAATATACTTATTTTCTATAAATAAATTTAAGTAATTTCTTTACTTTAATTTTATTTCATGAAAATAAGGAAGTACCCCCCATTTGGAAACAATGGCATTTACAGAAAATTGAAATTCGATTCGAATCAAAATGTCGTCCTCCCTATTTTAGTACAAAATAAAAAAATCACCCGTTTTCTTCCTATATTTTGGCCCGAAACTCACCCTAAACTTATGCGTTTGAGACGTATGAATATACCATTGTGCTTAGAAAAAATCAAGGAATCATTTCCGAGACTTTTTATCCACTAATTCGAAACTTGAAAAATTTAACTTTTTCTATACTTAGAAAAATTTTCAGACAGTGAAAATTTTCAGAAAATTTGAACATCGCCCAAATTCTTACATTACGACCACTACACCTATAATCAAATTCAGATTATCGTTTTGAAACTTTAGGTATCCTATATCATTATGAGATGACATCTTACTCAAAAATTAGCGTGTTAAAAGTTTTCTTGCGAAGTGAAAGCATGCGATTGTTGTTATGCGCCATAGCTAAATTATTTGTATTATCTTGTTCATTTGACTAAACTTGCATCTCCAACACATCATCATGTTATCATGAGTCTAGTTGTTTAAACAAAACTTAGATGGAGTCAATGAGAAACGTTGAGGTTAGTGGAAACGACACTCAAGATTTTGACACGAGTCATAAAAAGGTCACGAGCTTTATAACGAAAATCGAGAATTTGACAAACTCTTATGTTTGGTGACTTGAGATTTGACTTACTCCTTGGGGAGGCGTGTTAGGATATCTTTAGCCGGGATATGGATTTTAGCCGAACTACGTCTGTTACCACCGGGCTGTGTCTTGGAGCCGAGTCGGTCACGTCTCATGTATTTAGCCAAGTTATGTCGTGAGCCGGTTATGTTCGTAAGCCGTGTCGTGTCTTTTCAAAAATAAAACATAGTTGAAGGGGAGGAGTTAGATATTTTCCAAGTCAAGGCACGACATATGGGAGACATAATGCTGGGAGCATAACGGTTGGGAGCATGAGATACGGGAGCCGATGTTTGGGTACACTAGCGCCGGATACGAGGTCAGCGTGGGGGTCGGGACCATATTGGTCGGGAACATCATAACACCACTTGGAAAAATGAAAGTTTGATGACGGGCAATGCTTGTGTCAACCCGAACTTTGTATTTTGAAAGAAATTTTGGACACTTGTGAACAACGACAGACGCTTATGGATATAAGTCGGTTGCGTGTGTCAGAAATTTAGAAACAAGTCATAGGATTTGACTTAAGGTTATATTGTCGCCGTTTCATTCATTTACTTAACTTACGTGTTTAATGTTTCCGCTTATTGTTTAATCTGATTACGTCAACTCTGATTATTTTGTCATGTTCATATTACATGATTAACTGCTCATACTATGTTCATGATCATGCATCATTTGATCCATTGCATAGATTTAAGATTTAGGGTAGTTTTATTTGCTGAGCGTTAATCGCTCATCTGGTGCAACTTCTCTGCCCCTGGCCTTTCATGCCAGGTGTCGAAGATGACGTTACTGAGCCCGTTTATCCAGATACCAACGGCGGTACTTTCGAGGAGGATGTCGTAGCCCGTGGTTCACCTAGATTTATTTCGAGCTCTTAATTTTAAATCTTTAATGTAATTTCTTTAAATTCGGATGTTGTAATCAAACTTTATTTTGACTAAGTAATGAAAATGTGGTTGACTTTTGATAAATTGTTTTAAAACTAACGCCTCCGAAATTCGGGGCGTTACAATATGAGAGGGATTGATCTCTATCTGACAAATTAAAAAACACAAGCTCAACCACTAAATTACTTTGTATTAAATTTAGTTTGAATTTTAATAGATTGCATGTTCAATAGTTCATTCATTTGTGTTCACTTAAATTTTTATCTTAACTGTATATCGATAAGTGTCTTATCATAAAATTTAACTATTTAATTTTGCCTTATAGTAAAAACCAAAACTCGGAAAAAAGAAAAAACTTATATTTTGATTGGGAAATGCCTAGTGAAAACTAAAGATTAATTCAAAAAAATCTGAGACAGACGACAAAAAGTAATTGGAGTCTAAAGTCTAAACGAAAATACGTAAAAATGTCATACCAAAGTTGAGAAACCAAAACTAGTAGGAGCCTTGTAAAAAGATCTTGAAAAATATGATAATAAAAAACTGATCCAAACCGGACGTAAATTTTGCTACTTCACATTGATAAACGCTTTCGTTTTCTTTTGTTGCTGCTGAATGTGCTATAAATTATCACATGTGGAGTTGCATATATTCTATAAAATTCTGTATCCCTCACTTTCAACTTTGGGTAATGGTAAAAGAGAATATTATATATACAGACATAGATACAGATATATTTAGAATCGTTCGATATGTGTGAATCTTGCGTATTCTGTGGAACCCACATACATCGAATGACTCAAAATACTATCGTGTCTAGAATTGTATTAAAAATCTATGTTCGTAATATTTGTCAATCATAAAAGGCTTTTATTTATGATTTTTGTTGAAGAAATGCTGATTTTCTAAGTTTATAAATGTGTTGTTTTGTGAAATTTTTTGAAGTAAAATAAAAAATAAATTTGTAGACTATAATTACCATTAAGTCCTGCAAAAATTGGAGTAAAAAATCAGGTCAATAGACACAATAAATAATTGAAGGATAAAATTAAAAAATTATGATTTTTAATTCCATACTCCCTCTTATAAATAAGCACTTGTCATGGAAACCCCAATGGGTTGCCCGAGTGGAGATCGGGATGAGCCTTAAACACGGACATCTCAAGGTCGAAATTCGGCAACAACACATGGGACTACTAAAAATTTGTCCGATCGTTAAATTCAGGACCCAATGACTAATCAGCATTAGGTGAGAACTCTTCCAAACTATTCTAATTTTGTCTTTAGTCGGCCAGATATCTCGATTATTAAATAAATAAGTCCAAGCTTTCTTACAACGAACATCAGAAGAGTAAGACAAAAAAAAAATGAAGTGGTGTCACACATGCAAGTAGGGTTCTTCTGTATTCTTTCCCCCAAAATAGCAGAGCATAGCCCTAATGGCTTAATCATTGTCTCAAGAGTCGTGTAAGTAATAAAATCCCCAAAGCAACTCTCCGAGTTTGTGAAAGGGTAAGGCCGATCTGTTCTGTGTCTCCATCCGCCGGGAAGCGGCTCAATGTGCGTGGAGAAATGGTTGGCATATTACACCCCCGCTCTCTCTCTCTCTTCCCTCTCTCTCTCTCTCTCTTCTGTGTCAAGCCATATGACATTAATTAAGAATACGTATTATTTGTCCGGTGTTTGTCAAATTTTAAATAACTTGCCCCTATGTTTTTACTTTTAAAATTCAACAGTGTGTGATAGTGTGTTTGGCAAAGCTCCTCCTTAATTATCAAGATTTTGAAGACACAAAACATTGTATTTACCTATTTCAATGAATCCATCTGGGTTCTATGCAGCGACATAATTAAACCCAGCATATATATATATATATATATATATATATATAGCAGTACTTACTGTTCAAAAGATGAAAATTTTGAGGAAGAAACAAAAAATGAGTAAAACAAAAGCAACATATATAATCTCAGTTTATGAGTGTGATAGGTAAATTGACCCCTATGAATTTCAATATAAAGTTTGATTTAAAAAGTTTATAGTAAATAAAAGATATCGTATCGACAAAGACAGAGGCAGAAACTACCAATAGTGAGGTCAAGTATTTGAAGAATTTTTAATTTCTTCTTTCTTGATATTTGGGGGAAAAAATAAATATACACCAAATTGTTTATCAAAAAGTAGATATTTATTCATAACATATAAAAAAAATTTTGTCACATACAAATTCAAAATAATATATATATTTTATTAACAAAAATAATACACATACATCACTTTTGCACATCACTTAAGACTATGTCGTTTTGTAAGATCATATTTGTTTTTAACTCATATCGCTCGAAATATATTTGGATCTTTCTTAACACAAAACGACGTAGTTTTGAGTGATGTATAAAAATGATGTGCAAAAGTTTTATTAAATGGAATGCTTCTAGTTTAGCTTATAATTCTAACGATGTCTTTCAACAAAGTTTAAATTTGTAACTCCACAAGAATCGTAAATTAGTCAACAAAAATCATATTCTAGAACAGTGCATCACAGGACAAAAAAAAAGAGATGGTCAAAACTTATCGCCCAATCATGTAAAGGTGCATCTAATTAAAAAATACAATATAATTATGTACATATCCAAGTGAATCTTTTTAACCTTAATAAATATACAAGAGTTCTGTGCTAACCACAATTCGCATACTTATTATGAATTTTGGGTCCTATAGTGTAATCAAATTTATTTGTCAATGCATAACCCACACTACAACAAAAGGTAACATTTTTTGCATTTATTAAATCCTGGTAAAAGTCACAAAAACGCCACGAAAATATTTTATCAGCGTTTTTTTTACTATTCTCAACGTTTGTCAAAAACATTGTCAATACCATTGTCGGGAAAATTTATCGGCGTTTATAAATGCCGCTAATATTTACCAGTGTCTCTTCTGGCGTTTGTAAAACGTCGGGAAAAATTTTTCGACGACCTGAAAAGTGAAGTATTGCCCACGTTTTAGGAAAAGTTGGCTATGTTTTTTCCCGATTTTAAGTAAAATTTTTTGAAAAACGCCAAGAATGCATTTACGAAATTTTTAAAAATACCGATAAAAATTTCATTAACCAACGATAGAAAAAATACAAAAACGCCAAGAAATGTATTATTTTTAATGACAATTTATTTTAGTTTCTTGTATGCTCATTTTTAACTTGTGATGCTTATACCGAACTCACATCAAAATAAATTTAAAATAAACAAATTACGCAAACACATCAATGGCTTAAAATAAACCAACAAACTGAAAGATTCAAATATTGTCTTAAAATTCTCGCAATATTCAAATAAAAAATAGCAAACTAAAAATTATGAAATTGAATCCATAGACATGATTTCTTCATACATCAAAATGAAACTTTTTGATGTATACATGACCGTGGTAGGCAGTTTGTTTAGTTACAATCAGCAGAGCAACGCCCCAAACTCTTTCTCATGCACATCATCCGCTAGCTCAGAAAATCCATCCCGTTAAACCAAATGAAAAGAAAAAAAAACAAACAGCCCAAGCATGGCTGACGCAAAAGGAAAAACAAGGAAACAACACCACCCCCACAGCAGCACCCTACGGCAACAAAGCACCTTTCAGCAAAAGCAGCATCACCCAATCTTAGAAACATCATCACCCAATCTACAATTGACAACTTAGAAGTAGTCACTCAGGCTCTACAATAAACTCAATAAGCTATAGCAGGAAAATGGAAAATAAAGAAGAAGAATAATAACTTTTCATATATGTGTAGAAAAATAAAGAACAAAAAGAGAATAAGAAGGAAACAATATATTGGTCTTGGTTGTAGTTGTTAGGCATTAGGAGGTGGTGTGTTGTAGTTGTTTTTCTCTGGTTGGTGTTGGTTTTAGGCTTTATTCTGGTTTGATTGGTCTTTCTTGTCCTACCTGGTTTCTCTATCTATGGTTGGACCCTTGCTAACCAAAATGGAGTAAACCATCTTCTATGTATTTTGTTTCTGGTTTTAATATATTCCTTGGCCTTTCAAAAAAAAAAAAAGAAGGAAACAATATTAAGAATCACATTTAGAATGGCATCACACGATTTTGAAGCATTGATAGCAATTCAAAAGACTATAGATTCACTAAATCTTGCTCGCCGTTGATACCAATTCTGAAGCATTGCATGAATCTCTATATACTCTAGAGAATCTCCTTTTCCATAACGATTTTGATTTCCTCCAAAACTACTGTAAGCAAATTACACTCTATGGCTGGGGACAACAAAATAAATTGAAAGGCAGTTAAGACCTTCCAAATTAATCATTGTAAAGCACCAAAAATTCTCTAACGAAGAAAGACTGCAAACTGAGAAGGTGACTTTTCATAAGAGGGAAGAATACTTACAGTTTTGATCTGGTTAGTTTTTACCCAATCAATTTGAACCCTTTTGTAATCTTCCTTTCTTCTTCTTCTTCTTCTTCTTCTTCTTCTTCTTTTGGATGGACTGACAAAAAAGTACAATACTTGAACATTCTCAAATTCAGCACAAGCAATTTTTAAAGCGAAAATAAAGGATTGTAAACACACGACGAGATTGACTTTGAATTCTTGAGAAACCATAGTGGTGACCCTTACATTGCTCACGCCAATGTGTTCACTCAAGGGAAAAGAAACAAGGAACAATAATTTTGTCTCTAGTTCGACCCCACAAGAGATTTTCACACATATTCTTTTGTTTGGAATCCTCAACAAATTATGTAAGTAAATACTCGGATTCTATTAGCTACTCCATTGGGATGCTCTACGCAATAGCAACAAAGCAAATATGAGAACCCCCAAGAAGACATTCTCGTACAAGTAGCATCACTAGAGACATTTATGCACACTCGTAAAGCAATTAGCAACATGCATGTTTATCCATCATCTAAGCACGGTTACTCTATTTGCAATCTAAACTAATGATTGATAGAGCACTTGTGTTTTGACAAAATATCCATGCATGGCTACTGGCATTTGATTGCCAAAGAAAGATGTAGGCATGTCATAATCGTAACCCTAAACATGAATATTGATTTCAGTCACGTAATTATAACCAAGTAGATAGGAACTAAAGCTGAAACGTTAATAGAGAGAGAGACTTGTACAGTGGGGTTCGCTAGCTAATTTATCATTTGGAAACTTTGCCATCAGTCTAGTAGGTGAACTTGCTTAATCACACACACACACAGTTGTGAATTCACCTACTACCAACAGACGAATGCATGCGAGCATATCCCACAAATATCGGCAGAAGATTTCTGATCTCACAAATAAAATCAAGTCGGACGATTTTTCCACTATAAAATCTAGTCGTGACCCCCCCACTAAAAAAGGGTAAAGACCAATATTAACACTTTCTAGGTAATGATTGCTAGGTCATAGTTTTTCTTTTTTGATGGGTTAGTCATAGTTTTCCAAACAATTAACATGTCATATTTTCTCCAGCTGCCTATCTCAGATATGTAACAAAAAATTAACTCATTATCGTATCAGAACAATCCAATCAAAACAAAATTCTTCCCCACTATATAGCCAAAATGATCATCTCATTCTCCATATCAAATACTATAAACACAAAATTTGCCCTGCAAAACAAGTTGGTCATTTTCATATCAGCTATTAAAACTACAGCATCTACACGAGCAGTTACAATAATTTAATTTAGACTTTCGAGGCAGGCCAACAAATTCATTTCCATTCAAAAGATACTTACATTTACCTCAACAAAAGAATCTGGTTGTTGTACTGACGATTGGGCTTGCAAAGCTATGTCCTCTTGATTATCTCGGTGACTATTAAGTTTCACTTGTCGGTATGTACTAGAGACATCTAAAGGCTGTTACAAAAAGGAATAAAGAATTTAATTAAAAAGATACATATGACTAATAGGTAACAAACAAATACACTATATTATCATTAGGCAATGACTCATCTAGTTCATCGGTTGTGTCCTCAAATGTGTACCCCATAGCACGGAAAATTTTCTCCATCTTCTGAAATTTTAATTTCATCTTCTTATACTCTTCATCGTCATGGAGTGAGGCTTGGGATGGTGCTTGGTTAGCCTTGTTGGCACCAACTAGCTGGCTTGAAGTTACTCCCAAACCATACTCACGAATGCGACCAGATCGCTTAGGTCCTAGAACTTAGGTGAAGATTTCATCCTCTGTCATAGAAGTTGAACCATCTTGAGATGTTGTCATCTCTTTCAATTTGCCACAAAAAAACACCTTATGCATCAAGGCAAAAATAACAAAAGTAATGAAGATAACAAGAACATTAGAATTACCAAAATACGGCCAATTTCTTCATTAACTACTTCACCATTTTTCTTTGTATGATTTTTGACAAACATGTCAACACGCGTTTGGTCTTTTTTTAGAATCCTCTCCTATCATTTCCATTGAGAGCACATAAAGTTCACATCAAGTCCTCAAATAAGAATTTTAGAATACAAGCAAATCGAAAAAATAATTGACTTATTCTTTAAACTTTATGCTCAACTAAATAATGTGGTGTACATCCTCCTAGAAGTGTGGAGTAATATTTGGCCTACCCTAATGGTTTGGTTCTTTAAACTCTTTGCCTACAAAATAATCAGTTTCAAATTTGTTCCAAAATTAATAACAAGGCTATGGTATCTAATTATCAGTTTCAAATTATATAACAACTTTATTAGTACATATTATTTGCATACCTTTACGTCTCGGTTGCCCCAATAGTACACCAAATATCGCCACTGTTGCTCTGTAACTCTACTTGGCTTATTTGCCAGTCTGTCCACATCATTATGATATGATTTGTATCCCTATCTTTTGGATTCGTATTTCCATCAAGCCCACTTCTTTGAAATGGATTGCATGAACCACTTCTTCATAAAGTTGTCCGCATCCGTACAAGCCTACAATAAGATAATGTAGATCATGTAAACAATTTCAAATATAGTCTGTTAACAAAGCTCGCATTTTCAATTTTTAATTAATACTGCTAAATTGGGATGTGGGTTTTGTGGGTTGGACGATCAAAGACACAGACTTCATAACAAACCAGCTCTGTGATAGTCATAAGTACCCTTGTTTCCCTTGGGAATTATGGAAATGCCCTTTGGCATGAGTCAGCAAGTGAATGATGAGTACCTACGAAAAATAATAGTTGGCCAACTATTATTTTCCGAGCTTAGACTTTTAAAAATTCATAATTAAAGCTAAAAATAGTTACAACCAAATGTATTATCTTAACTTTGTTCACTTCACAATTATATGAAAGGTTAAGGGGTTGGGTGGTTCTGGTTTTGTAATATAGAGATTAGATGAGACGAGTTCCGAGAACTAGAGAAATCGTTGAAACATCGAAAAGAAAGTGTAATTCGTATCATTTCCAAAGAGCGCGAGATAGGCTATGTGAAAGGGCAATTATTATATTTTTATGGAGAGAAATAGATTGTGTGAAAGGACAAAAGTTATATTTCTAAGAGAGTCTTTAGGCAAATATTTAATTGTGGGGTCAAAATTACATAATACCAAAAATATTTTCATATTGTAGGTTCATTTTCTAACTCAACGGGTTACCTTGACTCCACTTGCCCTATGCTACATCCGTCCCTGGCCCGTATTGGTTAGAGACAAGATTAAAGGATAGAGGGCAAAAAGTTTTTTTTTTTTTTTTTGTGTGGCATTCTTCAAAATGTTAGTAGTGTTATTCTAGCAGAGGAAGGATGGAAATAGCAAAATAAAGTTACAATTTGTACGTATGAGTAACGAAACAAATGATACATTTTCATGAATTTTTTTATTAGATACATGGAATTTACGCTTTTTTTTTTGGAATGCAGGGGGGAAGCTTTTTGTGGTAGACCTACACACTTATATATGAATGTGGTAAGTAATTCTTCCTCTTAAAAAATACAAATACAAGTTATAAAATAAATTTTCGTATAGAATGTATTGTTTTTTTCCTTTTTTAGGCTACCAGTGTATATGTGTATGTAAAATAAACTTTCATTTTAGTCCTCATTTGCAGAGTTTATGGGTTTTTAAACTCGATGAGATTTGATTAAATCTCTTTGTTTAAGGTGTCATTGAATTTAGGGGAACTTATTTTTTAGTCTTATCTTTAAGTGTTTGTTGTTTTTCCATCCCATGCACTTATAAATATTAAGTTTTGGTCATTTTTTAAAAAAAATATCAAACTTACCCTTATCTTGACTTTAGCCAAGGTTAGCAGTACTCAATCCCTAAAAACACGCCATTAACAAGTATCTCCCAAATATCAAACTCGTCTCTCCCAAAATAGCGGGACTAAAAAAAAGGACTAATAATCCTCCATTTTAGGATGACACCAGAGATCTAGGGCTCTGGAATCCATCAACTCACCGGAATCGCATACAAATACCGCACTACATCTACGGAACATCGACCGCTAGTGTCAGAATACGAAATACGAGTTTGATTTAACTGCTACCGGAGAAGAACGAAGTTTCGTCAGACTACGGGCTAGGGTAATATACGAATCGTTGGAATACATGTTTGTTGTGGATAATACTGAGTCAGATATAGTATATTTAAAGGTCATGGTACATTTTAAGATATCATGGTAAATTTTAAAGTCATGGTAAATTAGTAGAAAATATGATAAATTTGCTAGAAAGAAACAACACCTACAAGTCATGGTACGTTTTTAGATATCATGGTAAATTTGAAGGTTATGATAAATTTGTAAGTAAAGAACAACACTTGCCATCCATGGAAATTTTGCATATATTATGCTAAATTTGAAGATACGACATGAGATCTGGTAAATTGAAAGATTTCATGGTAAATTTGCGGGGTAAATATTAAATCTACAGATTATGGTAAATTTGCAGATATCATGGTAAATTTACAGGTAAGAAACAATACATGCGGGTCATGGTACATTTTTATAAAATGGTAAAAATAATTACTAAAGATAATTATGAATCTCAAACTGTTATTTTTGGCAAAAATAATTAGTAAAGATAATTATGATCCATGTTTTAAGCCTAAATTAGTGCTACAAATTTAAATTTAACAAATCAATTATTAACTAATTAAAGGATAAGAGGGTAAAGTACCCATCAGTAGTAATGGCAAATTTGTCAAACCATATAAAAATAGGATTAAAAAATAAGTTCAAAAAGTGGATGGGATGAAAACCTAAACCGCAGGGGTAAATAGGACCCAAATTTAAATTACCCTTGAATTTATTTGGAGAGAGCATCTCTTCTTTTTGTACGTTTTTTTATAATTTTGCAAATTCAACATATTTGTGGAAGAATTGTTCTTGTTTATGATTTAAAATTCTTGCCTTTTTCAAGTTTATGTCTTAATGACTGAAAGTTGATGCTAACGGTTGCTTTTCGAAATAAAATATTTCCAAATTGATTATAAATGAAAATAATTTTGCTAAGTGTTTGTTTCATGCTGATGCTATGAAAAATATCCCGTGAAAAAGTCACCTTGCAAACCACACAGTTTACATTTCAGATTGGTTAGATAATAAGGACCGTCTATAAATTATTATGTTCTACATGATGTGGAGCTTTCCTCAAGAAAAGTCAGCTTGCAGTACTATATATATATATATATATATATATATATATATATATATATATATATATATATATATATATATATATATATATATATATATGACAATGTCGGTCTTATATTATTTTGTTTAAAATGTTATGTATATTTTGATATCTACACAGTATATATAACCAAATAAATTGGTTTAAAATGTGATGTCAAACTGATCAATTCTTTAGTAAAACTTTCATTTTGGAGTAGATTTTTTAAATTTTTTAAATTAGATAAGATTTGACTTATAAATTTCTTTGTTCATGGTGTCATTTGAATCTTTTTAAAGAGTATCTCTTCTTGTTCCTTTTTTTTTTTTTTTTGTACTTATGGTAACCTTAGAATTCAACCTATTTGTTGAAGAGTTGTCCTCCTTCGTAAGAAATGTTAATTGTCTTGTTTGTGTTTTGTGCTGCTTAGGATGACTGAAACTCGAATATTTTTTTGTCAAAAATAAATAAACAGATTGCAAAAAACATATAGATGAAATTAAATAAATTTTAATTTTTCGATGGTGCCATGTATCGCTTTGATAGCTATATATCTCCGAGGAAAATCGTCCTACAACTTACATGTTATATATTAATTTAACTTCGATATTAAGATTTTTCTATATTTGTTTCTCCATAATGTTGCGTGGAGCTCTTAGAACTCTCCTTACAAAAATAACGATCTCTAAAGGCAACTAAATAAGAGGGGGAATGAATTGTTTTGCTAAGTTAAAATGACCAATTCAAAAATAGTTGATGCAATAAAAAATTTATGATTAATTTATAACAATTCTATAATATGTAATGTGATAAATAAATTACAATGAATAAAGAGAAGGGATCAATAGAGCGATTCAAACGCTATGTACAATGATTTGACGATCTGTTGAGACGGATCACTAACTTTCTAGAGAAGCTATCCAACCACTAGGAGTTTATATCAACAACGTAAGAAAAATTCTCACAAAAATAAACCATATTTTGGCTCTAAGCTCTCATGAGTGTTTAACACCTAAACACTCAACATAGATGGTGGTGGAGTTATAACAACTCTTTAAAATGTTAAATAAACGAAAAAAAAATTAAGCTCTCAATACAAAAAAGCACTCATTGATAGAGTAAATATGAAAGTGCATGTAAGTACTAAAAACTTTAATACAAAATTTTTTAGAGAAAGATCTTTGATTGCTTGTGATTTCATTTTTGGATAGTTTCTGTATTTATTAAAGTCACGTATCAGTTATATGGACTCCATGAAGATTGATTTCTAGTCATTTTATTTAGTTAGGAGCTCATTAAATGCATATTAGCCATTGAAAAGTTGTCAAAAATTTAAATTTCTAAAAACTACATGTCCGATTGGTTGATGGGGCAATCCACCAGTGCCATCGACTGCTAACACGCTTACTGCCCGTGGTAAGAATGTCATCCACCCGATGATTAGTGTCATCTAACCAAGTCAAAAATTGATCCTCTTGATTCTTCTTAATTTGAATCTCAGTCTATTTTGGCATAATTCAAGCTACACAAACATATTGTTCAGAGTATTAATCAATATGCATGTAAGTTATGTAACAATTCGAAATCAAGTGCAATGATTTATTTTAATTTAAACTATTAAGATTAATCAACAATATGGGCTCTTTTGGAATTTAGAAAATCATTCCTAGCGTCGTAAGGCATATAATCATTATGGTTAAATTTACACTATATATACAACTATACAAATTAAAAAAGTTTATACTAAATTAGTTGTTAGTAAAATTAACCAAATTTATAGATTTTTAAATTCAATTACATTTGACCAAATCTCATTATCCATGATGTCATTGAGTTTATTTAGATAGAGTAACTCTTATATATGTGTGTGTGTGTGGATGTGGAAATCTTATAACTCAACACATTTGTAGAAGAGTTGTTCTTGTTTGTGATGTAAAATTATCGCCTTGTTCACGTTTTATGCTATGCCTAAATAACTGAGATAATGCTTACTTTTCAAAACAAAATTTTAAAAAGATTGTAGAAAATAGAATAACAGATAGAAATAACTTAGATACTATAAGATCGATTTCACTAATTACTTCTTTTATGGTGTTATGTGGCATTTTGAGAGCTATTCAATGTTTTTTTTTTTTTAAATAGTCACCATTCAACTGCATAGTATAAATGTTGAATTATACATGGTTGTGATTAATTTGTTTAAATTATTTTCTTCATAATAAAATATGGTGCTCTTCAGAATTTTTGTTAGAAAAGTTACATACCCAAACTATATGTAATATATAGGTAGGTTATGGTTACCATATTGGTGGTGTTACTTGATTAATTAGACATTAAAATAAATTTATTTAGTGGTACTGGACACAGCTGCCACATAATATGACAGGTCCTTAATTTCTTCACCACATATTGGTATTGACTCTAAACCTAATTGTATTGACATCACACCATGCATGAGGAGAACTGGATAATTACTTCCTCACGACAAGAGTAATACTAAATAGTAATGTTAGGAATACAGATGTATCCAGAATATATATACACATGGGATCCTTAATAATTTGTGAGTTTCATGTGTATTAAACAATTTCAAACACATTTGTATCCAAATATGTCCAAAACATTTGTGTTAGTAGATTTTTCGAATGCTAAATGTGCATGGTAATTAGTTTTCATTTTTTTGAGAGTTGACCTTGGAAGCAGTATTTGATCTTTTGGACAGACGATTAGCCTAATTAATGACGATCACAATCATGAGATGCGGCGAAATGGATTCCTTACAACAGTTGAATCTCCTTATTAACAAAAATGTGACCTTTGGGAATATCCATTAGTCGTTCTACGCCTACTAAAATGCCAGCGCCACATCCCACAAACCTATATAAACACCTCTCAACATACACCTTCATTCTAACGAGTGTGTGAGAGAGAAATAATTAACAAGCGTTAACATATATAAGTAGAGAGAGAAACAATCAATGGGTGATAATAATCATGAAGGAGCTCCAGGAAGCTCCATGCATGGGGTCACCGGAAAAGAGCCGACTCTTTCCTTCTCGGTGGCTTCTCCGATTGTGGCTACCGATACAACAGCAGAATTCGATTTGCCGGTGGACTCGGAGCACAAGGCCAAAGTGTTCAAAGTATACTCCTTTGCCAATCCCCACATGAGAACTTTCCACCTCTCTTGGTTTTCCTTCTTCACTTGTTTCGTCTCCACTTTTGCGGCGGCTCCGCTCGTCCCCATCATCCGTGACAACCTCAACCTCACCAAAGCAGATATCGGAAACGCAGGGGTTGCTTCAGTTTCAGGTAATTATAGACTGAAACTCGGGGTCAAAATCAAACCCTCCATTATTATGGTGGTTTTTACTTGAAATTTTTTAAATTATATAGGTTTGCAGAATCTTTCAAAAATTATAATACCCGTCTCCCAGTCGATCATAATCTTGTCTGTCCAGAACAACCCTAAGCTCGAAGTTTAGAGAAAATCCTATCACGTGAATTAGTTGACTACAATTTTTCTAAGTTCAAAAAAAAAAAATTGATACTTTGCCCTAGGAAATTATGAATATAAACTAGCCAAGTTAAATCGAGTGGGGTGTATAAAATTTGGGTGCAGGAACTTAACGAGTTTCAAAGATGTATTCAAAGTTGGTTTTGTTTATAATTAATAGAGTCATTCTCAAACAAGTTCTTATCAATTCAATCACGGTTGAGCTCTAGTAACTTTGGGTGGATTTGGCCTATGAAATTTATTTAAATTTATTTTTTGTTTCTATTCTTTTTTTTTTTTTGCATTTGTTGTTTTAATCTCAATGTTTTGTAGTTTATTGGTACATCTTGATGAAAGAAATCTAAAAAGTATAAAATTATGTCCAAGTTAAAAAAAATGTCACTAAAAACGACGAATAAGTTGAAAAAAAACTTTGTTTTTTATTTATTTTTATCTTTTCTAAATTTTTTTCAAATTTGACCCATGGTTGATAACTTTTTCTGAAAGCTCTTGTCGAGATGAACCAATAAATCACAAAAAGTTGAGGAAAAACAAAAAATTGCAAAAAAAATTCACATAAGGACAAAAAAAATTTTCAATAACTACCACAGTCCAAATAGACCCAAATCTTTGAATAGGAGATCAATCGAACTTGTTTAGGAATCTTAACAAGCCCATGACGAACCAGTTTTCAATGAGCCGAATATTGCAGATCAAGTTTGAGTAGCTTAATTCATTTAACATCCAGATTTCATGTTCATTTACGAGGTAGCTTAAAATCTTACGTCCGTCCATTTTAATTTTCCAGGAAGCATCTTCTCCAGGCTAGTAATGGGTGCAGTTTGCGACATGTTGGGCCCACGATACGGATGCGCGTTCCTCATCATGCTATCGGCTCCAACAGTCTTCTGCATGTCTCTAGTGTCATCAGCCACGGGATACATCATAGTACGGTTCATGATCGGATTCTGTCTCGCAACCTTTGTGTCGTGTCAGTACTGGATGAGCACGATGTTTAATGGAAAGATAATCGGGCTTGTAAATGGGACAGCGGCTGGGTGGGGGAATATGGGTGGCGGAGCTACTCAGCTCATAATGCCGTTGCTTTATGACTTGATTTTAAAGTGTGGCTCCAATCCATTCACGGCTTGGAGGATCGCGTTTTTCATTCCGGGATGCTTTCATATTATTATGGGAATTCTGGTTTTGACTCTTGGCCAGGATTTGCCTGATGGTAACCTCAATGCACTGCAAAAGAAGGGTGATGTTGCTAGAGATCAATTTCGCAAGGTCAGTTGTTGGCATGTTGCTCTCTCTCTCTCTCTCTCTCTCTCTCTCTCTCTCTCGGAATGAGGCAGTACTGGGGTTGGTCTGACATATATGCTCTTTCATCTTGTTTTTAGGTGGTGTGGTATGCCATAACAAACTACAGAACATGGGTGTTTGTACTCCTCTATGGATATTCCTTTGGTGTGGAGTTGACCGCTGATAATATCATGGCAGAGTACTTCTATGATAGGTTTGTTATCTTTCACTCAACCGGTTTTGCTTAATACACCCTATAACTACAAATACATATTATACTTGATGCTATGCTATATAAACTTTAAAAAAGGCCCCAAATTTAGTACCTAATCTTCATGGGGAATGGTGTGGTTTGGCTCTTTCGTTTCGAACCAGAGAATCTCCCATTAATTTTAGCTTGTTATTATAAAGAATCATAATTAAATGACAATTTTGGATAATATTTGGAGACTATACAGTTTTGTTGACTGGAATTCGTTAATCATTTGAAGATATTTCTATGTAAATAAATGTTACTGCCACTGCCAGCATCATTTTGAGTTTCCTGCATAAAACTTAAGTAATTAAGAATATCATTTTTCCTTCTAAATATAGTAGAAAACATGAACTAATTACCCAGAAATTCCAAATCCAACAGGTTCAACCTCAAGCTTAAGATAGCCGGAACCGTAGCAGCCACCTTTGGAATGGCCAACATCGTATCCCGCCCCTTCGGCGGATTTGCCTCTGACTACGCAGCCAAAATCTTCGGAATGCGGGGCAGGCTATGGACCCTTTTGATCCTCCAAACCTTAGGCGGAGTCTTCTGCATCCTCCTCGGCCGCGCCAACGACCTCCCCACCGCCATCACATTCATGATACTCTTCTCCCTTGGGGCCCAATCTGCCTGTGGTGCTACCTTCGGCATCATCCCCTTCATTTCCCGCCGATCACTTGGAATCATATCCGGGATGACTGGGGCGGGCGGGAACTTTGGAGCGGGTGTGACCCAGTTGCTGTTCTTTACAAGCTCGAAGTATTCGACTCAGACAGGGTTGTCGTATATGGGGGTGATGACTGTGTGTTGTACTCTTCCTGTGGTGCTCGTGCATTTTCCACAGTGGGGGAGTACATTTCTGGGGCCGACCAAAGATGGAGTGGAAGAGAGGGAGGAGATTTATTATGGGACAGAGTGGAGTGAAGAGGAGAAGGAGAAGGGTATGCACTTGGGAAGCATCAAATTCGCCAAGAATAGCCGGTCAGAGCGCGGCCGTCGGGTTCGGTCAGCACCAACCCCAACGGATACGACACCCGACCATGTTTAGGTTGTGTTTGGATCTTATGTTTGTGGGCGATTTTTGGCATTAAACCAAGTACCTCCTGTGAAAGGCCGGTAAGGGTTTCAAATCAAAGAAACATCATCCCCGTAAGCAGCATACATCCAACTCTTCTCCAGATCCTAGCTTTTTGCATTAAATAACCCTTTTAAATTCAGTACCTTTTGTAAAACTTATCTTCGAGTGAGCAGAAAAAACCAAGAAAAATTGTTACCATGTGGTAACTTATTATTAGACAATAATATCATGTATCAGCGATGATCTCGTAATCATCAGCGCAAGATTGTACTCCCTGATAATTGAAGTGTTTTGTCTCCGTGTCTATTGTACTAAAGACTTCAAAGGCATTCTATTTGCCACAGAATGTATATTTTTTCCACAAAAATTGCAGAATTGGAGGGTGTTTGAGATCCAACTTTGTTATGAAAGACACGGTTAGGCAATGGTAGGGTTGGGTTTCAGATATCTTGCATAGCAATTTGAATAAATGGGCGGTTAGCAAATTATGTCTGAAGGAAACAGAGAATGTTCTAATTGCATATTATTCCAATCTCTCTTCACAGTACAAAAAGACTGCTTGATCAAACTACTAGCACCAAATTGTTAGGCGCAAAGAGGGAGGGTACAGTTTAACAAGGATGCCTATACAGAAACTATTCAACGAAATGTAACAAAATGAATGTTTAACTCACCCTTGGTCTTCTATACTGCCACCTGATTGTATGTTTTATGAAGCAAAGAGATAGTAGCACAAAGCTAGTAGCTTAGCTTTCCACTGCCACCACACGTACTACATTTTCGTGCAGAAGAGCATTTTGTACAATAGCTCCATTTCTTAGGAAGCCTGTTGATCCAATAGACGAGTTCATAATAAGTAGACATTAGGAGGGAGGGAGGGAGGGAGGGAGAGAAAAAGAGAGGAAAACGTACCCTGCTGTGTATCTAGTGGCCATATTCTTTGCAGTCAATCTCGCTCTTTCGGCACTTGCCTCTGACATTCTCTTAAGCACAAATCCTTCACCCTTGCATTCAGAACAAATACCAGAACCACCACAGACTTCACAGATTTTTAGGGGAACCTTCATTTGAAGAAGGAATGCAATGCAATGAAAAAGATAGCTGAGGAGCAAGTTCCATCACCATAACACTCAGATGAATTAATTTAACCTTTAAATGCCCAAAATAAACATCGATTTCTAGAGCTTTCTTTTGTTTTCGTACAGAAATTGCTGTATGGCATATGGTGTTTTTGGTGGAATTCTTGGTCGTTGCTTCTTTCAGAAAGAAGTCACAAATAGCAGTAGTCAACTAGTAATAATAATGAACTCTATGAGAAACTAAACAAAATTTTAGAAGAAGAAGATATCCTCAAGCCTAATTGGTAGATAAATTATTCAAATCTCCAAACAATTTTGATTCCAATCCCAACAAGGACCAATATCCCAGTTCTTATCGTAGTTATCCACTTCATTTTCATAATCTAAGCAAAAGAAAAATTCAACCACTTTTTAAACAATTTTTTTATGTAGGTCAAATCTTGCACTCCATGGTTTATTGCTACAAAACAGGCATACTTGTGCAAAAATAGAATCAAGAATCAAATGGGGTAAATAGTAAAAGTTAGGTGGACATCACAACTGGTGCTAGAAGTGATAGTTTCTACCATTTAGAGCAGTTACGGACAGACCTCAGTTTCTTCAGAAGCTTTGTTTCTCTTTGCAAGAAGGGTAGCCGCTGCACCCACAACTGTAGCAGCAACCGCAACAGAGGCAGCTGTTTCTAGTAAAGCAGAAGACACTACCAATATTCTTGTCCTTGGTTCTTTTGACTTCACGTAACATGCAAAATGTGGATTTTGACAATATCTCCCGAATGCATGGTGATTTTTAAGCTTGGAGTCCCTTGCCGCTTCACAGCATCAAAACAACAGTTAGCTATAATTGGATAACAGTTAACAAATACAAGTTTTGGTTCTGAAATATGTACAATACAAGATTTTCAAAAAAAAATCTATTTGGAAATGCATACAGATCTTCTACTAAATCGGATTTTCTACAAATGGGTCTCATTCTAGAGTTACTTGAAGGCTACAAGAGTAAATTACATCTGTATAATTCCTGCCGTCAAACTAAGCAGACTAATAAGCATTTATCATAGACTTTTGTTTAAATGGAGTCAGGAACAGAAGACTTTTGTTTTTTTGAATCATAAGCAACAAGATGAGAGGTGAAAACATGACAAGAAATGAAATCATCTGCTACTCTCACGGTCTAACTCATTAACGGAGGCCAAACTCCATTTCTGGATCATTCTGTTTCATTCAATTTGGTTGTGTGGGATCCACTCAATATGCTTCATATGATATTGGCTTTATGCAGTAGATATTATGATCATGCTTCATAAGATACTGCAGTAGAACACACAAAAGAAAACAACGATACCATGTGTATCAGTCAGTTATTAACACTATGAACATGGAATAGTTGTACGATTTGAATCATTATCCCAACATAATTTTCATAACTACATAAATGTTGACAACCATGTTCTAGTTTAATAGACATATTGGGCTAGGTTTTGCACCAGTGATGTGACCCCAGATGAGTAATCAAACCTAGGTTAATTGTCTGCTTTCACATTGGGAAGAACACTTCAAAACGAAAGCCCTCTAAAACAAAGGTAAATTGGACTGTGACGGTCTGAAGTGGACGAATAAAAAAATCTTTTCTCCTGGTGGATTTCAAATGCCCAAGCTTATTCAAGTAATTTTCCTTAAATAGAAATGACAAATTTTCACATGTGCAAGAAAAATGTATTCTCTAGATTTACAAGGTATCGCAATCTACAAGACCTGTACGTGTAGTTCTGAAGTGGATCAACATAGATAAAGACCAAGATCCAATGTTCTGCGTCTACCAATCAAACCATTGATCATCAAAAAAGCCTTCAGATGTAACCAGAACTGAGAACACAGTAGAAGCAATGGCATGGTTGAAAGATTCAATCCATTTTTTAGGGTTTTAAGCACAACAAATTTAAAGAAGCCCATCTGACTTGATTATCATACTCTCAAACTTGATAAGCAAAATAATTTGGGCACTTCATCTTCCAAAGGCTGGCCCAAAAAAAACTCTTCCATAGTTTCTTGTTTCAAAAAAAAACTTTCCTAGGTTTCACAAGGATTTCCTAGAAGAATATTACAAAATTTGTTAATTGAATAATTTTATGTTAATTGCAAGGAGCCAAATGGTGCCAATTATTCTTCAGAAGCCATAAAACTTGGTGACTTGAAACTCTATCCTGTGCACATTTTCTATATTCCCAAATGAAATGGATTTCTTAGATGTTGCTGATGTTTTGCCTTTTCGCTTCTACTTTCCCGCGCACACCTCGTAGATCATTGTAACACCTTCATATTACGACGGAATTTTAGGAAACAAACACAAGAATTGCTTTATCAGGCGATAACTCCTTACTATGTATTATAGGCCGTGCTGGAGGGCTTTAATTTCCATTCCACTTAACAACATATACAAAGTACCATCCTAAAATTTATATCAGCCCTTTGTTTCTCCATTCACCTATATACCAAACTGAACTGCACTAACTTTGAATTTGGTCGATGACCAAAAATAAAAAACTTTACATTGCGTGTTGCAATTTTTTGCTTTCCGCCAACTATTCCCTGCGCCATTAAGTTGATAGCAGTGCCTTCATAAAATCTAAAGCAAGAATTTCCTTTTCCCTTAATTGGAAACCAAATTCATCAAGCACCCATCTTAAATGAGCAGCAACAGACTATTTACAATATCAAGGGCTTCCTCAATACCACCAAGGATTTAATTTCCCCAACTTCACCATAGTACTTATATCCTACCTAATCATGGAACCATCGAAACAGATGAGGGATACCCGTCTCCCTAAAGACTTATAATTAATGAATTCACCAAATCATTAACACTGGTACGATTAAATCATACTGAGATGCATAGCCACACGTCAACAACCCCCATAAAAGCCCCCCTATTGGTTCGTGTATCCGCAATGAATGGGATATAAAATTTTCAAGTTCATATTATGAGGGATCAGTTCTTTTGCATCAAGAAACATGTTGAAATTGATTGATATTTAGATACATGACTATTGAATATACACAGAGGGGGCCACTATTACAACTGCCATGGTGGACAGTCGCAACAAGAAACAGATACTCCGGCGGGAGATGCCGACATTGAATTAGACGTAACAGAGAAGAGAGGGAGAGATTAGGTTTTGTATACTTACTCTTAGAAAACGAAGCAAATGGTAGAGTTTGGAATGCCAGCTCCATTTCAGTGCGTCCTTGTGCTGTCCATACAAATAACTGATACTTCTCGGTTTCCCAGTCTTTTCTTATCTCTGAAATACTGCTTGTCAATTTTCCAATATACAACTCCGCAGGTGTAAACAATTAAACATTTTGGGATTTTTATTTTGGTATTTGAGAGTGAAACTATAGTTTTGCTATGTATAAATATACACATAGGGGTTAATATTACTTGAAAAATTTGATAATTTTAAATATCAAATTTTGACCATCAAGCCAATCCCCTTAGAATTAAGTAGAATTTTAGAATTTTTTATTTTAATCATCACATTCCCTTGTTCATTACTCCCTCTGTCCCATTTTGTTTGCCTAATTTCGGCAAGCGTGCCTTTTAAAACATTAGCTAAATTGAGTAATTAATAATATTTTAAATGATTATAAAAATATTGTCTAATAGAATTAATCGAGATCTATCAAACAAGATCCATATTGAGTATAAAATAAATTATAAATTAAAAGATATAGATCATTTTTTGAGAGGTCTGGAATAGTGAAAACAAGCAAACAAAATGGGACGGAGGGAGTAAAATTAAAACCACATATGTTTCTTCTACCTTAACACCGCATAAAAGTACATGTGAATCACTTTTCTTAATTGACGAGGGTAAAATGTACTTGAGAAATGCATAAACTCTCCCTCAAATAAATATTTTAGTTTGGCGAAGAACTATAAATACATCAGAATACACGTGCCGATTACGTGAGAGTATGGCCGACTTGATAAGGGTTATCTATACTTTATTCGAGCCGAGAAGGTAGAATATGTAACCAGTTGATCTGAGGAAAATGGCTTGGTAAGCAGCCGATCTGAGAAAGATGGTCCAACGTCTAGCCGACCTGAGATACCATCGACTTGAGAAAGGCAATGGATGATTGTCAGTCTGAGATAAGACAGAACTTTGAGTAAGTCGGGACAGAGTTCTAAATAGATATGAATGAAAAGTCCACAGCCAATTTGATTAGTATAAGAAGTATTAATTAAATCAAACTCTAATGGTCAAAGATAATTTCTTAAATAAAAACCAAGTGAGAGTTATCTTATTAGTGGCCAATCAGAAGGTAATCCTACTCCAATTCTGATGAGAAATCAGTGTCCTAAGAGAATTAAAATGGTTAACTCGCAAAGTCTATAAATAAATATCCAAATTCATGAAAAATGGTACGCTCTAACACATTAGTTCATTTGCTAATAGAGAATATTAACTTGATCTCCATTCATCTTTGTGAGTTTTGTCTGACTTAATCATCGGAGTGTCTTCTTACAACAGAGACAGAGGACTCTTTGACGGTTTATTATTTTGCAAATCACAGAATCACCATATTGAGAGTATTATATCTGTTGAATAGTAAGGTTTTAGTTTTCTTTCTTGATTGTGAAAATCAACCCCCTTCATTAATAATAAGTTAAATACGAGATAAATGGTGCTCCTTCAAGAACACAACTTTCTTGTGAGAAGTTTAAAATTTAGATCTTAAGTAGCCGTAATCACGTAGTACATGTAGAATGGAAGAATTACATGTACTCAAGTGACTGGGAGGTAGAAAACTTTGGATATTTCGTTAACAAAAGATAAGAGATTAAATCAGTGATGTTATTTTAACACTAAGTTTTATGGAGCTTGAGTCGAGAAATTTGGCCAAAAGTAAAGCCTTCAAATGTTCTTTTCACCGAGCCAAGTTTCGACTCTGTCTTCTCCTCCGAACCTGAATTAAAAGTAGTTTTTACAAGAGACTCATTTGATTACAACTAGAATCAGTTGTTCCTCCTTTATTTCTTTTTACTTGAAACCTTGGTAAGCTACTTGTGTCTTGTTAAAAATATTAAGGCCTTCTCCAGAATACATGTTACATATCATGACTCATGAGGATGGTTGAACACATAGTTGGAGCAATTTTTGCACCAAAAAAATTAGTGAAAGTAATTAGTTTGAAATCCCATTATAGTAATGCTAATAAAAAGAGAAAATGATCGAGAGACTCAAAGTAATGAGAAAATAACTTGTAACTGTGAAGCTATAAGGTATGGGGGTTGCGAAATCATAAACAAGTAAAAGTGACCGAAATGCAAGGGGAAAACTCTTGTTTAACATTTCCGAAAAGACCATCTATTTGTTCATTTACCGAGTTCAGCACAAAATTATGAATAAAGTCTACCAAGTTTTGCCAAGCATTTAGTACTGAGTTTTCTCCTCCGTTTTGAGTAACAAAATGAACTCAAAGTAGGACCAAACTGAGAGTTAGCAGCATAAACAAAGATAAATTTGCAAATGAAAAATAAAAATTTCCTATATACATAGGAATCAATGGGAGAATGACAAATTGCACAATTGCAATAATTTTTGCCCCCAAAAAATTAGTCAAAATAATTAGTGTCGGCGTAATCGTCCAAAGTAAAGAAGTGAGTTAAACATCTCCAATGCTAATGCCAATTTGAATGTGGCAATTCAACGGCAAGACTAGACTCCAAATTTAAGTCCAACTTTCATGTCAAACCAAACTTCAAATTCTATGTGACATTAATTACTTGCTGTCAAAATTGATGCTAGCTAATCAGTTCATATACTGAATTGACACTAATCAATTTCTTCTTCTTTTTTTTTTTTTTTTGACAATATGATTGGAGAGGAAAAATCCCATGAATTTCAAACTTGTCATATAAAACTTAACAAAAAGTTGACCTCAAGATTTAGAATCTAAGGTTGGAAATGCTCTGAGGAGGTGGACCCTTTTATTACTTGACTCAGCTTTGCCATCTTTTCTATATATATAATAAATTTGGTAACATTTACAATCATTTACTGCTGCTTCCTGAAATCAAACATCCGTGTCAATATATATATATATATATATATGCGCACACGTCGACCCATCCATAACTGAGATTCAATCTAGGCAGTTGTGAGGTTGTTTCCATACCTACGCCAACCAGCCTTTGAATAAATCAAACAAACTTCATTAAAGGTAGTCATGAGTCGAACATGTCGTCCCCCCCTTCTTCAGACCTCTGTTCCATTTCCTTTGGGGTTGTTAGAAATAGCCACGTGGCATAAAGATATTAGATTTATTTATTTTGGGGATACATGCCCCTGTTTTTTTGGTCTGGAAAAAGGGTTTGCACAGAAGTAGATTCACGAGCCTATTTAAAGTCTCTCCCTCCACTTCACCGCTCCCCTCATCACCTTTCTACCCATATATAAGAGAGAGAGAGAGAGAGAGAGAGAGAAAGAGAGAGACACCCCATAAGGCCACAACTTCTCCCACAAAAGAATACCCCAAAACCAGTTCCATAACGCAGATGTCTCTCACTCTTGTTCGTTTTACAGTGTTAGGTCTTCTGGTACTCTTGTTGTCTCCTCAAGATGTAACTATGGCCATCCGTCATGAACCGTCGTCAAGAGCTGAAGATTACGACAAAATGAAGCCACTGATCATAGATCACAACAAACAGGTTTTCCAAGAGAAACAAGTAAAAGGCTGCATGCCCAAGGGGTTTTGGCATTCCTCGGCGCCAAGCCGATACGTGAACTATCACACTATGGGCTCCTTGGGGTGCTCTACTCCTACTACAACCAGGCATTCTAATTCCCCAAGAAAACCATGAACGTACGTCGCATGTTTGCAGAGGAAGGGCTAAAGTGATAACAGCGTGTGTTTGTACTTGGTTAGTTGCTGGGTTCATGGGCAGTTGTGGCCTGGAGCACTATAAGCCTTCCAACTTTTGAGAGGGGTCTAATACGATTATTATTATTTTTTGTTCTGGACGAGGATTTTTAAAGTTTTCCCTATGTAAGCCATGAACTTTTTTAGCATGTTATATCTGCGATAATCACAATAATTTTGATAGGAAGAAGGATCACCTTCTTATATTTCTACATATAAGATCCGACTTGTATCATGAATACTAATTGGACTTGAACCATTATGGCAAAGAAAAGTTTGATTCAGAGGGAGAAGAAAAGGAAAAAATCGGTATAAAAATATCATTTGATTTGTCGATCCTCAAAAACAAAAATAAGAATAGTGCATTCGTTGAGTGACCAATGACAAATTCATGAAAAGTTACAATTCCTACAGGCGTAATAGTTCCCCTACACACCATCTTATTTTTTGACCAGAAGAGCAAGAGCTACATCAACGAAACACAACCACAAACAACGCCTCCATATTTTTCCACATAAAATAGGGCAGCATATAAGTGTTTGTGCAAGCGTCTGTTTGTGGAACCAGACTTTTCCCTCCAAGCTGCCATTAAGTCGGCACAAATAGAACTCGGTGGAAACAAGTGTATAAATCTAAAACTACCCAGGAGTCAATTAAATTGATTATTATTTATTGAGTACCGTATATCACTTTTGAATCCTTCCAAATGTAGAAGAAAATTCTCATTTTTTTTGTTACGTATAATCATTGGAGCTCTTTCAAATTTATGGGATACATTCATAAAGCTTTAATGTGATACCTGAGGGTGCCTTATGTCTTGTGGCAATTCATGTGTGAATTTGGCTGGCAGTCAGAATATATCACAGGGGTTGCAAGTTTTTATAATCATGTCAGCTGGCTGCTTTAAAGTAGTTTGTATTATTTGGTTGAGACCACAAGTCTATCTATCTGGGAGCAGAACTGCCCATAAAATCTCAGGCTACAAAAACCATGACATGACAACACATTTAAGATTCAAAAAGGAAACTAAAGTCTCCCCAGAAAATAGGTGAGTACCCCCTCCATCATCATACATGGGTAGCATAAAAGCAAAACACATTAAACTCCCATTGAATACAGAGCATGATATAACCTAACCATAGAGGTCATCTTCGTCTGCCCCACCCGCAGAAGTTGCAAAGGGGTCGGATCCCAAAGTTCCTCCCGTTCCTGTTGTCTCAGCAAACCTGAATTCAGTTCCGAAACCACGAGACTGCTGCAAAGTCTGAGCGAAGGCCTGGTATTTGCGTATGTCAGCATCGCTCACACTCCTACGCGCATACTTCATCGACTCCTCAAAATGGGCAGCCTTAATCTCTGCCACCTCGTCGTCAATGTCCTCGTCCATAGAGTCAGGGTTCTCCCCCCTCCTCCGCTCCCTCTCTATGTCCTGCAATATTCACCAAGACCTTCAGTCATCTCTAAAAACGAAAAAGAGAAAACAATCTTCTGCAGCATAAGCATTCTAATAGAAAAATTGAAAAAGACCAAATAAAACAACATAATTATAGCAATGATGATCAGAGCATCAATAACTGCAAATCACAACTACTCTTTAGGTTGACCGGACCTCCAAGCATGTAAACCCAAACAAGATGGCCTAGACTCTAAACCGCTAAGCTGGAGGTACCCATCAAGCCATCCCAACCCAACACCAAAAATTCTGGACATTTAACCTAAACTTCAGTTATTTCAGAAAGATAAAAAAAATGGTCAGGGTTAGGCACAATGGCAAGATTACGCTGGCCGACCAAAACTGGTCCAGCACAAACTTCATCAACCAAATATCAACAGCATATAAACATCAACACAAATACTCCACACCAGGAAACTTGTCCATGGAAGATGAAGGCATCACAGGAACATGGGCCCGAAGTTGTGCAAAATGCACTTTCTGTTGCGCGGTGCCCAGTACATACGGACCTAGATAGACATGCTTGATGCTAAAGAAGTTGAACTACTCATAACCCAATTAAGCCAGACTTCTGTAGAACATATCAGTTCAGAGGGGTATGCAGATGAACATGCAGAAGCAAGTCCGCAGAGCCATGCATAACCCCATAGTCGAAAGAAAAAGGGCACAAAAAACAAAAAGGTAGCAACACATACTTTCTCGATGTTCTCTCTTATAGCATATTTGCATGCACGCTGGCATATTTCTGTAATGTCAGCTCCACTAAAACCCTGAGTGTACTTGGCCAGGGCCCTCAAATCGACATCCTTGGAGACGGGTGATTTTCTCAGGCAGGACTTGAAAATCTGAAGACGTGATTCTTCATCTGGCAGAGGTATATAAATTAGCTGATCAAGACGGCCAGGCCGCAGGAGTGCTGGGTCAATGATATCAGGCCTGTTAGTGGCCCCAATTATGAAAACAGTCTTTTTTGCGGACATGCCATCCATTTCAGTCAAGAGTTGGTTCAGAACCCGATCAGCCGCACCACCTGCATCCCCAACACTGCTTCCCCTCTGCAAACAACGATCAACACTTAAGGTGGTCATCCAATATGGAATTAAATCTTCTGTTCGAATTTGAGATATTCACTAGAACAACCAATGAAGAGAATAAAAAGCAACCTGAGTAGCGATAGAATCAAGCTCGTCGAAGAAGAGGACACAAGGTGCAGATTGTCTGGCCTTGTCAAAAATTTCCCGTACATTGGCTTCACTCTCACCAAACCACATGGTCAGAAGTTCTGGTCCCTTAATACTGATGAAATTGGCTTGACATTCATTGGCAATTGCCTTAGCAAGTAAAGTTTTCCCACATCCAGGAGGACCATAGAAAAGAACCCCTTTTGAAGGAGACATGCCAAATTTCTCGAACTTCTCTGGATGCTCCACGGGGTACTGGACAGTCTGCAAAACAAGAAAACGAAAAAGAAACAAAAAGTGTAGCAAAGTGAAACCAACCAGACAGAAAAGATGTGACAAGAATGATATAGCTCAAACGCAATCCGAGTATTCTTATTACCTCTTGAAGCTCCCGCTTGACATTCTCAAGCCCACCAATGTCCTCCCAGTTGACATTTGGCACCTCAACAACCTATTCATCAATTCGAAAAATGAATGATACAATTGATATACAATTTCAAAGCAAATGACATGATTTAACCAAAAAAAAATTTTCTAGTCATGCTATAAAACACTGCTTTTGCAACACAAGTTACCGTTTCGCGCAAAGCAGATGGGTTGCTTGTTCCAAGAGCAGTATGGAAATGCTCATTAGTAACTGCCATGGAATTCAGTATCTCAGCATCAATAGAATCATCTTCCAAATCAATGACATCCATCTTTTCTCTGATGCACTGAAGTGCAGCTTCAGTGCAAAGGGCAGCAAGATCAGCACCAACATAGCCATGAGTATCTTTCGCTATTCTTTCTAAATCGACCTGTTAAGCAAGATTGTAACTGCCAATGAGCCTAAACGATGATAATAATTAAAAAGCAGAACTCCTTTAAAGAGAAAGAGAAGATATGATTTTACATCATCAGAGAGCTTCATGTTCTTGGTATGAATGCGAAGAACTTCAAGACGCCCAACTTCATCGGGAACACCAATGTCTATCTCCCTATCAAACCTGCCAAACCTTCTCAAAGCTGGATCAATGCTGTTCGGCCGATTTGTGGCCCCCATCACAATAACATGGGCCCGAGATTTCAGTCCATCCATGAGGGTCAACAGCTGCGAAACAATCCGCCTTTCAACTTCACCATGCGTCTTCTCTCTCTTTGGAGCGATTGAATCAATCTCGTCAATGAAAATGATAGATGGAGCATTTTTCTCAGCCTCCTCAAATGCCTTCCTAAGATTGCTTTCACTCTCTCCAGCCAATTTGGACATGATTTCTGGTCCATTTATACAAAAGAAGAAAGCGCCAGTCTCATTAGCGACAGCCCTTGCTATCAATGTCTTCCCAGAACCAGGGGGTCCATAGAGTAAAATGCCTTTGGGTGGTTTCACACCGATAGATTTGAAGAGTTGTGGATGGCGTAATGGCAACTCCACTAATTCACGAATCTGAGCCATCTGCTTCCTAACACCGCCGACGTCATCATAGCCAATCTCATCCAACCTATCTTCATCATCCCTTCGCACAGGCTCCCCTTCGCAAAAGATCTCTGTGTCTGGGGCAACCACGCAGTACTCTCCTGGATCAGTCTCAATGACCTTGAATTCTACACTCCTCATCCCTCCTCTCACAAGAAAATGATCTCCTTTCCGCACTGGGCGGTATGCCTCCATAAAGTAAGCTACAAAAAGAAATTAACAACTAGATAAACCACAATCTTATCAAATGCCTGAAACTACCATCTTATCAAATTGAACACTGACACAAATCACCATCTTATCAAAAAGAACGAAAGAATAAAGGACGCCGAATGACGCATGTGGAAAGCACAAGAAGATGGACAACTTAGTACTAATTTCGGTTATTAGGTTTAATTGAACTTCGTACTCTGAAAACTATGTAAGCAAGTATTTAAACCAAGTAACAGAAAACAGAAGCGGACTATTACCCTACCTCCAAGATGTATACACTCCCTCTGACCTTTCCATTTCAGGATGTCCCAAATTGTTGGTTCTCTTTGGAGACATAAGTACAAAATTTTTAATTTTTCCCAAACTCGACCTTATTAGTGCATCTATGAAGGTAAAGCAAGCACAGAGGGGCAACTTTTGCAAGTAATGCCTTTCAATTTGAACGTGATTGCAATTATCACACATCTTCTAAAAAGTCATAATTCCCAAAAAGGAGTAACATTGGGGGATAGAGGAAATAAATAAGAATAAGCAAAAACCTTACTGCAAATTTAGAACCATGAAATCAAGAAAACACAGGAAATTAGCGATTACATAACTGGCCCAACAAAAGAAAAAAGATAACATAACCAAACTACCAATTAAAAAGATGGATGAACTAGCAAGTAACATACATTGCTCAACAGGGATGAGTGTGTCCACCTATGTAGCATGGACACTCCTTGGAGGTCCTCGTACCTATGTCGGACACTCCGGACACGCCGAGGATACACCGAAAAACATATGGCATGTCCAATTAATTTAATTTATTTTTAAAGGAGGACACGGCGAGGACACGCGGAGGACACGGCAGAGACACGGATTGGGGCACGGCAGAGGTAGATTTGTTTTTTTTTTAAAATTTTTTTGGGAAAAATATGTTATTACATAATATATGGGTTAAAATTACAATTAAAGGTTTAAAATCCTAAAATACCCAAAAAAATCTACGTTTCATCTCCATCTCCATAGCGATCTATGTACAGTGCTATATTTCTTGCTCCAGATATATATTCTTTTCTTCAATATATTTAATCAACTCAATCATAATAAATTCATCCAGTAAATCTCTTTGATTTGTATTGATTGTATTGTTGTTTTGTTTGAGTAGAATTAATATTCATTCATTAATCATTATATAGTATGTATATAGACATATGCTATATGTAAAAAAGATTTGCCGTGTCCCTGCATGTCCGTATCTCATTTTTTTCACAAAATCCCGTGTCCCGTGTCTGTGTCCATGTCTGTTGTGTCCGTATCCGCATCCATGCTACATAGGTGTCCACACAAAAAGGCATAAGGAAGGTTTACGAACTTACGTTTGAGGTAGGCATCAAACAGATCGCCAGTGATGCCTTCAATGGTATCATCAAGTGGCAGTATGTGGACTCGTTTTCCATACTTTACATCTGGGCACTGGTGCACGGATACAACATCTGCAAGTCGAACCCTCAGATTTGATCTGACAACCTTGTTCATCCTGATCTTTGGCTCTTCACATGTTTCATCAGCAAGGGCAATACAGACTGTATCCTTCCGCTTCTTACCCTAGAAACAACATGGGATTGAACAAAATACATAAATAATTAAAGAGAAAAAAAAGAAAGCACCAACTAAAATATTTCAATCCTATTTATCTGGAAAAAATAAATCCAAAAAAACGCAAAAACGCAAAAACTATTTAGATGAGCGAGGACCGAAGGCAAACCGACGTAAATAAGACATGAGAAACCTTCTTTTTACCCACCTGAGGTTGTGATCTTCAGATAACCTGAATAGCTTATTAGATTACACTCATTTAAATAATCTGACGCCTAAAACTCTGAGGGAAATGTTGCATACTTGCATGTTGCACAAGAAGGTTATGGGGCTGCAATCATATCTAAGGTGACATGCAGGCTGCAGCCCCCAAATCCAGTGTAAGGATGCTCAAAACAAAAAGATTAAAAGACATTACCAAAAGGAGACAAAGAATGACATGCTGTCAAACAAAGTAACAGAATTCTTGCTATATCAAGTAGGTGTGGTACACTAATGGCTACATTAGACAGGGCAAAACTTTCCAATAAAGAAAAGAGGAACATCAGAGGTTCTCACATGGTATTGAGTGTTCCTTAATTGCAGTTGCAATTCCTCATACATACTCATGCAATAAGTAATTCAGTTTCTCCAACCTGACATCTTTGAGGCCAAGAAACAAGGAAATCTGCATAGCAACCTTCCCCACTCATTAGTCCTGGACTCACGGTGTTCAGCTATCACATTGGAATATCTCAACCCAGTCCAAATATTCCAACCGTGTGGAAAACCAAATATCAGTCGCATTGGAATATCTCAATCCAAGCATATCCACTAACCAGGTTAACTTGACTCAGCAAATAAAAACTACACTTCACCAATCCTTAACTTCTGTGTAGACAATATCAGTCACAGAATAACTTAAAAAATACAGATTTATCAGGATTCCTTCCCCATCCAACCCACCAAAGGGAAAAAAAGGCATAAAGAACATTACTAAATTTAATCTAGGACTGTCATACAGTTGAATTTCATCAACACAATCCCCTACAAAGATGGAAGTTGAATTCATGCGTGTCACCAGTTCATATACTGGTATTTACTGAATTCAGTCATCTTCATTCCATATGAAGATAACATAGAGTTTGGAAGTGCAGCAAAGAAGTACTCCACTCTTGGACTCGTACTAATGCTCGAGTGGAAAGAGTTCTGAACATTCCACGAAAAAGTTCTGGTAAGATATATCGATTCAATCAATTGACATATAGATTTTGCTTTAATCAGCATCAGTCCACAAATACATGCATGCCTGAGTGAGAAGAGAATGGCTATCACATAACACTTTTGGAATTAAGTCTTTTAGAATTCCACATGTACGCACACCCCAAAAAGTTTCTACATAATCATTCTCTTCTCACTCAAAATAACATCAACTAACCTGCAAATCACATGCAATACGCACAGAAACATAACCCATTACAGCAACAAATTGAAAAGCAGAAAGTCACAAACAAAAACAAAGCAAAACTTCATTACTAATTCACGTCCTGACCTAAACAGCACATTAATAGAAACAATTGAAGCAACAATATGACAAGCAAAAGGAAAACCAAACCAGAAGTTCCACAGGAAATAACCAGCTTACTCTGGAATTACACCATGCAAAAAAATCCCCAATATCTCCAATTCTTCCAAAACCCTAGAAGCCCAACTCATAGTATCTCCAAGAACCAATTAAATGAATACTTTAAATCCCCAACCTCGTCAATTATTCCCAAACCCTGAAAACCCAAATCAAGTCATCGCAGTAACCTCCACTAATGAAGGGCAACGGATGCAATATTAAAAACAAATAGAACCAATTAAATCAACAATTTGAAACAATCCTAACCAGAACTTTCACATGAAGACACCAGATTACTCCAGCAGTAATCCATGCAACAAAAATCCCTAATCTCTCCAAATTCTACAAAACCCTAAAACCCCAACTTGAGATCCCAAAATTCAACTACACATGATGATGGAAGACGAAAAAAACCAACAAACCTTGATGAGGATTGTGTCACCACGGAAGAGCTGCAGCTTTTCCATCGTAGCGGGGTGCATAGCCACCACGGAGTTGTCGTCGTTGATGGCCTCATCTACGATTAGCCGATTGGGCGACTTCTTCCTCTCTAAAATAGCGGTGGAGAAGTCTTTCTTCGCCGCTCCTTTACTGAAAACAAAAAACTCTCCGAATAATCAAACCGGTTTCAAGAAACTGTCAAAATTTAATAACAATCGATTGGTTTTAGATTCAGATGGGTTGCACGTTAAACAAAAGAGATAGAACTCACGAGTCGGACGACTCAGCTTGACTCATCTTTCCCCTTCGATTGTTTTTGTGAGTTGATGATGGATGATCAGAAAACAACGCTATGAGTTTGGAGAGAACAGATAGACAATTTGGGAACTTAGGTTCGGATATTTATGAGGGTTTGGATCGGATGTTCGCGGTAGTTTTATTAGTTTTCTTGTGGAATAAGATATAAGTCTTATGTTAGTGGGTCAATTTCATTGACACCCCCTCAACCATAAGAGAGAATCACTCAACCCCCTAAATTATAAAACCGATCAAAAGACCCCCTGAACTATTAAACTTAATCACTATCTGCCCTCCCGTCTAGATTTCATCACATAACTAACGGGAATTGGTCAACTGACCTTAAAATATTTTCCTGAAGGTCAATTTTACCCTTCCCATCCTTCTTATTCCTTCTTTATCCATAATTAAATCCTAGAACCTACATAAACAAATACTATATATCACGCAGATTGTACATATAATATATACACATGAACAATATATGTATAAATATGGCACGCGTACATAATGTATTTATACATAGATATGTATATATATTGTGCATGCACTACACACACATTCACATATGAAACATGCCAAAATACGAAATAAATAAATAATTCAGGCAAATAAAATTTTATTTTACAATTAAAAATTTCGGGTCTTTACCTTTTGAATTTATACAATCACACAACCGATCAAATAAAAAAGTCAATTTAGAAAAAAAATAGTAACCATCACACACCCAACCACTCATTCACTCTCTCTCTCTCTCTCTCTATGTGAAAATATGTGTATAAATATCTAAGAATTGTCACGATAAATTTTAGATTCAAGTCATAGTTATTATTATTGCATCAAGAAAAACGGTGCATAAATCTATACCATGAAAAGATTTTATTGTTTTTTTATTTTTTAGTGAATATATTTCAAGTTAGATGCATCTCACCTTATCTAATTTCCTTCATCAGAAATTATATATTTTTCTAGAAAATATTGGGTCAAGATTTTTTAAAAATTAAAAGCAAAAATTATTTGATAAAATATTAGTTTGGAGATAAAAAAAAATATTAGCCCATATCACATTTGTCCAGTTGTCTCTTTTTCAAAGTAAACCACCATGAGTGTGAATCAAAATCGTCAATTCATTGAGAAATACAAAAGACCGTGAGTTAAATAAGTATATATTTTCTTGGCAGCACTACCCTCATTTGCATCAGTTTATATTTCGACTTGTGTTCTCATATTCTTTACTTGTACATGTCCTCCTTAACAATTTAAACAAAGTTCAGAAAACAAGTATAATTAAAATATATTTGTATGTTTTGAATTATTTTTTATTTTTAGTAAAAAAATAAAGCTCTTGATTTTACTTTTTAGATATTCTATTGTCAAGATGGATCAATAATTTCAAAAAAAATTACACAAAAATAACAAAATAAAAATTTCAATAAAAACAAAAAATTAATAATAATAAACTCTAGCCAAACTGAGCGAATCTCATGGGATTTAATTCTATGTCAAGACCCATTGAAGTAATCCTATGTCTAAACCCATGTCATAATTTTTGGAAATAGAGCAAGAGGGATAATGAGAGAAAATGGAGAATTTTACATTTGTTATTGACATTAACTGGGCAACCCATCACCGAAGCACTCCATAGCCACTGACATATGCTAAAGAAATCTCCCTTCTTGTCCAAGCTTGTGAATTTGGACAGGTTTCTTCATATTATTAATTTTTATGGAAACTCGTAAAATTCTACTCTTTATGTATCGTCATTCACAAATCGTCTGTTAAATTCGCCTCATTATTTAATGTCTCTCCTTCTATGACAATTTGACAATATGGCCCGTATGATGGCCTGTAAACTGTGACTCACAGATGCCAAAGACTTATTTTGGAAGATCATTTTCTATCAGTGAGGCATCTAGAGATGATTAGTTTGGTTTTAGCTTAGCCAAGAATAATGTGTCAGACTATTTTGACTTTTAGGGTGAGTTATAACTAAACTCTTGTAATTGGTTTATAGACTCTACACAACTATTTATGAGTTATGGATAAATGTTTTGAGGATATGTTTGTCATTTCCCCTCTTCTGCTGATGGAGTTAGGCAATTTCTAGTTTCAAAGAATTGAGGCGGGTGTGTTTGATTAATTTTTTAGTTTAGGGGTGTTAAGTGATAATGAGCTATAGTTGAGTGGGCTTGTTGAAATTAACCCTTATGTTAGTATAAGAAACAAAAATACGTACAGAATTTAAAACTTTCTGGATGCTTCTTTTGCTCTAATCTCAAGGGAGCTTAATTTTTTTCTTTTTCAATTTTTATTAAGGCAGAGAGAAGCTCAATGTGTAGGACCAAAGTCATCCTATTCTTTCCTCATTCTAAGAAAAAGGTATCCGAATTTGAGCTTTTTTTAAGGTGAAAATTAGATAGATAATAAAACAGTTACACAGGAAAATAACAAAAAAGAACTATAGTATTTTATTTTTTGACTAAATATTATAATAAAGAAAAATACGAGTCACCGTTTATTAGGCGGTGGATAATGTATAAAAAGTGCATCGATATCTGTAAATTGTGAATTAATATCCGTGAATATGCATAGATATCTGTAAAATATGTATTAATATCCGTATTTATTAGTCTTTTTGTATATATTATACATCGTCCATTAGGCGATAGTTAGCCAGATCCATCAATGAAATAAAATGACATTGTTACCCCTCTACTTTAAAGTCACATTGTCTATTCTCTAAAATAACATTGCATATTCCTATAGCAACATGTGACTTGGTCGGACATGGGATTTTCTAATATAATATACAACTTAAAATGACTATTTAAAATGGCAGTTGTGTAACACTTTGAATTTCAAAAACGTTAAAATTTAAATATTTTTCACAAAATCAAATACGATTTTTCATTTAATAGCAAAATTAGAGTTTGATTATGTAAATGAAAGTACATGAAATAAAGAAATTACAATAAAAATTTTAAAACTAAAAGCTCGAAATAATTAAGTAAACCAAGGCGCACTTGGTGATCTTTCTCGAAACTGATGTTGTCGAGGCCAAAATATCGGGCTTAGCTGCGTCATCAACGACACTTGATATGAAAAGCCAGAGGCAGAAAAAAGTTACACTAATAAGCGATAAAGTTCAATAAATAATTCTTACTCGTAGACCCAATTTATGCAATAGATTATATTATGCATAAGCAAGATAATGTTGTGAACAAGTAAACGGATACAAGCAGATTTTAGGATGAAATTTAAAGTGCGACACAGATACTATTGCTTTCATGAACATTTCTTTCTTTCTCAGAGCCGATAGCTTGAATGACTGTTTCATGACAGGATCAATCAGGTTTTCAAATTCTTTCTTTACCTGACTCTTAAGTCAGACTCTATTACTAAATTCTAAGCTTCTGACATCGGTGTCTGACAACATCTAGCTATATGTGTCCAAAATTTCATTTCAATATTTTTAAGTTTCAGGTCGACACAAACGTTGCCCGCAAGTCAAATTTACTTTCAAAATAATGCCATGATGTTCCCAACCGATATGGTCTCAATCCCTAAGCAGAGCCCTTATCCGATGCTAGTGTACCCAAATATTGTCTCTCGTATCTCATGCTCCCAAACGTTATGCTCTCAACGTTATGCCTCTCATATGTCATGCCTTGACTTTAAAAGTTCTACTCCTCTCGGCGTACTAATTTTTTTTTTTTTTTGGAAAAGGCACAGCACGCCTTACGAATATAACCGGTTCAAGATATAACTTGGCTAAATATAAGAGACGTAACCAACTCAACTCCAAGACACAGCCTAGTGGTACCAAACTTGGTTCGGCTCAAGTCATATCTCGGCTCAAAACATCCTAACACATCTCCCAAGTAGTAATTCCTTACTCATGACACATATGCCGGTGTCTTTCAAAACATAACTCATTTAAAATCTCGTGAGACGTGAGGCATGGTGTTAACTTATGGTTCCTACTAAATACTCATAATGACCTAAATCACGTTCAGAATCTATCACCTAACTATGCATGTACAAATAAGAAAATTAAGACATCACGCAATAAATATCATTGGAATTAATCAATGTTGAATCGAAATTCATAATTGAAATTTATATCCAGAATGTTTGGTTGAAGAATTTCAGTTCACGTTCTAGGTGTAGGTGACCCGATGGCAACATTGGCAACAGAGCGGATCGGGAAAATGAATTTGACCATTTTCGTCCTTGATTCCAGTTCCTCGAATCCCTAATCCACCTCCATCCCCGCCTCGCTTTCCAAACGGAGAATGAACCCATCCTCCATCCCGCCCTGCCTTGTCCCATTTTTTTAATAGAAAAATTAATTCATCTCATATAAAAGATAATGCACTACTACAATAATACTTAAAAATAACACTATCAAAGTAAATAAGATGTCAATTTTTGTAAAATTATCATTAAAAAAATTAGAACAAGTATTAATGTCAGTTTACAAAAAAAACTATCATCGCTACTACAATAGTGGTTAAATAAAATGTCAACTTTTGTAAAATTATTATTAAAAAAATTAGAATAAGTATTGTTGTTAGTTTACAAAGCAAATTGTCATCGTTACTACAATAGTGTTTAAATGAGATGTCAATTTTTGCAAATATATTATTGAAAAATCAAAATAAGTATTTGTGGAGTCTGGAATCCACTCTAGACTTCTCGGGTTGTGGAATCGGATCTTCTCAGATGATCTGCAAAACACTCAACACTAAGTTAGTGCACACCGGGGGGGTTGGATCTCCGGTGGGCACTCCGACGATCAAGTTAGCTCTCTGGAAGAACGAAAGCAACTTTGAAAGTATAATTCTAGCGCGAGTGTGCATGTACCTGTAGTAGGAGTGCCGCTGGGGTATTTATAGAGTAGGAATCCAACCGTTGCCGGTATGTTCGGCCCAGTATGTAGAACGTGGTCCGAAGAGTGCAGGAACGTTGCCACGTGTCCCACGCCCAAGCGGATCCGAAGGATGTGCTTTGCATGTCTTCTATCACGTGTCCCACGCCCGAGTGGGTTGGAAAAGTGTGCCTGCACGTCCCTTAGAAAGCGGAGAGCGCGTGTTCGTGCTCTGGACATTGAATTACCGGGTGTCTCTGAGATGACCTGGTCACGAAGCCGCCAAAGGGGATTCTAGCCGAAGGTCGGTGCGGATGGTGATTCCACTGTTCGGCAAGGCCGAGATCCAGACCCGTTCGGAACGGCCGAGCAAAGGCTCCGACCGATAGGTTGTTCGGCCCAATCCCAGGTAAGTTTGGGCTTCGCGGAGCCCCTGAGTATGATGCAGCTGATCATGGGCCGGGGGCCCATCAATGATTATTCCGGCCTACTACAGTATTGATGTCAGTCTAAAAAAAAATGTCATCACTACCACAATAGTGCTTAAATAATATGTCAGTTTTTGCAAACCTATCATTGAAAAAATCAAAATAAGTATTGATGTCAGCCTACTAAAAAATTGTCATCACTATCACAACAATGCTTAAATAACATGTCAATTTTTACAAACCTGTCATTGAAATAACTGGAACAAGTATTGATGTCAGTCTATAAAAAAAACTATCATATAATCCCCCTTTATAATATCAATTTTGATTAAAATTGACATTAAAACAAAGAACGCTCATAAGCTGTTGAACACATATATTAGATATTGTAACTATCTAATGAATATTATGTTTGATGTAGTGGTCAAAAAAGATGTGCGTAAGGTGTTGGTCGGGTGGAAGGTCAGATGTTCGAAACTTGAGAATAAAAGATAATCGTGTTTTGACCATATTGAGTAGATAATAGTGTTATTTTTAATGATATTTTGTAACTGTCATATTTATAATTAACGATTATAATTATAATCTGTCATCTTATTTTTTTTAATGACACTTATAAAGTATCATCCGTATAGATTTCAATGACAGTTGCTAACTGTTATAAAAAATTAAAAACTTTTAATGTCACTTCCATAGATGACAGTGTTTGTAAAAATATCATCTTTCACGTTTAATGACAATTTTTAATTGTCATCTTTAATGATTATTATAGTAGTGATAACAAATCTGCAATCACAAATCAATTCATCCCATACAACTGTATTTGAATCTTGTACCATTTATATCCAACTTATTTTTTCGTACTTTTTAATTAGACTTGATAAAGAGACCTATTCACCTTAATATACAACTATGGCATAATAAAAACATGCTAAACAGTTAAAGTGTCGTCCATACAATAATTCATAACTCTAATAATTTTTCGCAATTTCACTAATAAAGAGGTTAAAAAGTAGACAACCCTAATGTAAAATTGTAAATACTTGTATCTATAAAGGGGTTAAAAAATAAAATAAAATCTATTTAATAATTATTTTAGAACGGATCGGAGAACGGGACGGAGGTACTCGAACCCGCCTCTGACTCGTTTCCCGTTTTATTTTCAAATCTTGCCTCCAAATCGAACCCAATTTTTGAAAAAAATCTCAAATCTCTAATCCAAACGAGACAAATTGAATCGGATCGAACAAAATTGTGATCCCTAACATGGGTGAACAGAGGCAATGGGTCAAGACATGGCTGATTTGACAGTAACAGGTCAGGATATGATTAACTGGGTAACAACAGGTCAAGATATGTGTGACCAGATGAGAACAGATCAGGTTATGTGTGGCCTAATGGGGACAGGTCAGGGTATGCATGACCTGATGGGAACGGATCAAGGTAAGTGTGGCCTGATGGAAATGGGTCAGGTATGAACAGGTCACAAGGTGTGTCACTAAATTTTAATAGGTCACAATGTGCATAACTAGAATGCATGATTGGATGACAATAGGTCACGACCGGATGGGTTTGCAATCTGAAAATTTCAAAAAGCCTAACTGATTAAGCTCCACCCTTGACTGGTCAGGATTGACGGTTGTCCCAAAAATACAGTTCTAAGTTTCACCATAAAAATTTGTGAAGTTTTTGACTTGATCTAAAACACAAGCTAAAAGTTAAGGAAGGTTTATTTACCTTGAAATAACTTGAAACAAACTCCGAATTCAAGGATTATATAAACTCCAAAATTTGAGTATTTTCATGTGCGATTAGACCCCAAAAATGAAACACTCTCTCTCTAAATTTTTTTTCTAAAATTCTCAAGCTCTCACCCTCTCTTCTAAACTTCAAATGCAAATACTTGTGAGTGAAAATAATTAATGGGAAGACCACATATATAGGAAAAGAGGGTGAGTGTAACCATGGCTTGCATGTGATTACACATGGGTTGAATTTTAGATAAAGAAATGGTCATGGCTGCCATAGGGGAACTTCAGATTTTCTATAGAACCAAAAATCAAAAATCAATAGAGTGATTTTGAAAGCAAAATCATGGATTGTGGTGGTATGGAGTGGAGTGAGGGCCAAGAATGGAAACCCCGTTGGAGAAGAAGATACATCAGTCATGTGAGAAAATTTCACTGAGATTTTATGCTGATATATACATGCATTGTGCTGAAATTTTCAGCACAAGTTGGTGCAATACACATGTGAGAGTGACGATGACAACTAGGGGTTAATTTAGTGAGGTTGTGCCTACATGATGATCAACATATATGGCTTTTAATTTGTAAAGATCTGATAGTTTTAACAAGTGGGCTAAAATGGTTTTCAAAAAGAAATATGGGTCAAAGTACAATGTAAGTTCAAGATGGACTAAGGTTTGGATCAAATCCAACATACACAAAATCACATTTATATAAATGCCAAAAAAAACTTCATGCATTCAAAATGAAATTGTGCAATTAATATAAATGCATCATCAATTTCGAAAAAAAATTAAATTAAAATTTTTTTTGAGTTACAAATTTTGGGTCTTTACAAGTTGTGCCCTTAAAAATATCTAAAAAGTTGAATAGGTCCTTTTTTCATCAATGTCAAGTGTTCTTTTTTTCTGTTATATGTGTTTTGACTTTGGTATTTTGTCATTTTATAATGGATAGATAATGACATCGGTTGCCCAGTGAAATAAATTTTTACAATTTATTTTTGCTGTACAAATCACCAATTTATCAAGTTAATTGAATGACATTTTATTTAGTTGTCTCCCCCTTAGTTATAAACATTTCTCAATTGGCAAAGTTGAGATTTGTACTACAGCTATGGAAGTCATCAATCAAACAGTTAATCTGAATTGTACGGGATTCATTTATCCTGTTAGAGTTGTAAATGAGTCGATTATATATTGTCTAAAACATTATGAAAAAATAATTGCAGGTGTTTAGGCAAGACCAATGTTAAGATGATTCATCAATCCAACCAACATACCAGAGAAGAAGGGGAGACTGAAGAAAACGATGACTCAAAAAGTGGATCAAAAAATGAAGAGGAACTTAGACTCCATGTGTCAGAAAAGGATAGAGAATTGATATTGGGAACAAAAGTCATTTCAAAAGTATTGGTTAGCAAGAAAGTGACACTGTTATGTGTGGGAGAAACGAGAGAGAAGTCATAAAAGGGAGGCACACTTGCTATGAAAATTGTCAATAATTATGAGGAACATGGAGATAAGTAGGAGATGACATTAATGTGAAAGATAAAGAGAATAGGAAATCAACTAATGGGCCTTTTGTTGGGCCAGTTGAAATATTGTCCATGTTTCAATCAAACGAAGGCATAGAAGAGGGTCCAGATGTCTCAGAGAAGAACATAGAGAGTGCCAATCCCAACTTTGGACATAGAGGCCCGAACAAAAAATTGCCAAGAACCAATATCCTCTGAACCTAATCCAAAAAGAACGCAAAAGAAGAAATCTAAACGAAAAGTGAAACCAAGAGTTATGAGTGTATTCAAGCATGATGATCAAAAGCTAAAAAAAGAAAGAATAAGTTAGTAGTCTACAGAGCAGCAGTTGCTGCAATTTCTCTATCTCTTTCATCTAATGATATAATCAGCAGGAACAGAGTCCATTCTAAATGAAGCTAAAGATACCTGGGACTTCATGCAAAAGACCGTGAATACAATCAAAAGAAGAAGATACTAAAATGATTAACAAGATTGCAAGCTTAAAGTTAATTGATGAAGAAAGAGTCAATGATACACCTCTTGGGGAGCCTATAAAACCAAATTAATTGGATTTATATGTTTCAAGTATGTGGTCTATTATATCTCCATCATGAATATAATCTCTTGGAATGTGAGAGGGTTAAGGAAAAAGAAAAAAAAGAGAAACATTAAGGATTTGTTGTAAAAAAACAAAACCGATATGATAATGCTCCAAGAAACTACGAGGGCTAAAGTGTCAAGACAACGGGTGAACTCTCTATGGTGAGATGATAAATTTGAGTATGTTGAAGTCGATGCTATAGGAAATGCGGGGGGATTTTATGCATCTAGAGAAGAAATTTTTTCTATCAGTAATTGTTGCACTCGTAGAAATTTTATTCTATTCCAAGAGATTTTTAACTCGTACTTCAATAGTGTATTAGAATATATATATATATATATATATATATATATATATATATATATATGACCCTAATGACATAATGGAAAGGAGAGTGTTATATGGGACTCCATAACTAATCTTAAACCAATATTTTCTCAACTTTGGTGTTTAGGAGGTGATCTAAATGAAATTGTAAAAATTGGAGCGAAAGAAAATGATGTACTAGGAGAAGCATTACAAAATGTAGAGTTTTTTTTATTTTTCTATGTTGAGAATAAAGTACATATCGTCTGGATCGGATAAAGGAGATGTTTAGAGCAGAATAGACTGATTTCTAGTTCATCATGAATGACTCCAATATGTTGATTTAGAACAATGGGAGCTCAATCGGGTAGTGTCTTATCATTGTTCCATCATTATCAAAGAGTATGCGAGAAATTTGAGGAAGAAACCTTTCAAATTCTTTAATGATTGGTTGCTTCACCCCTGTTTTCTGGAAGAAGCGGAGGAAGTATGGAATGAAACTCATATCTTGGGTTGGGCAGGTTTCTAAATTTCTCAGAAGTTAAACTTCATTAAACAACACTTGAAACATTGGAGCAAGAAAGATTTTTATAATGTGAAGAAGAAAATTGACACAGTAGAATCTAAAATTGTAGAACTGGATTTAATGGATGAAGTTGATCCTTTATCTGAGAAAGGAAGAATTATTAAATTGGAGGTTAAAGAGGAATTTTAGAAGTACATCAGAATGTATGAATGGTTGTGGCTTCAAAATCAAGATGGGATTGAAATTTGAAAAGGGATATGAATTCAAGATTTTTTCCTTTGATGGCACAAGGAGAGCAAAGAAGAATATAATTAATTCCATTGTATTTGAAAACAAAGAAATAAATATACTTGATGAGATCAAATAAGGAATTTTTATCCATTTTAGCAAGTTTTACAAAGAGAAGTAAAAAATTAGGCCACCTATAAAATCACTATGTCTCTAGTTAGTTTGGAACATGAAGAACAACTTACTCTTCTCTTTTCAAAAGATGAGATATGGCTAGCCTTATCGAATTGTGAAGGTAATAAGGCACCTTGTCAGATGGATTCAACTTGCTATTTATCAAAAAGATGTTGGCATTTTGTGAAAGATAGAGTGGTAGAAATTAAAAAAAAAATTCATTTCCATGAGAAGTTGTTGGAGGATCTAAATGTTACTTTCTTGGCTCTTAAAAGTGGACAACCCTTTCTCACTTGGCGATTTCAGAGCTATATGTCTAATTGGGTATATCTATAAGATCTTAGTTAAAGTCCTTGCTAAAATATTGAAAACAGTATTACCATTTGTGATAGGTAAATTTCAATATTTTTTTGTTGGAGGGAGAGGCATTCAAGATGGAACTCTGATAGCGAATGAGGTTGTTCACTTCTAGAAGAAATCAAGGAGAAAAAGATTACTAACTAAGCTTGATTTTGAGAAAACCTATCACAAGTTTAATTGGAATTTCCTATTATCCATGCTCATAAGCTTTGATTTTCTTGATAAATGGACAAATTAAATTTGAGAATGCATTTCCGCTACTTCTTTACAGTGATTGTTAATGACTCACCAACTTTTGTTTGCAAGATGGAGAGGGAATTGGGCAAGGGGATCCCTTGTCCCATTTCTTATACATCATAGCTATTGAAGGTCTCAGCCTTCTTATCAAGGAAATTAAAATGGGAGCTCACCATAGAAGCATCACCCACTTGCAGTTCATTGATGATACCCTACTATTCCGCGATGGGGACTGTAACGCCCCGGATTCCGGAGACGTTAAATTAAAACAATTTATCAAAAGTCAACCACATTTCTATTACTTAGTCAAAATAAAGTTTGATTACAATCATCCGAATTTAAAGAAATTACATTAGAATTTAAAATTAAGAGCTCAAAATATATCTAGGTGAACCACGGAGCTACGACATTCTCCTCGAAAGTACCGCCGTTGGTATCTGGATAACTGGGCTCAGCAACGTCATCTTCAACACCTGGCATGAAAGGTCATGGGCAAAGAAGTTGCACCAGATGAGCGATTAACGCTCAGCAAATAAAACTACCCTAAATCTCAATCTATGCAATGGATCAAATGATGCATGATCATGAAGATAGTATGAGCAATTAATCAAATATTATGAGCGGAGCAAGGTAATCAGAGTTTGACATAATCAGTTTAGACAATAAGCGGAAGTATTAAACAATTAAGTGCGGTAAGTAAATGAAATGTCGATAATGTAACTTTAAGTCAAACCCTATGACTTGTTTCTAAGTTTCTGACACACGCAACCGACCTATATCCACAAGTGTCCACTATCGTTGACAAGTGTCCAAAACTTTTTTCAAATACAAAGTTCGGGTCGACACAAGCGTTGCCCGTCATCAAACTTTCATTTATCAAAGTGGTGTTATGATGTTCCCGACCAATATGGTCCCGACCCCTACGCTGACCTCGTATCCGGCGCTAGTGTACCCAAACATCGACTCCCGTATCCCATGCTCCCAACCGTTATGCTCCCAGCATTATGTCTCCCATATGTCGTGCCTTGACTTAGAAAATATCTAACTCCTCCCCTTCAACTATGTTTTATTTTTGAAAAGACACGACACGGCTTACGAACATAACCGGCTCACGACATAACTTGGCTAAATACATGAGACGTGACCGACTCGGCTCCAAGACACAGCCCGATGGTAACAGACGTAGTTCGGCTAAAATCCATATCTCGGTTAAAGACATCCTAACACGTCTCCTCAAGGAGTAAGTCAAATCTCGAGTCACCAAACATAAGAGTTTATCAAATTCTCGATTTTCGTTACAAAACTCGTGACTTTTTATGACTCGTGTCAAAATCTCTAGTATCATTTCCACTAAACTCAAACGTTTCTCATGGACTCCATCTAAGTTTCGTTTAAACGACTAGACTCATGATAACATGATGATGTTGGAGATGCAAGATTAACAAGCGAACAAGATAATACAAATAAGCAAGCTATGGCACATAAACAATAATCGCATGCTTTTATTTCGCAAGGAAGCTTCTAACACGCTAAAGATGTCATCTCATAATGATATAGGATACCTAAAGTTTCAAAATGTTAATCTAAGCTTGATTATAGGTGTATTAGTTATTATATAAGAATTAGGCAAAATTCTAATTTTCTGAAAAATGTTGCTGTCTGAAAATTTTTCTAAGTATAGAAAAAGTTGAATTTTTCAAGTTTCGATTTAGGGGATAAAAAGTCCCGAAAATGATTCCTTGATTTTTTCTAAGCACAATGGTATATTCATACGTCTCAAACACATAAGTTTAGGGTGAGTTTCGGGCCAAAATATAGGAAGAGAACGGGTGGTTTTTCGATTTTTGTACTAAAATAGGGAGGGCGACATTTTGATTCGGATGGAATTTTAATTTTCTGTAAATGCCATTGTTTCCAAATGGGGGGTACTTCCTTATTTTCATTAAATAAAATTGAAGTAAAGAAATCTAGAATAATGTATTTACTTAAATTTATTTATAGAAAATAAGTATATTTTCATAGAACATGCTCTGCCTTAACAAGCCTAAGTCAGAAACTAAGTGTCAAATTTCATAACAGAGGCACCGGTGTAAGGTTTCAAAGGCACCGGTGTAAGCAGGGGCGGAGCTAGGAATAAATTTTGGGGGTGGCAAAATTTGAATATGTATTTGTTCGAAATTAACCGTCCATAACACCAAAAAACATTCACATGTTCTGAGTTTAATCTTATCTAAAATCAAATTAAAATATACATATCTTATGAATAAAGAAAAAATACAGCACGAATACTTAATTAATATTAACAAATTCATTTATGTGGAGCCTAATATTCATTTATGTGGGGCCTAATATTCATTTATGTGCTCCAATACCCTCTATCACCATATATTAATTTATGTTGGGTCTAATATTCAATGTAAGAACACTCACACGAATGTATAGTGACCATTGACGGTGTTGAGACACCACGTGGAGTGTCCCAATATCACTAAATAATTACTCGTAACATGATAATCAAAACAAAATTTTTTTTTTTTTTTTAGAATTTTGGAAATTGGGGGTGGTAAGTGCCACCTCCCCCCACTAGGTGGCTCCGCCACTGGGTGTAAGGTCTGTTCTGTAGTGTATTAATAAGGTACAGAGAGTAAAGGCACCGGTGTAACCAAAACTGAGGCACCGGTATAAGGTCTATTATGTAATGTGCTAGTAAGATACAGAGAGTTGAGACACTGGTGTAACAAAATTATGACACCGGTGTAACCATGAAAATACAGAACATTAAAACATACAGAGAGCAAAGGCACCGGTGTATCAAAACTAAGACACCGGTGTCAACATCATCTTCTACGAAAATACTGAACTGGGTTTCGTTTTCTCCGAGCTCCGTGGAGCTCAATATCGATCAATGGCATAAATTAAAGGTTAGGATAGATTCATTTACCTTACTATTGAAGAAACTAAGCTTGAATTCGAAGGTTTTGGCTTGGATTTTGGTGATTGAATATCAAACAAGTTCTCCCTCTTCTCTCTCCTTCTACTGTTATTTTCTATCTTCTCACCTCCAAACCACAACCATGGCACTCTCTAAACTTTCTGAAGAACTGAAATTCGTAGGTAGAATTGTGAGGATGATAGAGTACAAATAGAGAGAGGTTGAGTGTAAAGGAAAGCTTTGCATGGAGCTCCATTGGAGGGAGAAAAATTCTGCAGAATTTGATGGAGTGAAGGAATAGCCTTGCTCAGCCATGATGGAAATTAGAGAGTGGTTTGTGATCAAAACCATGGGTGGAAGGGGGTTTGGCTGGGGAAAAGAAGGGTAGCCTCCAAAGATTTGGTTCTGATGGAGGAAGAGGGAAGTAAACGTATAATTTTGGAGAAGAACATGTGGGGGAATGATGATTAAAGGAAAATGATCCTATGTGGTCAGTTCCATGGGAAAATGGCTGATCCAAAGGGTTTTGGGTCAAGTCAAAAGGATTTGGGTCATGGACCGGGTTAAACCAAGTTGGGCTTGGGTCAAGGCTTAATAAATTTCTGGTGGGCTAAGGTTTGGGCTCAAGGATTAGTCCAAAGGGTTGGGTCCAAACACACACATGCACAATCCATGAATATGACGTATGACTAAAAATAAAAACGCGCAGAACTAATTAAATCAATTAATAATTTCATACATCAAAATTTATTTAAATTTTTTTATTATTATTATTTTCATTTAAAAATTTAGTGTCTTTACAGGGACGTTCAAGATGTTATAAACCTTCAAAGGATTTTGAGAGGTTTTGAGATTGTTTCTAGGTTGAAAAATTTATTTCCACAAGTTCATAGTTTCTGGAGTGAGTTTGGAAGATGATTGTCACGACCCATCCCGTAAAGGTTAAGGCACGTGATCGGCCACGAGTGGAACTCGTAAGGCCTTTAAAAATATACCAGTTTAGGAATTTTCTATCAACATAACTAATATCAAAGTGCAAAAATAAAATTAACTTCCAGAGTTCGATGTATAAAGTAAAGTGCAACAATATAACCCTTATGGGCTTACAAACCATGACTACGGTCCAAATTTCCGACTAATCAACCAAATACATTACGATCAAGATCAAATTACATCAAAATATGCTAAGTTTAGAAATTACAAGAGATACTCCAATCCTAATACAACTTTGCAGAATTCAAGCATGGTCAGCATCATTAATTAAAACCTATTGCATCAACAACTTCATTAGCACTAGGCTAGTGTAAGTATAGATATGACAAGTCTACTAACTTTCTGTATTAAGATAACCCGTATTCTTGAAATTCATTATAATTAAATGCCAACCTTGTATGATATACGAATCCAGTTTTTAGGCTTGTGTTGTAACCACGCACACTTATCAAGTGATCATGTTATGTGACGTATGAATTCAACTTTTAGGCTTACGCTATAACCATGCATACTTATCAAGTGATCATGTTATGTGATGTATGAATTCAGCTTTTAGGCTTACACTATAACCATGTATGGTAACATTGTATGATCTACAGCCCACTAGTAAATTAGGGAGCGACCCCAAATATATAAACCGGCGTGATATCACCCGTTGGATTACCTGGCTAATAATCTCTACCCTTATTATTTCACCTCATCGCTAGAATCTTCATCTGCCCCTAGCGGCCGGGGTGCCGTATTGATCTCATGCCATAATATTTTCATGTTTTCATGATGTCATAATTCTTTTTAAAGTCTTAATATGCCATGTTTAGTCTAGTATCAGTTTAGTAGCATAGATGTACATGTATCAAAGTAAGAAATCATTCATTTTTACTGCAGAATGTAAGTAAGCAAGCCATATATAAGACTCACCTGAAATTAGTCCGTAATTCCTTTATATTAACTCGGCCCGATAATCTCTGATTCCCGGATCTATCATGATGAGTAAAAAGTCCTTTTGCCAACAACTCTTAAAAGAATATACTAACTTAGTGACTCGAATCGCATAATCGTTCGGACTCCTCAATACGTAAGGGAACGAAGTGTAATTTGGGTTCTACGGTAAAGTGGTCAATTTACCTAATTAATAACTGGACCCGAGAGCTTCCTCGGGATTCATGTCAATTTTTACCTATTCATTAGTCTCATTAGTATACACTAAGGCTCGAGTTACTCGCGTTCGATCAGTTTGATCGCCAGTTACTTAGACCATAAAAGGGTATTTTTGTAATTTACTATCGACCGCCTAAAAACATAATCGAGACCCGACCCACATTATTTTCAGTCCTTATTCATATCCAAAACCTAATTCTATGATTGGTCCGTTCGTGTGGTGATTTTAGTGTCGGTAGACCAAAAGTAAGTAAGAGTGGCGTTTTGGTAATTATACTCTCTAGTCTCCGAAACTCTGAACCGAGACTTGTCCCATACATTATTTAACTCCAATTTCATCATGGTGAGGTCAATTTCATGATTCGACTAACGGATGTGGCAATTTAAGTGAGTGCGTGAGTGGAATTTCTAGAGAGAGAAAATTCCCTAAAAAGGACTATTTTTCGTGGTGTCTTTGGGGTCATTTTCTATGAGTTACGTAGGTCTCGAGATAATCCAATCTATCTACGTTCAAGATTTAATGTTTCTCTACAACTTTCATGTTTTAAGAAACGAATTTTGACCGTCCGAACATCAAGATCCAAGGGCCCGAAGTGACAAAAAATCTGAAAAAATCTGGAAAATCAATGTTCAATAAGGCCGCAAGTCATTTTCGTAGCATGATTTTAACACGTTCAAGATGTCATAGAGCAAATCCATTCCATCTATGTTTAAGATAAAGTATTTATCTCAAACTTTCATCTTTTGAAAAATATAATTTGAGCACCGAAACATCAAGATCTAAGTCTTCGAAGTTGGCTAAAAAATCTGGGAAAAATCTGGAAGAAAGACAGTTTTCTCAAGTTTTCGAATAACTTTCGTAGTTCGATTTCTATGGATTCTAATGGTCCGAAGGTTGATCCAATCCATCTATTTTGAAGACTAAGTATCCTACTATAACTCCAAACAATAAAATCTAAATTAAACCATATAAAACATCAAGATCTAACAATCCAAACTTTTACAAAAATATGCGTTATACCTCTTTTCTTGCCGGAAAACTTGGTGGACGAAAATGGTGGCTCGGGCTGCGAATACGGTGATCTAGACAGAACTCCGGGTATCCTAGTGCATATGGTGATGTAGAGGTTGTGGTGTAGCGGTAAAAGATGGTGATGTATGAAAATCCAGGAGAAGAAGTGGAGGTAGAAGAAGAAGAAGTAGAAGAAGGAGAAGAAGAATAAGAAGAACTGGAAAGAGAGAGAGAGAGAGAGAGAGAGAGTCTGCCGTGAGAGAGAGAGAGAAGCCAATAAAATGCTCTTATTTATGCATGCATAAATACAATTTTAGAAATAAAAGGAGAATAGGGGAAAAATTATAATTAGGCTATTGGTATAATAATTATAAGAGGGAAACACTCCTCTTATTTTAGGGAAAAAGAGGAGATTTGATTTGAACCATGATGTATTTATATCGGTCAAGGGCTCAATCGCGTTCACGAGGGCAAAATGTTACACGATCCCGAGAAACTATTCTGATATCGATTTTTTGAAAAATATGAAAATAGACCGGAGAACTCAAAAAAATACGAGGATTATCACGGCGTGCTCGGATTTCTCATACGAGTATTCGTTAGTAGGCCGATATCTTAAAACGTCCTAAAATTTAACGTTTTAATATGCGTAGGTTCCGAAATCGAATTTTCCAAATCGAAGAATCAAATTACGTAATAATCGTAATTATCCGTGCTATTTTTAAATTTAAAATAATTAAATCGGTTCGGGATATTACATGATTGTTAATCAATGTGTCCAAATTTTAAGATGCAAATAAAAAAAGTTTGCAATAACCTATCTTGGGATGCATTTAGGGAGCAATCCATTGAGGTTGAATACTTGAAAATTAATTATCAATAAGTTCAAGAATAAGCTGACTACTTGGAAAAGGAAAATCAGCCTCTCAACTATTACTTATCAATTTTCAGGTTGCTAAAAAAAGTAGCCAATGAGCATGATAAGATTGAAAGAAGATCTATGCGGGGAGGTTCTGAGGAAACCAAAAAGATTCACTTGGTGAAATGGACTAATGTTACAAATCCCAATTAGTTGGGAGGCTTAGATATCAAAGATATCAGAAAGATGAATGCAACTCTTCTATTAAAATAGCGGTGGAGATTTAGCACTGAAAAAAGAGTTTTATGGAAATATATTATTTGTGATAAATACTCTTTATCTGTTAATGCATGGATGCCAAACTCGGGTGCAATGGTAAGGAGTATGTCACCAATATAGAGAGGTATAATCAAGGCACAAAATCAGTTCCCTTCTTTATTCAACTTATTTATGTTCAATTTACAAATTCAAGTGGGGAATGGTGAGCAAATAAGCTTTTGGAAGGATTCATGGCTTCCTAATAGTCAACCCTTATGCTTGAAATTTCAAAGACTTTTCAAGTGGCTCTAAATAAAAAGACAGCAGTCTTAAGAAGATGATTTTGATCCAAAATGATCAAAATTGGGGAAATATGATCGTTAGAAGAAACCTATTTTCTTGGGAATATATGGAACTTAACCTTGAAACTTTTGATATCTAACTCTTCAATCTCCTTGAATGATTTTGAAGATTCCTTTATGGATTGTTTTTAATCAGGGATGTATATCAACTTTGGAATTTGCCTCTTCAAGTGGAACAAGCAGTTTTCTTCAAACGCATTTGAAAAATTTTGCCTCCACCAAGAGTTTAATTCTTTGGGTGGTTATCTTGACAAGAAAAAGCAAAATTTGGGGAGCTCATGCTCAAATTGGGCATAATCGACTCTTAAATACCCTCTGCAAGTTCTGTCAAATGAAGGTTAAATCTGCAAATCATCTTCTTCTTTTGTGTCCAAAGGTTTGGTATTTATGGTAAATATTTCTAAGTTGGTGTGGTTTGTTGTGGGTGACTCCTTTTAATAATTGCTTTATTGAGCTGGTGGAGTAGCTGGACATTCAGGAGGAAAACAAATAAAGTGTTGGTGTCCTCATGGTTTGGTATACCAAATACTATCGTTTGGTCATTATAGAGTTCGAGAAGTGAATTCATTTTCAAAGAAAAGAAAGTGGAATGGATTCAAATGGAGGAATCAATTAAATTTAGGCTAATATCATGGGTGAAAAATTCACATCCTGATCCCTCATTCTCAACTAATGATTGGATGTACAACATGCAAGGAGTTCTTTAGGACCTATATTTTAAGTAATACTGATTCAGCTCTTTTGTTTGTCACATCTTACTTTTTGCTTAATTTATTTGTTTCTCTCTATTTTCTCTTGGGGGATGGGGAGGGAGAGGGAGCAACTTTTCGAGGGGGAGATAGTTTTTATCTCTATGTCATAGGAATGAGGGAATGGTTTTCTTTGGGTTAAGTGTAGGAGTTTGTGACATAAAGGTTCTTTATTTTTTTTTTTACTTTTTTTTCCCTTAACATGTGTGGAGAGTTTCTATTTATTTTTTGGGATTTTGAGGAAAGATTTGGGGGTTTCTTTGTTTTTTGTTGTTGGATCTCACATATAGGAAGCTCTCAAATATCTGGAATAATTTTATTTAGAATATTTATTGCTTATGGATCACATTATTCTGGTTGCGTATCATCAGCTCCTAAATGATCAATGTGTTATTTTCCGACATATGCATTGCTGATGGTCATCAAACTTTATGGGGAATGGATTTGTTTTCAAGGCTTTTCAAGGGGGTTTTTTTGGATTGGTTTTCAGGGCTCATGGGAACAAGATGAAAGTCTTTCTGTCTCTAAAGCTATAATTGTATAGTGAGATTATTCTATTTCTTCCTTTAGTTCGATTCCAACCAATTTTTCTTTTTTCCTCTGGTCTTTTGTCCAACAAATGATTGTCAATTATTAGGGTGCCAAGCTAGTTGGAATTTTCTCGTTCTGTTGTGATGCCTTTTTGGCGGTTGTCCTTTTAATCATTATATTCTCTCTTTGATTAATAAATAACTCTTTGCCTTCAAAAAATAAAAAAAGTGTGACATTTGTTGGAAAAATGAATTGTTGTTCAAAAGTTTTTTTTGACAATTTTTTAATCAAAAACTAAAGTGGGCCCAAACACCAATAGTGGTGGATTCAAGTGCGTTTGTATACTCCCAAGTAGATGATTTAAACTATTAAAAAGTTAAACAAAATACAAAATCTGTTAAGAATTATATGAGAAATTGACTCTCCAGGTGAACATAGTAGCAAAAGTAGAGAATGCCTCATGGAAGTGAAATGTTATGATTTTTCGGTTCTTGACTTATTAGCTGCAAACCTTTGAGCATTCCATAATAGACTATCATGATTGCATGGTTATGAATTATAATGACCAAATTGATGGTTATTTCTCACTTTATGGCCATTCATGATTTTTCGATTTTGTACATTGAAATTAAGGTCACCAATTTATGAGTGAATTATTGGATGAATCTAGACAGTTTTTCCATTTCTTTTGATTTCGATGTAAAATAAATTACTGTGGTTATTTTAGTCCTATCAATTTCATTTCTTGAAGTTTTAAAATTTCGAAGTCCCGATATGTGTTTCTCTATCACAACACTTCTGCAGGATGTCTTTCTCTTTATCAACCCTAGTTTTTCCTCCGTCGTGTTTTTCTCACTCCATATCCATTATAGAGGGAATTACAAACACGTTTAGCTCGTCACGCAATCCTAATATGTGGTGTACGTTGGGCTATATACAATCATTGTATCCTGAGAGACAAACATTGGCTAAAGGCTCAATCACCACTAAAGAGGCAATAAATTTGTTATAAGAACATCGTGCAAAATATGCACTTTTGATTTGATTTATTAATTTTTTTCATTGATCATATTATTTCTTTACTACTCATGTTAGAGTTTTTATTTTAGAATCAGAAGTTGGAAATATATCTGATATCCAATTATGTTATTGATGTTCATTCTAGTTTTGAAAAATTACATTTATATTTTTGTTAATTGGGCAATACATTTAATCTATATACTTCTATAATCTCATTCTCTCTTAAACTTGTCACGTTAGTTCTATCGAATGAAAATGGAGAATTATTACTTTTTTTTTCTCACAATAAAGAATTACCGATAAGAGGTGGCGAAGATTGAAATACGGACCAGGTTGCTCTCTTGAGACGATATGCGCCATCTACAGAAGATTCTGGTGCAATAGACTGAAGTGCACGCCGTCCCCAGTGTACAACAAGTCCAACTACCAAGTTGAATACCCTCACAAATTTACACTACCTAAAGAGTGAGAAATTCTGAAAATAATACTTTCTTAACCCAACAGATAAATACTATAATGAAGACAACTTCTAAAGATATGAGTAAGACAACCAAAAGAGTTCTTCTCAAATTTTTATGCTGTCGCGGACTAAACTTGCAGGGAAAATATATACTAGAAGATAAATCATTACTAGTAATCATGAGAGCAATTTGTAATATTTAATTTAGATGATTTCTTCACGTATAAACCTTTTAAAAGGCTAGCAAGAGACATACGTATTCTTATGGCCTTTTTTATAAACCAACGGTAAAATCCAAAGCATTACTTATATGCTTTGATTGTTTTAAACGGTAAGAATTTACGTAAAAGCCAATTGATTAATTCAAAAAAAATTAAAATGGTAGGACAATCAAACTCATAATAAATATAAAATCAATTAATAACTCAAAATTAATAATATATATTTTTTATAAAATATTCCAACAAGTTATGTTCTCTACGTTCTATCGAAAAAAAAGTTATGTTCTCTACTACATTTGTCTTGTACTTCTATAGGCTACAGTCACATATGATAAACAATGAATGAAAAATATTTGATTTATTAGAAATAATCTACTGGCATAGGCAGTATATCCCATCAACTCCATAAAAAGATTAAAAATAGGAAAAAATAGTTAACAGAACAAAAATAGAAAAATAGCAGTGGGGGAGTGGAGGTTATAATCTTTATTATTTTATCTCTATCACAATTCACAAGCCTTGACTTTCCACATTCTGCATTTCTGCTAGACAACAAGAGAGAGATACCGGTTGCCGATTTCTAGTCATCGTCGCACCGACGGAGATTTTGATTCTTAAACGGCAGTGGAGGAGTGGAGGTTCTTGGAATGTTGAAACCCTTTTCTTTTCTTTCCTCCCTTGTCGGTTGCCAGTTTCAATTTTCCTTTTAGTTTTTTTAATTTTTTATTTAAAAAATTTAAAATTTTGACAATTGACAATTGACCTCAAAAACCTGATTTGGGTCTTTTTCTGATTAAAACTTTTGAGGTTTTTTTAATAAGAACCAACAAAAATTGCTGAGGACCCCCACTTTGGACCTTTTTGGAGTACCTAGGTCCTAGGCGGAGGCCTGATAGGCTTTCCGATTGGGGTGGCCCTGGAGAACTAGACTTCTACTTTCTAGAACAAGCCTGACATTTAAGTCACGGCATAAATAAAGCATAAACAGAACTCACTGGAGGCAATTATACAAATGTAAAACTACGCCGGAGTCAATTAAATTGAGTCGTATTGTATTAAGTACCATATTTCACTGGAGTCTTTCCACTTTGTACAAGAAAATTCTCGGTTTTTGTTGCGAGATGATTGGAGCTCTTCCAAACTCATGGGATACATCATAAAGCTTTTATATGATACCAGGGGGTGCCCTATGTCTTGTGGCAATTTCAAGTGTGAATTTGCCTGACAGTCAAAATTAATCACAGATTTTGCAAGTTGTTAGTAATCATGTCAGCCGCTTTAAATGTAAAGTATTTATTCGGCTGAGACCACACGTATCTGAGATAACTGCCCATAAAATCTCAGGCTACAAATACTATGACATGACAAACATACTGAAGAATCCATCCATTCATAAATATCAAGTACCAACAAATAACAAAAGACAGTGAAACAGGAAACTAAAAAGTTCAGCCAGATCCCCTTGAAAATCCAATTGTCCCCTCCACCACCATCCATGAGTAGCATAATAGCAAAAAACATCAGACTCTATTCGAATGAATAAGAGCGTCATATAACTTAACCATAGAGATCATCTTCGTCCGCCCCACCAGCAGAAGTTGCGAAGGGGTCAGATCCCGAAGTTCCTCCGGTTCCTGTTGTCTCAGCAAACCTGAACTCAGTTCCGAAACCCCGAGACTGCTGCAAGGTCTGAGCGAAGGCCTGGTATTTGCGTATGTCAGCATCGCTCACACTCCTTCGGGCGTACTTCATTGACTCCTCAAAATGGGCAGCCTTAATCTCTGACACCTCATCGTCAACGTCCTCGTCCATAGAATCAGGGTTTTCCCCCCTCCTCCGCTCCTTCTCTATGTCCTGCAATATTGACCAAAACCTTCAGTCATCTCTAAAAACGCAAATAAGGAAAAAAATCTTCTGTGGCCAAAAGCATGCTAATAGTAACATTTAAACAAAACCTGATTATAGCAATGATGATCAGAGCATCAGTATCACTAGTCTTTAGGTTGACTGGACCTCCCAGCATGTAAACCCAAAGAAGATGGTCTACATCGTTAAGATGGAGGACAACCTAAAAAGAGGTACCCATCAAGCCATCCCAACCCAACACTAAAAGTTCTCGAAATTTAACCTAAACTTCAGTTATTTCAGGAAGAAAAGAAAAATGGCCAGGGTTAAATACAATGACAAGATTACGCCCGTCGACCAAAATTGATCCAGCACAAACTTTATCAACCAAATATCAACAGCATATAAACATTAACACAAATATCAATCAAGTAGCATAATTAGAAAACAAGCAAGCACAGCTAATTTATCTTTCTTCATTGTCAAAATGGAATTCTGATACCACACCAGGAAACATGTTCGGACAAAATGAAGGCACCCAGATGGACATGGATTACAATGAAACTATGTGGCTCAACTTGTGGCAGACACTACGAGGATCCCTGATTATGCATCAAATTTTTCCCTTGCTGTTCTGTGGTTCCCAGTATATATGGACCTAGATACACATGCATGATTTCAAAGAAGTTGAACTACTCATAATTCGATAAGGCTGTCTTCTGTTGAACATCTCAATTAAGAGGAGTATGCAGAAGCAAGTCTGCAGAGGCATGCACAACCTTATAATCCGTTCACAACAAAAATGAAAGGGCATAAAATAAAGAGGGTATAAAGACATACTTTCTCGATGTTCTCTCTTATAGCATACTTGCATGCGCGCTGGCATATTTCTGTAATGTCAGCTCCACTAAAACCCTGAGTGTATTTCGCCAGGGCTCTCAAATCAACGTCCTTGGAGACGGGTGATTTTCTCAGGCAGGACTTGAAAATCTGAAGACGCGATTCTTCATCTGGCAGAGGAATATAAATTAGCTGATCAAGACGGCCAGGCCGCAGGAGTGCAGGATCAATGATATCAGGCCTGTTAGTGGCCCCAATTATGAAAACAGTCTTTTTTGCCGACATGCCATCCATTTCAGTCAAGAGTTGGTTCAGAACCCGATCAGCCGCACCACCTGCATCCCCGGTGCTGCTTCCCCTCTGCAAACAATGATGATCAATGCTGATCGTTAGTCATAACTAACAGACAAAACTAGCTGAAACATAAGTAGCACATGGATTTCAAAACTTAAGGTCATCCAACATGGGTATTGTGAAATTTTGAAATTATTCACCAGACCACCACTCAATATGCGAGTAGGTTCAACCTTCACATACGAGCGCTACATATTTAAATAAAAATCCTAAAGAACAAATAAAGAGAATGAGAAAACAACCTGAGTAGCAATAGAGTCAAGCTCGTCGAAGAAGAGGACACATGGTGCAGATTGTCTGGCCTTGTCAAAAATTTCTCGTACATTGGCTTCACTCTCACCAAACCACATGGTCAGAAGTTCAGGTCCCTTTATACTAATGAAATTGGCTTGACATTCATTGGCAATTGCCTTAGCAAGTAAAGTTTTCCCACATCCAGGGGGACCATAGAAAAGAACCCCTTTTGAAGGAGACATGCCAAATTTCTCGAACTTCTCTGGATGCTCCACGGGATATTGGACAGTCTGCAAAAAAAAAAAAAAAGACAGAAAATAAGGTTTAACAAATTGAAAGTAACCAGACACGAAAGATATGACGAGAATAATATAGCTCAAACGCAATCCCAGTATTCTTATTACCTCTTGAAGCTCCCGCTTAACATTCTCAAGCCCTCCAATGTCCTCCCAGTTGACATTTGGCACCTCAACAACCTATTCATCAATTCAAAAAATAAATAACATAATCGATATACAATCTCAAAGCCAATGGCATCTGATTTTAACCAAAAATAAAATAAAGTTCTGGTCATGCTATAAAACACTGCTTTTGCAACACAACTTACCGTTTCCCGCAAAGCAGATGGGTTGCTTGTTCCAAGAGCAGTATGGAAATGCTCATTTGTAACTGCCATGGAATTCAGTATCTCAGCATCAATAGAATCATCTTCCAAATCAATGACATCCATCTTTTCTCTGATGCACTGAAGTGCAGCTTCAGTGCAAAGGGCAGCAAGATCAGCACCAACATAGCCATGAGTTTCTTTTGCTATTTTTTCTAAATCAACCTGTTACGCAAATATTGTAATTGTCAATCAGCCTATATCATCTTCCTAGTAAATACAAAACAAAACTTCTTTGAAAGAGAAACCAAAGAGTCAAGAGTTTACATCATCAGAGAGCTTCATGTTCTTGGTATGAATGCGAACAACTTCAAGGCGCCCAATTTCATCAGGAACGCCAATGTCTATCTCCCTATCAAACCTGCCAAACCTTCTCAAAGCTGGGTCAATACTGTTAGGTCGATTCGTGGCCCCCATCACAATAACATGGGCCCGAGATTTCAGTCCATCCATGAGGGTCAACAGCTGCGAAACAATCCGCCTTTCAACTTCACCATTCGTCTTCTCTCTCTTTGGAGCAATTGAATCAATCTCGTCAATGAAAATGATAGATGGAGCATTTTTCTCAGCCTCCTCAAATGCCTTCCTAAGATTGCTTTCACTCTCTCCAGCCAATTTGGACATGATTTCTGGTCCATTTATACAAAAGAAGAAAGCACCAGTCTCATTAGCGACAGCCCTGGCTATCAACGTCTTCCCGGAACCAGGGGGGCCATAGAGTAAAATGCCTTTTGGTGGCTTCACGCCAATAGATTTGAAAAGTTGTGGATGACGTAATGGCAATTCCACCAATTCACGAATCTGAGCCATCTGCTTCCTAACACCTCCGACGTCATCATAGCCAACCTCATCCAACCTATCCTCATCCTCCCTTCGCACGGGCTCCCCCTCGCAAAAGATCTCGGTGTCCGGGGCAACCACGCAGTATTCTCCTGGATCAGTCTCAATGACCTTGAATTCTACACTCCTCATCCCTCCTCTCACAAGAAAATGATCTCCTTTCCTCACTGGGCGGTATGCCTCCATAAAGTAAGCTACAAAAAGAAATTGACAACTACACAAATCACAATCTTATTGAGTAATCAACATCTTATCAGATTGAAACTGATACAAATCATTATCTTATCAAAAAGAACAAAATAAAAAACGATATCAACAAGATGGACAACTTGGTACTAAGTTAAATATTAAGATTCAAATCCGTTTCTTATTCTAAAAACAATTGGTGCAGGTCAATATAAGCCAACTCTTTAAACCAAGTAACACAAAACGGAAGCAGAATATAAATCCACACCCTAACTCCAAGATGTACACACATAATAAAAGAAATAACTAATCCCTCTGACCTGCCCATTTCAGGATGTCCCAAATTGTTCGTCCAATTTGGAGGCAAAAGCAAACAATTTTTATTTTCACCTAACTCGACCCTTATAAAGGCCTATAGATGTAAAGTGCGCATAAAGGGGCAAAGTTTGCAATTAATGGTTTCCAATTTGAACCTGATATCAATTATCACACGTCTTCTTAAAAGGTCAGAATTCCCAGAAAAGAGCAACATAAGGGGATGGAGGAATACATAACATTAAGCAAAACCATACTGCAAATTTATGGCCACGAAACCCAGAAATTGCAGGCAATTAACACTCAGTAGCTTATAATAACTGAACCAACAAAAGAAAACGATAACCTAACAAAACTACCAATTAAAAAGCAGATGAACTACCAAATAAATTACAATGCTCAGTGGGGATGAGTGTCAACCCACAGAAGCATAAAGAACGTTTACAAACTTACGTTTCAGGTAGGCATCAAACAGATCGCCAGTGATGCCTTCAATGGTATCATCAAGTGGCAATATGTGAACACGTTTTCCATACTTGACATCTGGGCACTGGTGCACGGATACCACATCTGCGAGTCGAACCCTCAGATTTGCTCTGACAACCTTGTTCATCCTGATCTTTGGCTCTTCACATGTTTCATCAGCAAGGGCAATACAGACTGTATCCTTCCGCTTCTTACCCTGGAAACAACATGGGAGTAAACAAAATACATACAGAATTAACGAAAAGAAAAAAGAGCAGTATCTCAAATATTTCCATCCTATTTATTTGGAAAAAAATAAAACCCAAAAACACAATAATTATTTACATGAGTAAAGAACAAAGGCAATGGAACATAATAAAACATGAGGAACAGCATTTTTACCCGCCTGAGATTGTGATCTTCGGAACTGAATACCTTGATTCAGTAACATAAACTTGAATAATCCTTCACCTTAAAAACTGAAGGGAAAAAGTTTATGGGGCTGCAATCCCACAGCTAAGGTGACATGCAGCCTACAGCCCCCGAATCCAGTGCAAGGATAATCGGAACAAAAACAAAATACTAAATGTCAAGACATTGCCAAAAAGAGACAAAGAATGACACGCTGTTAAACAAAGCAACAGACCTTTGCTTACGACGATAAGTGTTCCCTAATTGCAACTGCAATTCCTCGTACAAAAATCATGCAATAAATCATTCAGTTTCTCCCACTTGACATCTTTGAGGCCAAGGGTCAAAGAAATCTACATAGCATCCCTCCCCACTCATTAATCCTGGACTCACAGTGCTCAGCTATCACAATGGAATATCTCAAACCCAGTCCAAATATTGCAAGCATGTAAAATCAATATCAGTCATGTTGGAATATCTCAACGCAAGGATATCCACTGACCTGGTTAACTTGACTCAGCAAATAAAAACTACAATTTACCAATCCTTAAGTTCTGTACACATTATCAGTCACAGAAAAACTCACAAAATAAAGATTTATCAGGACTCCTTTCCCTCCTAACACACTAAAGGAAAAAAACCAAGGATAAAGAACATTACTAAATTTAATCTAGGACTGATACAGTTAAATTTCATCTAAAATATCCCCAACAAAGATAAAGGCTGATTTCATGCAAGTGTCACCCCTTCAGAAGAACAGGTATGCACTGTGCATAAAAAGAAAAATTATGTCATCTTTAATTTCCATATTAAGATAACTTAAGTTTCGAAGTGCAGTGAAAAACTGGAAGTGATCCACCAGGACTCATACTAACCAGCAAGTGCAAAAAGTTCTATAGAAAATTTAAGAAGGGTATTTAATTCTATCAATCTACCATATGCATTTTGCTTTTATCAGCATCAGTCCACATATATATGCATGCCTGAGTGAGAAGAGAATAGCTCCGTACGAATTTAAAATGGACAAACTCCTGTCTGTTGTAACTTGTCAGACCACTGAAGGAAAGTTTAGTCATAAATTTGAAGAGCTCGCCGGTTATAACATATACTTTTGGCGTAAGAGTTTTTGAAGCCCACTTATACATAAATACTTCAAAACACAGATTCCAAAAAGTTTCTGATATAATGATTCTCTTCTCACTCTAGTATCATCAACTAACCTCCATTTATAAAGTTCATCAGATTAAATACAAAAAAAAAAAAAAAAACAAAGAACCCATTAAAGCAACAATTTGAAAAGCACAAACCAAAACTTCAATGATCATTCACATCCTGACCTAAATCCCCAGCTATACAAACAAACAGAAACAACTGAAGCAATAAATAAAAAGGAAAAGGAAACCTAAACCAAAACCAAGACTTCCACCCGAAATAGTCAGATTATTCTGGAACTACACTGTACGAAAAAATCCACAATGTCTCCAATTCCTTCCAAACCCTAGATGCCCAATTCATAATATCTCCTAGTACCAATTAAAGCAACAGCTTAAATTCCAACCTCGTCAATTATTCCCAGACCATGAAAACTCAAATCAAGTCTTCCAAGTAACCTCCGCAGATGAAGGGCAACAGATGCAATACAAAACAAATAAAACCAACAACTTTCATATGAAATCACCAGATTACTCCAGAACTAACCTATATAACAAAAATCCCAATCTTTCCAGTTCTTCACAAACCCTAAAAACTCAACTCGTGAGATCTCCAAATTCAATTACCCATACACATGGAAGATGAAAAAGTAACAAACCTTGATGAGGATCGTGTCGCCGCGGAAGAGCTGCAGCTTTTCCATGGTAGCGGGGTGCATAGCCACGACGGAGTTGTCGTCGTTGATGGCCTCATCGACGACGAGCCGATTGGGGGACTTCTTCCTCTCCAAGATTGCGGTGGAGAAGTCCCTCTTCGCCGCTCCTTTGCTGGAAAAAAGAACTCACAACATAATCAAACCGGTTTCGAAAAATTGTCAAAATTTCATAGCAATCGGATTGGTTTTAGATTCAGATGCGTTGCAAGTTAAAACAAAAGAACAGAACTCACGAGTCAGAAGATTCAGCTTGACTCATCTTTCCCCTTCGATTGTTTTTCTGTGAGTTGATGATTGATGATCTGAGAGGCTACGATGAAAACAACGCAATGAGTTCGGAGAGAACAGGCAGAGAATGGGGAACTAGGTTCGGATATTTATTAGTATTTTGGGTTCGGATGTTTAAGTTTTCTTGTGGGAAAAGAAATCAATTTATGTTGCCTATAGGAATAGGAAACTAAAAAAAAAGGGAAATTGAAAACTTTCTAGATGCTTCTTTTGCTCTGCTCGCAAGGAATCTCAACTTTTTCTTTTCCAAATTTTTTTTGGAGGAATTTGCACATTTTTTTAGAAAGATAAAAATTGCATAACTATATTATAATCCTAGGATAATAATTAGCTTGCAGATACATTCTAATAGCTATTCTAACTTGAGTTATATTTTTTTTTAAAGTAATTAACATGATTATGTTTTTTAAATTCTAAAATTTGAATAATCCGTAAATATATATTGAGTGATTTTGGGACCATTGATTCTCTTTTGTTATAGCCATGTCCATTTAAGTTTATTATAGAAATTGAAAATAAAATCTCATCATTCTTGTGCTCGGCGACACCTATGTCACTTGTGAAGTCCCGATTTGAAATTCAGAGGTTTAAGAGTAAAACCATAATTATTAAAAATGTTTCATGAATTAATTAGATTATTATTTGATGGTCGGAGGTTAAATTTGTGAATTGTATGACATAAGTATTGATTTCTTGTAAGGACCTATATTTTTAACTCAATAAAAAAATAAGATTTTATAAAATTTAATTTTTGCATTAATAAATTATTTATTTGATTGAATGAATAAAAAATTTGCATTGAACTGCGTGATTAATTGAAACAAGGACCTTGCGTATATATCTTTTATCCATAGCCCAGTCCATTCCCTTTGAAAGCCCAATTCTCTCGATATTTGAGTTTGGCCTATTTCCCTTGTAAAGGTAAGTCTAGGGTAATATTAGTCCGGTTTGATCGGAAAATTCAGATCAAATTGGTTATTTTGATTTGAAAGTTTTAAAATCGGAATCAAACCGAAGTGGTTCAGTTTGGTTCGATTTGGTCCAGCTAATTTTGGTTTGGTCCGGTCTAGTTCGGTGTAATTAGGCTTGGGCCAAAAATAAAAAAAATTATAAATAATTAATTAGCGCATGTCAAGTAAATTCAGTCCAGACTCAATTTGGCTAAAAAATCACTAAGAGCTGAGAGGTGGATGGCCTGGAAGGTTAAGGGTGAATGAGATTGTGAAAGGCAGAGCACTGAGAATGAAAAATAGAAGCGGCGAGAGACTAAAGGTAAATGAAAAGTGAAAGTGAGAAAAATAATTAGGTTTTTTTACATATATTGGTCCAGTCCGATTTTGTTTGAGTTTGAGGAGTCTAAAATCGAAAATCGGATCGAAATTTCTCTAAATTTTTAAACCGAATCGGACCGGATCGGACTGAATGAACTAAAAAATCAAACCGAACTACCGGTTTAGTTTGGCTTTGTTTGGTTTTTCGATTTACACTTTTACCCCTAGCTAAGCCCACTTAATCTTATGAGTGACCCAAATTCAATTGGCCCATTTTCTCCTTTAATGGGCCAAACTCATAAAAAACAATCCACATTGATAGCCTATGCTCTAATGAGTCACCTTCACCAGATAAATTTTCATTCATATCATCAACCTCACATGTCTTCTCTTCAAACTCACAATGGAAATATTCAACAAAATCTCAAGAACTCAATCATTACATGGCATCTCTACTAAACCATGGTAGAGCTGCAAATTCCCCTCCAATAGAATTTTTCCTCCTTTTCTAATGGTGGTTCTTGATTGCCCTCTGCTTCAACTCTTGCAGTACTCAACCCCTTCTCCCAATTGGTTGACCCTGCTCATTTCATGTCTTCACTCTTCCTCTCATTGCATTTCCTTCTCCAATGACCAGAAAATTCACGTCACCTCATTGTTACAATGACTATCCAATTCTAGTACTACATGCAAACTAGTCTTTATAAATTGAAACCCTTCACTTCTTGCCATCCTCACATTTTTAGGGCATTCTAACAGAGCCATAAAGAAAGGGAATGAGTTTCATTGATCAATAGAGAGGAAGAGGTAAAGAAATTTCAGTAGAGAAGAAAAAGAATCTATTAGAGGTTCTGTTCTTGAAATCGAAGCTCAATTTCCCAAATTCAAGCTCCAATCTTCAACTTGTAAGGTAAATAACTCTCTCCCTTTTTTCTAATTTGTTTTATTGATTCATATTTGAGCTTTACGAAGCTCCATTTGAAACATACCTAGTTCTGAAATTTAGAGAAGACGATTGTCCAGTCGATTGACATTTATTAGCCAACCGAATGAATTTGTAATCCATATCTTATTTCAGTACTCCATTCGGGTGACCTAAACCATCCAACTCGATGAACCTTATTTTAATACTTCATCCTAGTAACCTAAACCATCCAATCGGATAAACTTACATTCTGTACATTATTTTAATACTTCGTCCGAATGACATGTACCACCCAACTAGTTGAGATTACAGTATCTCATTTGTGTTGTCAATACATACTTCTACCTGTTGACATATACAATTCATCCGGATGACCTGACCTTTTGTACTCAATTTGCATTGTGATTTTTATCTCAAATGGTACTGTTAATCTACCCAACTGGTTAAACCTACCTCCATCTTAAATACTAGACATAAAACATGATCTAATCTCTTGTAGATTTCCCTTAGAGACGCAATATATGTATGCATGACTTCTTATTTAACTATCATCATACTTGCTTAATTAATGAATTACATGTTCATTGTGTTATCATACGAATATCAACTGATGTTAAGCATATGAACCTAGGAATTGGTCAATGTTGTAATACTTGGTAGTAAACGATAAATTGACATTGAACCAAGTACTCTCGAGGCACCAAACATCACACCTATAATTGTATGCATAATTGTACATCACACTAGCATTCAACGTTTTTACTCGATTACGATGAAACACTTAGAAGTTTATGTATTGACTTGGACTTAGGGTCCCTTAAACCCTCGATCGTGATGCATAAGAACATAGTCCTAGGAAGTGGACTGTCATAGTGAACACCCTTATTTCTGAAAGTAACATACGCACACTCAACTTATGTTTTTATGATAAATTTGACGGATTATAACATATCAACTATTTACAGGTCACGCTTGTGTCGACCCGAACTTGAGAAATATTTAACGTGTCAATTATCATGTGCCTAGACTATCAGCACCTCAGTTGTGAGAAACAACGGGCTCTGACATGCTTAATTACTTAATGATGGATATTATGGAATGTTGCCAACATCCAACTGTGAGAGACAACAACTCTGACATGCTATTGGAAAATGTGATCGATTCAGAAATTACTCTCGAACTCTTGATATTATTTCAGTTATTAATTTCAATTACATTTGTAGCGAAATATATATGCGACAAATTCGTATAACACACGGGAATCTCCAAAAATATACGTCCATCTCTATTGATAATTGTCGTTTCACTGTGAGTGTTAGAGGTTTATTTCAACATTTATCTCCCAGGGTAAAACGGCTCCTCAATCGAAGGAACACCAACCATATGGCTGTCTGTCAAACTTTATTGTGCATGCCTCTTTTTCACTGGAAGAAACGAAATTTAAGAGTTTCTCCATACACGAAAATTTATGTGCCTAAAAACCAAGAACAAAATTGTTATAAATAGAAAATTCAAAAACCCATGAGATGCATCGAAAATCCTTTGGATTGCACGACATGAAATAGTGGAGTCATTATTGGAGACTCTTAGGTTGAGTAACGAATGGGACTTTCTGGTTGCTGTGAGACCCTCCGATGTCTAATTCATTCACAAAAACCCTATTGAATTTACAATAATTCCCCACATGAGCGAATTTGGTACATAATTTAACGCATAGTACAAAGCAGACCCGAGAGATAGCACAATAGATAATCCTTGTATAGGATAAGTAGTTTTTGACCTTGAACTTCCCCTTGTGAAAGCCTATCAAATTTACCGGTTGACCAGCGAATGTTATATCTTGAACTATTCTGCTGTTTGTGTAAACCGAGACAATAGACTCCACACAAGAACTTCTCCTGACACAGTTCAGTTCTCAATGGAGTGTTCGTTTTGGCCATGAACACGCATTCTGGTTTTGCAAATGTGTTAATAATTTTGCCTTCTCAAGTCTTATTGAAGTGGCTTCACTTCAAACTCACATAGTGACCACTTATCATGATACTCCACTAGGAATTTGAATTTCACCGCATAAGAGTCATTAAAAGCATATAGCAAATGCTTATCCTAAACACCATCATTGTTGCACTGTAAGAAGGGTTAGGAGACTTGATCTCCTCAGTGATCTCCGCACCACACACAATTAGGTTGTCTCATTGAACATTGATATTGGGACCTCCAGTCAATAAAGTTGAGTTTTCATCACGGTAGTTTTCTGTGTCATAGTCTTTAGCCCCATTCCCTTTGATAAGTTAACCTTTTGATAAGCGAATCCGTGCTAATGTCTTTAGACTTAATAGCTACAAACCCAATTGAGAGTAGTTGTCCAATGGTTTAATGTCTGCGACTTATATACCTAGACTTACTATTGAGTTAGTGCCTTGAATTCAAAGGAGGAAGATTTTTGGACAGTGGCGGGTACTATCGATAGTAGTGCTGTTATTATCGATAGTGAATGCTGACCTTTTTGGGTAGTGACTAGTACTATCGATAGTTGTAACGACCCGCTCCCGTCTTGTACAATACTGTCCGCTTTTGTCGCCCAAACCATATAGACTTCCCAGTAGGTCACTCATCCCAGGATTGCTCCAAGGCGAGCACGCTTAACTGTAAAGTTCTATTTGGTGTTGGCGTCATCACGGCTTTAAAAGGCCTTGTACAAGGAAGGTTCATAATCTTATAAATACTACCGAACTTACATCCACCAAGCAATGTGGGACCCTTAACCACCCATCCGGACGTCCCACTGAGACTTCATCTCTCGGACGCCGGCCTCACAGTTGGCACCACGACCTGGCTAGAGTGTCACAATCTCCCCCACTTAGGAACACGCGTCCTCGTGTGGGGCGGAGATTTCTCACATTTCCGGTTGGTGTAGGCTCTGATACCATTTGTAACGACCCGCTCCGCCTTGTACTATACTGTCCGCTTTTATCGCTCAAACCATATGGACTTCCCAGTAGGTCACCCATCACAGGATTGCTCCAGGGCGAGCGCGCTTAACTGTGAAGTTTCATTTGGTGTTGGCACCATCACGGCTTTAAAAGGCCTTGTACAAGAAGGTTCATAATCTTATAAATACTACCGAACTTACATCCACCAAGCGATGTGGAACCCTTGACCAGCTATCCGGACGTCCCACTGAGACTTCATCTCTCGGACTCCAGCCTCACAGCTAGCACCACGGCCTGGTTGGGGTGTCACAATAGTAGTGCTGGAACTATCGATAGTAAGTGCATCTAACATTTTGGATAGTGGCTGGAACTATTAATAGTAGTGTTGTTACTATCGATAGTAAGTGTATACACGAGAAACCTACTTGCAAGATCTGAAAGATTTATTTTTCTATTCTTTAGGGTGAACACTTTAGCCTACGCATGCAAAATATTGATAGTAGCCAAGGTGAGTTTTGATTCCAAACCTCACGGGTTGCTCTCACAATGGACACTCAATTGAAATTTGATTCTGCATTCGTAGATTTGCACAACAATCATGCAAAGCAATAAGCAAAAGCTTATGCATTCAAATAATTCAGCACAATCACAAAATCTAAGGCAAGTATGCATAAAGATATGTCAATGCCAAATACTAGAACTCATGCAACTACTTGAAATGCATCAAAATAGAATCCAACAAGTTCAAGGAATCCACTAGGACTTTAACTAGATAATAACGATCATGGGTTCACAAAGGATGATGTGACACAATTGGTATAAGCCATAACATGGCTTTGGTTAATTACCCACGATCAACACTTCATCCGACTACCCAACCGTGCACGCATGTGCAAAAATAAAGAAAAACGAAAAAGATAAAAGAAAAACTGACTCAACTACTCGCCTACTACATACTACTAATAATACTACAACGACTCCAACAACCATCCCCTTACTCACTGTCATCATTATCTCCTTCTTCCCCTTCGAAGAAAATAATATGTGCCTTGTCATCCTCACCATCACTATCCAATTCTTTCTCCCCCTTCGAAATATAAGGTTGTGATGTCCGCGCAGCTAACTCATTAAAAAAATATTGATGCCTCCTAAGAATTTTTTCTTGAGTCCGACCAAGTTGCTTTTGAGATTTCATGATGTTAGTTTAGTGGCAAAATAGAATATTCAACATTTTCAGCATTTTTTTTTTAAAAGTAGCGGGTTGGCGAGAAGGTTGTATGGAAAGTTGGTCTAGCCCAGAAGGTGGTTGTGGGAGAGGTTTTTATAACAACTGTAATTTTCTGATTTTTCGTGATTTTGAGTCGTCCTACCTATAGGAAGTGATGACCTATCGGTAAGTGGGGAAAATTCTGGGAATCTTTAAAAGGGACTTACCGGTAGAAAAATATTCTGTCCAAATTTTTTAAACTTGACCTACCGGTAGAAGATCATTCGGTCCGAAATTTTGCCAATTTCCCCTGTTGGTTAACTAGATTTTCTAATAGAGTTGTATCAAGAAGTATTAGGTTTTGAGTGACATAGATTTTGTCGTTCTTTTGTATGCAAAAATAAGAGGACACCAACTAAACTACACGTATGTGTATATTGTGAGTGTGTGTATATATATATATATGTATATATTATATGAGAATAAGAGGTCCGTACCATAGCAAAATAAAATATTCCTTATTTTAGAAATTTACTCTATACATTAAATTTGATCAGGAAATAAGAGGCTCGTACCGTAGCAAAATAAAAGATATCTTATTAGAAGTTCTCTCTCTCTCTCTCTCTCTCTCTATATATATATATATATATATATTGTGTAATAGGGGTGTACATGATCCGGATTAGTGCGATTCTGCAGGAATCCAATAACCAAACCATTCCTAACGGTCCAAAAAAATGTGGGCCAAAAAACGACAAAATAGAGAGAGAGAGAGTACACTATCACAAAATAACAAAAAATTTCATATGAGTAGAATATCACAAAATAGCCCAAAATTTCATTAATATTTGAATATCTAAACTATCACCATGCTCACTACAAAAAACGATCAAACAACCCGTAACATAGTTTAATTACCATCGAGATAGTTTGAAACATAGGTCCAAAACAACAGTACAAAAGTAATTACCAATACTACTTTTCAATCCGATCCATTTGTCAAAACTCACGAAAATGTCTAAAAATATGAAGTATTTCATAAATGAAAACAAAAATAGCAAACAATATAAAAAAAAACTTTATAATTGGAGTCTCCAAAACTTGAAAAGTTTGTAATATTTTTGACAAAAAAAAGAAAGTGAAAGGTTTTTTTCTTAGGAAAAGAAAATATTTTTAGGAAGTGGAGTAGTATTTTATTTTTTTAATTACTAAAGGAAAGTTGTACAGTCAAATTATTTTATTTCCTCAATTACTGGTAATCTGGTATATATATATATATGTGTGTGTGTGTGTATATATATATATATAAATTTATATATACTCATTAGAAACGGTTCCGGTTCGGTTCGAACCACGGATTGATAAAAAAAACCAATTATCGAACCAAAATTAATGGTTTTACATTTTTACAACCAGAACCTAACCACTAGACCATAGAATCAAACCAAAATGAACGGGTTGGATCGGTTTGGTCCGATTTTTTGATTTTTCGGCTTTTTTTGGACACCCCTGTTGTGTAATGTAGTGATCTACGAGTTATGTTATTTCAAGAAAAGGGGTTACAAGGGAATAAATTAAATTTATTCACGCCTATCATGATTAAAGTCAAATCATTAAAGATTCTTTGTGTGTAACTTACAAAAAGGAAGAAGTTGTTTAAGTGATGCCATTACCAAAGTTATCATTCTACGTGAAGCTTCCTTGAAAGTTTTATATAGGTATTAATTATAGGTCCCTCTGTGCATTGCGTAGTCAGTGGTGCTAGGAATATACTAGCTATCTAGATTGAAACGGCACTGCTTTTGGGCACACTCCTTGTATGACTAATGGGATTTACATTTTATATTGTTTGGAGTGTCCCTGACTTTATTTTTACACAACCTCAAGAGGTTGGTTTAGAAGAAATGGTGACAAGAGGCTCGTTCTCCCACAATTATTGTGGTTGAATTCTTTTAGAACCAATTATTATGGACTATTAAAAATTTACCCAAACCGGTCAAATACTTTGGCTATAATTATTTTTTATGTTTACATAGTATGCATACCAAGGTCTAATCACCTATTCAAGTCACAAACTAGGGAATCAGGTAACGAGACTTGAGATAAATTTTGTTGAAGAAAATAACTATTGATTAGTTCTCCTATATATAGAGAGAGAGTCTTTAATTATTAGTTTATTGGCTTTTTTTTTGGAATTATTGTATTTTAGATCTGACTTTGCAATCATCACATGATTAAAGAAGAGTCTTTATAATAATTCATTGAATGTAATTCTTCTACATCTAGACATATATATATATATATATATATATATATAAAGGGAGTGAATCGGGTCAGTGAAACAACTACTAATCAGGTTAGATCATGAGACAGTAATGATCATCCACACATATGGTTAGTAAAATTTGTCATCTCAAACTATTTTGTCAACATGGGAAACGTATATTTGGCATATACGTAAGTGTGTCTGTTTGAATTTAATTATTTTTTGGGTAGCTCATTAATGTCTCTTCATTTTTCTCTATAGACTTTAGCTTTTGATTGCCGTTATAAACCCTCTTGAAAGTGAAGAGAAAAATTTATTTGTTGACAATTATAATGCCAAGAAAGAAAAAAAAATAATCAAACTTTCGAAAGCTTATTAACAAGCGACTTGGGGCTATGCTGTGTATTGTGCACAACGAGACGTGTTGTGCATCAAAACAATATTATTTTTGTACACAAAATATTGGTTTATGATAGACTCCTACCGATAGAAGTTTAAGGCCATGTTGGGTTGAGTGTTTTTGCATTTTTTTAGAGTAATGGTTGTGAACTATATTTGGAAAAAAAAGTTTCCAAATATCGTTTGATTTGTTTGCCAATCATTGATTAGCATTAAATCATTATATTTGCTAATAATTAATGCATTGAATAGCACATGTGATCTCCTTTTGGTTGTGTCTGATACTGTTCATTTGATCCTCTTTTGATCGTATATATTCTTTAAATTTTTTCAAAAAAAATTAAAAATTCACTATTGACTTAAAAAATATTTCGAGATTAACTGCGCACTCGGAATTTGAAAATAAATTTTTTTTGTTAACAGAATATGTGCACAAATCACACAAAAAGAAATTTTATTTTAAACACACTACTCCTTGAGAGAGAGAGAGCACGCACGTGCCTTAAAACTGCCAAAAAACCTAACTGTAATTTTTTTTGTGAAACAATTATACCAAACAACATCTGAGAGTATTTTTCTCAAAAATTGGTTTAAAAATTATCAACCAAACATGGCCTATTTTTATACCAAAACAATCATCGACGAAGCAGTTGGGTTCCGGTTGGGGTGGGGGTGGCATTGGGTGGGTTGGCACATGCCACCCCCAAGTCCAACTTCAACCAAAAAAAAAATTTATTAGGTCTAATAATTACTCAGATCGCCCCCTCCTCTTGCGACACGACAATTTAGCCCATATCTCTCTCTCTCCCTCCGGTTGCCCCCCCGACATCATCAGTGTATAGATCTCAAATGAGAACTCTCTAGTTCTCGATGCACTATGTTTATGTATAAAGAGTTATATCTATATACCAATCAGGTAGCCTGGTTTAAGGATTAATGTTATCTTATTTGACTCCACGGTAATATCGTGGCTTATCCTATATCACATAATAGAAATCACGATGTATAATGACTCCGCCGGGTGCCACCGCATTGACCTCCCGCTGCCACAGCTTCGTAATTTCAACTTTCAAGGTTTGTTAGTGGTATCACTTCCAATATCAAATCCTAGTTCTACCACTAAAAATGATGTCATTTTATCTGTTATGCAGCAGGATTCCCATTTCATTAACAAGATGCATATTTTAACTATCATTCCATATTTTGAAAGCAATGCGCGCTCTCTCTAAGAAGAATTGTAGACCCCACCACAAATTTTACTCATAAGCCGCACTAAACAAGAGAAATGAGTATTCCTCATTACTATATGAATACAATATTATCTTACTTCATCCAGGTGCAAGAGTTTTAGCAAGAAGCCACAAGTTTGACACCTGGTGACAATGGAGTGGAAATTAGGACAAGTTTCCTCAGTACTCTTGGGACACATTATTTTATTTCATGCAGCTGTGAAATTACATGGAGATCGAAGAAGTTCGGGCCTTTCCAAATTTTGTAAAAAAAATTTAAGACTTAAGCGTAAATTTTAAAAATTATAAGAAAATTATATTTGAGCCCACCCCAAATTACATTCATCTCCTTTTCTTTGCTGCCAAAAAATCACGTCCCCCCAAACGTCGAATTCTGTTCTATGCCTAATTTTATACATAATTCTTGTGTTTTTTTTTTCCTTAGAGGAGGGGGTTTCATAAGTGGTATCAAAATGTTATATATAGTGAGATAGAATAATGTAAAAAAAAATCGATGCTGCTATTTCAGTTTAAACCCAGAACCTTGAATTATATTGCACTTCTCAGGTTGCTTAATTTAGAAAAAGAAAAAAAAAATGCCAAATCAAAACAAATTACTGATTTTTTAATTACTTGATAAGCAAATACCTCCATGGAAAAAGACAAAAAATTTCAAAAAGTCTCTCTACCCAACCAAAAAAAAAATTCAATAAAGTTTCATTGGATCCCAACTACTTGATACTTTCTTAAGTACGTTTTTGGGTGTTTTTTTATTTTTTTGCCATTTTGAAGGTTCATTTTGTTTGTTTTGATATAGCACTTCAATCCACTTCAAGCTCTATTTAATTAAAAAAATGCGAATCTTGCTGTGCACAAAAATAAAATTATTTTGGCACATAAAAAATTGCCTAAATAATGTCCGAATGTTGTCCAATTGTTTGAACTGTATTTTCTGATCCAAAACGACTTTGTTTTGAAGCATAATATATATGACCTCTAAATCCATTTTATTAATGGTTGTATTATTTTTTACTTACAAGATGTAAGTGTAACAAGGGGTTGACCCACCACTAGTGGCAATTTTTTTTTTTTTTTATAAATTTGTGAACATGATGAAGTAGTATCAAATTTAAAAGAATAGATTTATTTAATTGTTAAACATTTTGATTAGCGGTTGAAGGAATAGAATCAAGAACATGATGAAGTAGTATCAAATTTAAAAGAATAGATTTATTTAATTGTTAAACATTTTGATTAGCGGTTGAAGGAATTAATAGAATCACGAGTTAGCCATTCAACTCCATTTTAAAGAAAGGTTTGAATAAAATAGTAGGTTTTTTGGATCATCAGTCTTAACCTTTCCCATGGACTCGGTGGGCCATTCAAAGTTCAAACCAATTTTTCTTTACATTTTGTAGATCAATCTCCAAATGTCATTGATCAAGCCCCCTTACCTGTTTTTTTTTTTTTTTTTGGGTTCAAAAGCTGCCTCCGGTTTTTTCTTTTTGAAATTTATTCTCGAGTGTTTTGGCGTAATTTGTACTACACACCGTGTTACATTACTAGATACAGCATTCTCTTTGAAATTTAGGCATCAAAACATAATCATTACTCTTTGAAACCTTCTACACATATTTGTGTATATAAAGAAAATAAAAGAAAAAGGATAAAGTATGCAAAGCAAAACATTGCAACAACCGGAAAACAAGCGGGTCAAAAAGATCCACTATGATCCAAGACGCTTCATTGTCCTTGTATCACTCCTTTCCTTTCACACTCTCCTCCCGCTGCCCCCTCCAGCTCCACCTCAGATCCAGGTAAGCCCGTCATCTCTCTTTCTCACTCTGTAATTTTTTCTGGGTCAAAGTCTCTCTCTCATTCAAATTTCACTCTCTGAGCCTACTTGTTATTAAGAGTTAGGAGTTGGTGGGTTTTGTTGTTGTGAATGATTTTATGGATTGAATCAAATGAAATCACCTGCTCACATAGTTTGTTATATACTGTGTATATGTGTCATGTATTTTGTATGCGAGCTTTTGGGTTTCTTGGCCCATGTTTCAAAATTGTTCAAATATGCGGAATAATTAAACGAAGAAAAGAAAAATGAAATCCGAGACTTGAGTCAAAGAACATTGGTGTGTTCGCTTGAATGGTGGCTATTGTTTTCTTGTATTCTCGTTAATGGAAAAGACCCAAGATTTGATTTTCTGTGTACATTCATCTTCTTTTTACCAGGAGAAAAATCCTCTATTTTTTGCAGTTTTCAGCATCAATTTCGCAAATAACTTTTCAGAAAATTGAACTAGTTGCCATTTCTTTGAAACTTGTTTTTGGGGTTTTTTCGGAAATGAATCCTACTTTTACCTAATAATAAAAAGATGTTTTGAAGTTCTTTAAAACCATTTCTGTTCAGGTATAAATAAGATACTAAAGGCAGTGAATGTGTTATGTTTGAAAAACAGTTTCTGAGAAGTTTTATTGATTCTGGAAATGCAAACAAAAAGAACTGGAAAAAGAAAACAGATATACTACAATTACGTTTTTATTTGAATATTGAAGTGTTGACAGAGGTATGGTGATAGGACCGGAGAAATGAAATTCGTACACTACTTCTCCATTTGGAGATTGCGTTTGTTCCTTCTGAATTATCAGCTTAATATCTGTTGGATGCAGGAACAGCTGTTCTAATGCTCAACTGAATTGAAGGCGTTTGGGTTTCTGGGTTGTTCATCTATGTACCACTGAATTTCTGAGTTATTCTATGCCTTTGATTATGCATTGATTAAAATTGTGTTGCATTACTTTGTGGAAAAGTCAAATGGAAGAAATCCAGGCCCAATCAGACAACTACAGATCTTCATCTTCATCGGCGAGTAGTCCCGCGAGTAGGGTGCCTTCAAGTACTTTTTTCTATTTACGGAAACCTGGTTCACTCAGACAACCCATATCGTTCGAGGATTCACCAGATTGGGAGGACACGGATGTCGAGGTTAGGATCGAGGAAGGAGGCGATTCCATCAATGCTGCCACCACTCCAGCATCACCGTCCCTCTCAAAGCTTAATAGTGGGTCATTGCCATCCCCACCATTGCCAGAGGGTGCTGTTGTTGCAAGGAAGATTGCAGGGGCTATAATTGCTTGGAAGGACTTGACCGTTTCTATAAAGGGAAAGAGAAAGTACTCACATAAGGTTGTGAAGAGTTCAAACGGGTATGCATTGCCGGGGACTATGACAGTTATTATGGGTCCTGCCAAGTCTGGGAAATCGACGCTATTGAGAGCTCTTGCAGGTTTGTAGCATTACATCGGTTGTAAGTTGTAACTACTGGAGGTGCACGTGATTACTTATATTGAATAAATAATGCCTTCCTTTTTTTTTTTGCAATTTAGGAAGGTTGCATGATTCGGCCAAGACATATGGTGAGGTGTTTGTGAACGGACAGAAATCAAGCTTGCAATATGGGTCTTATGTAAGTTATAAATCACGTTGTGTTTATTAAATCTGCTGTATGATAGTTTCCTTTTGGGTGTGAATTCTATTGGAAAGGTCTTAGTTGGTATCTTCTCAAAAAAGCTTCACAAGATTTCGTATCAGTAAATTGTTGTGAAATTGCACCCTCACCAATAGCTACGTTTATACTTACATAAGTATACATTGCAATGACAGTTCATGTCACTAACAGTCTGATAGGATGACTTTGATTACAGATTTGTATCCATCGTTCTGTATGCAGTAGAATCTCTTTTTCTGCATCAAACTTTAACAGATTTCAGATGAGATTCACTGATTTGGTTACTGATTCATTATTGAATATGACCTTCGCTCATCATGCACAGTCTCTTCTTCAATTCCATGTCCCTTGTAATTCAGCCAGCCAGTATGATTGATCCCCAATTGGTTGCGGGCGTGAGCTCACAGAATTCTCTGTAACTACAGATGGCTAAAATTCTCATCCCTTCCCAAACTCCAGGATTCCAACACTTGAATGAATGTTTTACCATATTTCTTGTTTTCCACTGTTCTTGTAGTGTTCCTGATATTGGTTTGTGACAAACCTATCCTAACTTCCGTATTTTCTTAAATTTTTTGAATTGGCGACTGTCCTTCGTGGTACAAAGAAGGTTACATTTTTTTGGGTATCACAGGACGTGTAATTCTGCATTTGGCATCTGGGCATGCTATTCTGTTGCTTTATCTTTCGTTGTTGTATTTGCAAAAAAATAAAAACCACGTTACTTTAACAGAGAAAACTGTTTAGAGAACACTACAAAATTTTAAACTTAGCCTAAATAGGCGGATGCTCACTAAAGCTGGGGAGCTTTACGACCCCCGAGGGCAGAAAAAGGAGAAGGAGAATGAGAGCGAGAGGGAGAAGATGAAGATCGGTGAGAAACAGTGAGGCTAACCGATTGTCTGACAAGGCTCATGTGCATAGGTCAAGATGAGACTATGGAAGTGGTTGGGTTGTGTGAAAGCAAGAGGTTGCACTGTATACGATGGGTTTGATATTTCGTTTGAGCTTTCTAGAAGAGAGATACTAGTACATTCCATTTGGGCATCTTGCATATAGTTAAATCTGTAAGAAAAAATATTTGAATTTGATAGCAGATGGTTCAATTTCTGCTTCGTCCCTGCTGAACCATGTAAATTCTCCTCAACTCTCATTTTTTTACTTGCTGTCTGGACTTTCGCACGTGCACACAATCATGGAGCATTCGATGTTTCCATTTCTAAATAAATTGCTATCAGGAGATTCATCTATTATGTCTTTGTAATATAAAAGTGCATGAACAAGTCATACTTGGTGATATCAGGCTGGAAGAACATAGCTCAAGTGTGAACGTCATCGATGCAGTGCATTATGTTGATTTGACAGCAGTTAGTTTGATTTTCTTTTTGTGAGTTGGAAAATTCTCACGTGGCATTCTAAACAGGGATTTGTTGAGAGGGAAACCACACTTATTGGATCCCTGACCGTGCGTGAGTTCCTCTACCACTCGGCACTGCTCCAGCTTCCTGGTTTCATCTGCGAGAAAAAGAGTGTGGTAGAGGATGCTATCCTTGCAATGTCACTGGGCGATTATGCGAATAAACTCATAGGTGGTCACTGTTACCTGAAGGGCCTTCCAAAAGGCGAGAGAAGGCGTGTCAGTATTGCTCGGGAGCTTGTCATGAGGCCTCATATTCTCTTTATAGATGAGCCTCTTTATCATCTTAACAGGTGTTTCCTTTTGTTTTCTCCCTTTCTTTCTCTGCTTTAAAACTGGAAGGTGGTTAAGTGGAATATGGCTTATTTGTTCTTAGTGATCTACATTGGATCATATGAACTTCCCAATGTTTAGTTGCTTGTAGGGCATGAACAAGGGTTGGGTTATTAAAGTGTGTCTGTACACTAATTCGCCTTAACTTATTAGATGTCCCTAACAATACTTCTTCCTTCTTCAGTCTCATTGTTACTAAATGAGATCAAAGAGAACATCTCAAAGTGGCTGGAACTATTTGAGGATCAAAATTTCCTTCTGTTTCTTGTTTCCATCAAACTTGCAATGTTTCTGTTCCATTATATTCCTCTCTTGTGTCCAAGTTTTGAAATGCTTCTGTTTTGTTGAGAAGAAATAAATAATATGGTGAAATGTTCCTGCTTCGTAGGAAACTGAGATGAAACATTGAACATGCTGAAACTTGCCCAGTACTGTGATGTACCAAAAATGAGTTGTTTCAACAGCTATTAAGAATCCTTAAGAGAACTGCTTCTCGCTTTCTTCAATTCTTTATTCCAAACTTTAAAATGAGAATGGCTGACATTTCATCCCGCGTTGACTAGGTAGGAATAGGAAGAGTCAGGGATATAGAAACGACTTCACATACCTTGGAACTGATGTCATGTTTTAAAGCTGAGGCCCTAGGCCTAAGCGGGCATATCATTACACTTCAGGATAGGGACGTTATGATAGTATAAGAGCTGAACCTAGCATATGGAGAGTAAGCAAAATGGTGGGAGCCACCTCTTGAGCATATGAACCACCTCCCATGTCCCACAAGTAGGAACAAAGTGTTGTGGCCTTCCAGTTGTTACATTGTGCATCACTTGTGGACCTTGACATCCCATCTCACATCAGCTAGGTAGGAAAAGTTGGTTGGCTTGAGTTCACATCCCTGTATAAGGACAAGTGTAAATAGGCAATATCACTGTGGTTTGGATGGGGCAAATTTAGACCTTATCTAGTCTGAATCTACTTAGTATTTAGAGAAAAAAAACTATACCTGTTTTTGGACGTTCTTAGTTTAATCAAAGATATCGTTCTAAATTAGGATAGATTTTCAGAGGGAATAAGAGGCAAAAGAGGTTGAGTATGTCCTTTCTGGAAGTTGGGTAACTGAAACTATTGCTATCAGGAGTTTTTTAACATGTTTATAAATTACTAAATCACCGACTAGAGTTTCCCTCGATTTTCTTGCATCAGTCTTGTGCAGATATCACACTTCCTCTTACACTGCCAAGCGGCAGCAATTCAGAGTAGATAGTCCATGGACTTTAAATACTGGAACATATATGTGGGATCAAAGTTCCAGTTAGACGAAAACAAGAAAACAAAAGCCAAATGCTGTCACTCTTTGATGATACCTTCGCTACCTAGTTAGATGCTTGTGTTTTGAACGAAATTAAGAGAGAAAATAAAGGTGGGACATGTAAGCTGTGAAAGCAGTATGGAAACGAGAATCGTGAGCTATAGTGGTAAAAAAAATGGGGTCTCTTTGTTCATGGTTTCAAGCCATGTGTTCATCAAAAGACCTAGCCAAATTAATCATCCGATTATATTGCATTCTTTTTATTATTATTTTTCATATGCTTTTTAATTGTCTGAATGACTTGGGGCAAGTGCTTTGATGATGTCATTTTTTAGATTAATGAGGCAGGTCACAGCCCCTACAAGTGCTATGTCATTATGTTGTAACATGTGCTGTACTCCAATAGCAGCTAAAACTAGGTTCTCCTTTCCAGTGTTTCAGCACTTCTGATGATGGTTACATTGAAGAAGCTTGCAAGCACAGGCTGCACTCTGTTATTTACCATCAACCAGAGCAGCACAGAGGTGTTTGGCCTCTTCGACCGAATCTGTCTGCTTTCAAACGGAAACACACTGTTTTTTGGAGAGACATTGGCTTGTTTGCAGGTGATGCATCACCGGAAAATATTCTTTTACTTTCCTGAATCTTGGATTTTTGTTTAAGAGTTTGTGAGCCCATTATAAGACGGGGTACTATCATTAAAAATTGAATAATGGTCAAAATTAAGACAATGGAAGTAGTAAAGGATAATGATATTGTTCATTCATTACTTATTATGTTCTTGTGTGCTTGTAGGTTGTCGGGCATTAATGAGATTGTAAAATTAAACAATGTTGCTATGAATTAAGAATTTTAGTTATGATTTACTTTCCCGTGAAGGGTTATGCGTTCTTTTAACTAACATTCCTTCTGTTGATGAAGCACTTTGCAAATGCTGGATTTCCGTGCCCTATCATGCAAAGTCCTTCTGATCATTTCTTACGTGCAATAAATACAGACTTCGACAGGATCATTTCAATGTGCAAAAATTGGCAGGTACTTGCTTCTTTTGTTGCAGTCGTACTAATTCTTAGCGTTACAGACTCAGCTCATTTGTTATGGGTAACCTAATGGTATTAAACCATTAATGACAGCTAGCTGTTTGAAGTTTCTTTTTATTGGTTGGATCTATAACTTGGAGGTTGAGGAGTGGTTTTCAACTCTTTTTCTCTCCTGGTATATATTTATACTGCGTGGTTTAAATATTTTTCACAGGACGACCAGGGAGATTTCTCATCTGTAAATATGGATACTGCTGTTGCAATTCGAACTCTTGAAGCAACTTATAAATCATCAGCAGATGCTGCGGCAGTTGAGACTATGATACTGAAGCTTACTGAAAAGGTTTTGGCATTAATAAATGCATGCTTTTGTCCTACATAGGCGGGCTTTCATTCTGTAACATAGGCAGGCTTTCCTTTGTGTATCACCACTAAGCTGTAGTCACACCATCTACATATGCCGGGACCTGACACCAAGACTCGAAGTCCAAGTAACAGATCACCTATGAATCTTGAATTCTGTTGCCGTCACCATACTGACCACTAGTCGTAAAGCTTAAGCTGTTAGGAAATGCGTTCAACGTATGTTAAGCTGTCCAACAATGTGTATGTGTCTGCGCGTCTATGTGTGTGTGTGTGTGTGTGTGTGTATCTATATGCATGCATGTATATTGTTGTAAAAGTTGTATGGAGCTTCCGTTTCGTAAAGAGCAATTTAAGACTAAATGCTGTTCTAGAATTTTTATGTATGTTTCCTTATTGAAAAAGGAACAAAGTTAAGATGAAATTCAAGCTGTGAAAATGGAAGTTCAGATTATGTTCGGATGTACTTTTAAGTTCAGGGATTTCACGTGTGCTCTGTTGGCAATCCTCTAATTTTCATTTTTTGGTTTCCTTCCAAAGGTATACCTTAATTTCACCTATATCTAGTGTCTGGCTTCTTATCATTCTTCTGATCTTGTCTTTTGCACAAGGACATTTCCACTGCACTTTTCGCTTGCATGGTGACCCAAGCCCAAAAAGAACAGCTATACTTGCAATATGAATGTTACCTGAGCTATAATTTCCCTAACTGGTTGCATGCAACTATAAACACAGGAAGGTCCATCTCTCAAAAGCAAGGGGAAGGCAAGCAATGCCACGAGAATTGCAGTTTTAACTTGGAGATCCTTACTAATTATGTCAAGGGATTGGAAATTCTACTGGCTCCGGCTGGTTCTCTATATGCTTCTCACACTCTGTGTTGGTACAGTATTTTCTGGATTGGGACATTCCTTGTCTTCTGTTGTGGTGAGTTTCATAATTTCATATCAAACTTAGGGGTGAAAGTATAAACCGGAAAACCAAACCGAACCGGCAGTTTGGTCCAGTTTTTCTGTCAAATGACTCAAATCAGTCCGGTCTGGTTTGGGATTTAAAAAAAAACTCGGTTCAGTTTTCATCACCTAAGAATCAAACTGAACCGGACCGAACCGAACCGGTTCCTATACTAAACCCAAGAAACTGTTTTTCTTTTTAGCTTTTGTTTCATGTCAATGGTTGGGGTTGGGCCTCATAATTTTTTGGAAGTTTGGCCTCTTAATTTTTTTAATTTGGGCTTAACCAAATCAAATTGGAAATCTGTTTTGAAATAAAAATCAATATGGGCTTGGTCCATTTGATGTGGGCGAAGTTTTTTCAATTTTGGCCCTTACCCAATCAAATCAAAACTGGAGCAAAACCAAACCGAACCATCGCCAAACCAAAATAGTTTGTTTCGGTTTCGGTTTACAAAATCCCAAACCGAAATTAATGGTTTGGTCCGAGTCCTTCGGCCAAACCGGACGGGTTTCAACCCTACAAACACCTTGCTTTCTGTACAATAGTGAAATGATAACTAATTTACCATGCAGTTCTCTGCCCTGTTAGTTGTAGCTTCTATCAAGCCAAAAATTAGTAGTTATAAAAATCCGAATGTAAAAACATGTCTCTTCCAGCTTATCAATAGTCACCCTAGAATTCAGCCTTAAAATTAAGGAACCTTTCAATGCTGAATTTGCATTGTTGATTTACTTCTGTTAAGAACCACAGGGACGTGGGTTGCTTTGCATGGGCCCAGCAGAATGATTTTGAAATGTATCTATTGAGGCATGAAATGTTGATCGATTCTTCTTTAGTGGGCTGGTAGTGCAATTTAACTCCAATTTAACTCCAGTTTATCTCTTCTTGTCGTCTATTTGCATCCCTTATTTTGTTTTGCTTGTGAAATGCCTGTCCTTTTCTCTATGGTTGACAATTTGACATGGAAATGCAGACCAGAGTAGCCGCAGTATTTGTATTTGTATCATTTTCTTCACTTCTAGTCATTGCTGGAGTGCCTGTACAGGGGAAAGAAATCAAGGTAATAGAGAGTTTAGGTTCTCTCATTTTTGTTAACTTCCACTAGCCTAACTGCCCGTATGATACCATTTACATGAAATTTGTCTTTGAAAATATTGGTTAATTTAGCTTATAACGAAAATCTTTAGACAATGATGTGACTGGTGCTTTTGAAGTCAATAAAAAAGGGGTAATATCAGGCTCTTTTGAAATTGAAGAAGAAAACTTGAAGCATTCAAGTCCAAATTTTTTGGCTTATACTATATTGTTTGGTCATGGATACTATTGTGTTACGTGTGTCAGATCGCATAGACAAATATGCTGTGTCAACTTAAGGACAGCATCTAGTTTTAAATTTTCTTTCACCATATGGGTACTTGGTTGCTTTGAAAACTTCCAGCTATATGCCGATTTCTAAAAAGAGATGTGGAAATTGCAACTTACAAGTGGCCTGATTTTATATTTCAGTTTCTCTTAACAGCCCTTTGAGTTATGTCATTTCCTGGAATATATTACTTTCGTCGGAAAAGAGGGAACACCCTCTCATAACATAGAAACAATAACATTGTTGTCAGGACATGGATTCCCATCTTCGCCACTCACTGGTTTTTTAGACATCTGAAGCACTATTACTGCAAAACATGCAACTCATTTAGATATCTACCCTTTGTGGTTCTTATGCAAGGGATTGCTCATACTACTACGTTCAAATAATTACATCCTCTTGTATGTAAGCATGTTGACTTGGGAGTTCAGGTTTCATTTTATCTAACAACCCTGCGAGTTGGATAATTTCCTGTGATGAATGAACTTTCAAACTTTCACCAGAAAAATAAATTTATAGAATTATAAATCATACGCTAATTTACAAGCATCTGAAGCAGTATTCATAATTTCTACAGTAGATGGCATGTACAAGTTGTGCATAGCATTGCACATTGTTTGAGACGTTGCATAGATGCTTTATACATGCCTTCTACTCTATAATCTCGTCACATTTCCACTTATGATCATGCAGATATACGCTTGTGAACAGTTAAATCAGCATTCGGGAGCCTTGGTATTCTTAATTGGGCAACTCCTCTCCAGCATCCCATTCTTGTTCCTCATCTCCATTTCATCTGGTCTTGTCTTCTATTTCCTCATTGGGCTTCGGGACGAGTTCAGCTTGTTGATGTACTTTGTGCTGAATTTCTTTGTGTGCCTTCTAGTAAATGAAGGACTAATGCTAGCTGTTGTTACTGTTTGGCAAGATGTTTTCTGGAGCATCTTAACTCTGGTGTGCATACACGTAAGTTTCGATGCACAATGCTAGCAAAGTTTTCATTTTGAGGTGATCCAGGAGATCTCATACAATAACTTGTAGTTGGACTACCAGTCATTTATTTTCTCATTACTGCTCTCTCTCTCTCTCTCTCTCTCTCTCTCATATATATATATATATATATATATTGATCCCTCTATTTTTTCATGAGCAAATTGATTAGATGTTCAGTATTCAGAACTATGTACTTTATTTATGCGCTGGTTATCCCTGAAAGCTAGGTTGTTAAGGAAATGAGCGCAACACTAAGGATCAAGCTATTCAATACCCATGTAACCCTATTTTGCACACGGAAATGCGAGCATTATTCATGACAAGAAGTCTACTGTGAAACGGGAGCAAATGGAAATGAAGAGACTTGAACCCAACTACCCAAGACCTCTCAATATTTAACTCTGCAACCCTATCACATCACCAATTGTTCCAAATGCTTAAGCTGTTAGGCAAGGGGCTCAACAGTACCAGGCTATTCAACAGTACTCTGTCTTGTTTCAATATATAGAGGGTTTGAATTAATTACATGGCTAATCAATTTCTTTTGTTGTTGAAAGCCCTCATGGATGTTATAGGGACAAATTGTTTTCTATTTCCGCTCGTGTGGTTGCACATGTATGTGATTCACGGTATCTAATGGCCCAAATGTATGGCATTGTAGGTGCTAATGATGCTTTCAGCAGGCTATTTCAGAGTTCGAAGTGCTTTACCCAGACCAATTTGGATGTATCCAATATCGTATATTGCTTTCCACACTTACTCCATCCAGGCAAGTTGTAAAATTCACTGGTCACTATGGCATATTCCCTTAACCCCTTGTTAGTACTGCTGCAGATTTGAAAATATGACTTGGCTGTCATAACATTTGTTATTCCAGTTTGAAATTTGGAATCTTTGGCAAGAAGCCGGTCCATAAGCATACTGTTCACTTATCTACTTTTAGTACATTAAGATCGTTCCCTAAATTTCCGAGTGTGGTGTCGTAAGCACACTATGGGTTATTAATTTAATAACGATGTTGTTATAATACAAGAAGGTAAGCACAACCGTTGGCTGTGCTATGGGAATGGAAGTTTTACTACGAAATCCTTAAATTGTCCACAATCAAAACTGAAGCAGTTGAGAGCAGATGAATTTATGACTCCCAAGCAGTAAATAAAAACTTGTTCCATGGCTTGAAAAAACGAAGTATAAGAGTCCCTTTCTGTATTAGTATACTAAATGGCTCTCGTATATCTGTTACTTGCTCCTGTTTCAGGGGATGTTGGAGAATGAGTACATTGGGACTTCCTTCGCAGTTGGGCAGGTAAGGACGATCTCTGGTTATCAGGCACTTCAAAGTGCGTACGAAGTATCTCCAAAGGGTAATTCGAAGTGGCAAAACTTACTGGTGTTGTTTGTTATGGCGGTTGGGTACCGGATTCTTGTGTTCATTTTGCTACAATTTTGGATCAGGAAAAACATATCCTTCTGTAGAATTTTTCGTTTTAACAACACAAACAATGCAAGATGAATGAACGTACTATGTGCATCTTTTGGAAGATTTTTGTATTTTGTAGAAGTTGGTAAGAAAAGTCTGGAATAGAGCACAAAAAACATGCTTCTGAGGTTGTCATGCTGCAGAACAGAAATCTCATGCCTAGTTTAGGCCTATTTTATATATTAGGGTTACTTTATCGGTGTCTTGGTGCAATCTTAATACAAAGGACTTGTTTATTCATCGAATTGAATAATTTCTTCCATGCCCCCTTCACAGTTTTCCCATTCAATAGATAATGATTAATAGAGGTTGTTTCATGAAATATTCCCAGCACACCCTCACTAGCTTCATATTGCAATCAAGAACTCCTGCAGTTCTCTTTTTGTTTTGTTTTTTATCACACTGTTTTTCTCAGTAGTCAGTACGTCAGTGTGCCAAGTGTTGGTACAGGAAGGGTTCGTGAGTTTCGAAACCACCACCACCACCTGATGCAAGAAGTTCTTTTCCGGAGTGAAATTGGGACTGCTCGACCTCGGAAGCTAATTCGCGTGTCGGCAGCCCTGTCTATCGTACCGTTGACTCTATCTATTCATTTCATTTGCTTTATAAATCTTTCCATTTCCGTCAAATGACCCAGCCTCCCCTGGCTCTTCCACTGTCCGGGCTCCCTTTCCTCCCTATGCTATGCTCCCCCGGCGCAGGCCTACCACGCTTCGCGCCTGCGTAGCTGGAAGAGTTTGCCAGGATGGCTTGGTAAGCAAGCAAGCAAGCGCCAATTTCCAGTTCTTTTTTTTTTACATATAAAATAATTTTCTCGTTTGGATTCGAGGCGAAACCCGTTCCCGCCGTTACGAAGTTCTTATGCTATAATCTCCAAAATAAAATAGAGGGTCATCATATGTAAGGTCATGTCAAGGAGATGCTATGATGATTACATTACTCAGAGAGAGAAAAAGTGCTATAAAGTTGATGCAGTAGCTAGAATGATATTTTAGAGCAACTCCAACAATACTATTTAATTTAGTTAGTGAAAGGGACCAAAAAGATATACTAGTCAATTTGTCTATCGATTTTTTTTTACCTATGCATTCAAAAATTACTCTCTATTTTAGCTATCCGATAAAACTAAATTAACCGACAAAAAAAAAACTACACGTGTGTTATCCACATTCAATGATGTGGCAACAATATGGTATTTTTTTTATGGTCATAAATGCACTGGCGCGAGAAGTTCGACAAAAATGGATGAATATGCTAAAAAATCTAGATAGAAAGACTTACTACGTGTAGTGAGCTAAATTGAAAATAGACAAAATAATTAGTCATTTGAAAAGACAATTTTTGAATTTGACTAGTTAAAGTAGTCAATATGCCTCATTTGAAAAGGCTGGTGGAATTGCTCTTAATCACATCACATGAAAAAAAGTGCTATAAAGTTGACGCCCGCTGACCTTCAAATATGGTCGTGACCTTCAAATATGGTCGTGGTAACACTACTCGGAACATATTTGACTACTTAGAGCAGCTATGAAATTGAATTAACAATCTAGAAGCTCCATTATTTGCGTTTGTAATTTGGCCGTAGTTACGCGTCTTTTTGGATGACTATCCGTACAGAACACGGAGTTAAACTAATCTGCTACGAGTGAGTGATCGTCTTCCGTTGATACATTACTATTCTCCACATAAGAATATGCTATTATCACGGATATCCTATAATAATCACGAATCAACATGAGTGTGGGCTTCCGTAATTGGAAAAACCAGATGTGAACTCTGACTATCAGCATCACTTCTCAGTCGTAACCACAATAATATATAACTGCATCACCAATGCTCAAATCCAACAGAAACCCTCGGGTCTTTAAATATATTCAAGGTACTCACTCTATAGACGGGACTGAATTTAGTTGAGAAAATAAGAAATCGACAGCTTTGAAATCGATTAGTGATTAAAGAATTCCACAGGTACAAGTTGTTTGAAAACTGAGACCTAATTTAGGCTTACAACTTGTAAGGTCAAGTTCCGTAAGTTCACCGACTGGGATAACCTAACTAATTCATCACATCGAAAGCAAATTCCGACCAAATGAATAAATGCTCAAATTCATATATCATTTCAAGCCATCCCTGCCCATCCCAAATGAATGCGGTTTGCAAGCAGTAGAGTAAGATCAGCATAAATTTCAAGTACAATATCAGGTTCGAATTGAATATATAAAAATAACATAATCGAAATAGGCGCATCCAATCAACAGAAATTAACGGGCATCGTGTATAGTAGTACTGATAAACAAAATTATAAATGCATGATAAAAGGATAGAAGGTACTCCTACAAAATATTCCAAATAACCAAGTAAAGAACCTCAGAGCAGCGTCCTCTTCTCCCCTTGGCTTTTTCTCCCCTTGGCTTTTCTCATGATCTCCACCTAGAGCGCTCGATGAAGGCTCTCTGGTCCCTCAGTCAGGTGAATAACAGACCCTGTTATATCAAGACAAACCTAAAATCTGCTTCAATCAGACATACCAGCTTTCCTCTTCAAGTGTTTCTTGAAGTCCATGATATCACCCTCCCATCGCGTCACTTTCTGATTCTCACACACCCAGATCTCGTGGGCTACCTGGTTAATGAGCCTGAAATCGTGGCTAACAAGCACCAGACCACCATCCCACTCATTCAAGGCCTCGGCCAGCGAGTCGATCGTTTCAATATCCAAATGATTAGTGGGTTCGTCCAACAAAAGCATCTGGGGCTGTCTAAATGCCAACCATGCAAAAATCACTCTGCTCTTTTGCCCATCGGACAAATTCTTCATAGGCATCACCTGGGCTTTTCCAGTGAGCCCAAACCTGCCTATCGCCGCCCTCATCTTCTCTTCCTCGTTTCCTGGGTACTCTTTTATCATAAACTGGAGAGCGGGCAAATCTAGGTCAAGTTTCTCAGCCAAATGCTGGTGGTACTGAGCAATCCTCAGGTGGTTGTGCCGCCGGACCATGCCGTCAAGTGGGACCAACTCCCCCGTCATCAGCTTCAGCAAAGTACTCTTCCCAGCTCCATTGGGCCCCACTAGTGCTACCCTGGAGTCCAAATCTACTCCAAAATCAAGATTCTTGTAGAGAATGTTTTCAGGGGTGTAGCCAAACGTGACTTCCGCAAATTGGAGTACAGGTGGCGGAAGCTTCCCCACATCAGGAAATCGAAAAACCAGAACCTGATCTCTCGCCACCTTCTCTGTGAGCCCACCTCGCTCCATTTTTGCCAGGGTTTTCTCTTTGCTCTGGGCCTGGCGGGCCAGTTTTGCTGATCCATGTCCAAATCGGGCAATGTACTCCTTCATGTTGGCAATCTGCTCCTGCTCCCATTTGTATTGTTTCATTTGGTTTTCTTCTAGGTCCCCACGAGTTTGAACATACTGGTCATAGTTACCAGTGTAAATCTTCAGCTTCTTGCTTTGCATGTGGATGATGTTAGTGCAAACACCATTCAAGAAGTCCTGCGAGTGTGAAACCACGACCAGAATGCTCTCGAATTTCTTCAAAGTTTCCTCCAACCAGACACAAGCTTCCAAATCTGTCGTTGGAAAATCAGCAAAATCAAGTTCACCGTGAACAGTTCTCAACCATAGCACCAAAGAGAATAAAGGGAGAAAGAGGAACCAATTTTTGGTACTACCATTCTAATAAACTGGAAAAGACACATACCATCATATCCTAATAAGCGAAATCTGAATCGAACAACTTAAGACCATATCATCAACTAACGGTGTAAAACACATGTTGCCTGGAACGCAGAACCATTTCTGCATGGGGAGGGAAAGTGGTCCCCCACATGCCTTAAACATAGGTATTTAGAATATTAGAATGGATCTCATTGAAGGCTTGAAGCGACAAACATAAAACAGAAACAGCATATTACTTTGGAAAGTTTCCGAGTAAAATACTGTTCCATGAGTTGTGAGTTTTGTCTCTCACCAAAGCTCCACTTTATGGTTTTTAGAGAGTATTTGTCTACACTTTACACCACAATATTGCTCAGAGTCAATATTAGCATTTCCCATCATGGCCTGGGAAGTCTACAGCAAGTCAGCAACAGCACTTCCTCATTTATTTTATTTTTTTGCGCCAAGGAAAATGCTAAGGAAACACAATGAAAAATTTTGGGGGTCACCTTGGACAGCTAAAATTCACCATTTTTTAAACGACTGTGTACCATGTTTCAAAACAAGCATTCCAAAACTTAGATAACTAGCAAATTAGCAACAATTTCTGGTAACATATGGTAAAACATTCCTTGCAAAGTTTTACGAAAAAGAAAGATACAATTTGACAGCACTAAAGGCCAATAGAGACATGCAATATCTCCAGAAGATGTGGAAATGGACTCCAGAATGAACCATATAATTTTGATTAGCACTAATTTTCAAAACCATATTTGATTCGAAAAAAAAGAATGATAGTTAAAAATACAACTCTTTTGTCCACAAACAGCGAAAACACCAAGCTCAGCCAACTATAGAAAAGCATGAAAACAAACAAAGTCCTTACCACCATGGAAAGAATAGTGTTAGCAGAACTTACCAAGATGATTGGTGGGTTCATCCAGCAACAGGATAGTTGGGTTCATGAACAGAGCCCTTGCTAGAGCAATCCTCATTCTCCAGCCACCAGAGAAGTCACGTGTTTTCTTTTCTTGCATCTTCTTGTCAAAACCTAGACCAAACAAGATCTCAGCAGCACGCTTCTCAGCAGTTGATGCATCCATGGCTTCCAAACGTTCATATATGCGATCAAGATTTTCTCCACCACCGTCATCCTAAAAGCAAAACGACGAACACAAAATTTGTGATTAAGGTCCTAAAAAGACCAAGCTCCAATATACAACTCTCTTTGTAAGTTCCAAAATCAGTTTGGCAGAATACCTTTCAGAAAGCCCATTTTCGAGATTGCATTCTTTTTTTTTTCATCCGGTAGTGTTTTAAGAGAAGTCAAAAATATTTTCAATGCTTTTGCCCAATGAGTCTTTTTCAGAAAATCCAAGAGAATAAATTTTTTAACCAGTCAATATGGAAACTTTAACCAAACAAGATCACTCAGACAAACCTGCCCTGCCAACGCTTCAGCTTCTTTCTCCAACTTCAACCTCTCCTCATCACAGCTTACAACAGCCTGAAGTGAAGACATGTCAGAAGCCTCAATCTCCCTAGAAAGGTGATGAATATCCATGTGCTCCGGGATGGGAAGCTCTCTGTGCCCTATTGCAGTAAGAAGTGTAGATTTCCCACAGCCATTCAATCCAAGTAAACCATATCGTCTACAAAGAAAAAATATCAGTCGAATTCGGATAGAAATACAGAGCCAACATAAGGTCAAGAAGCAAACCTGCCATAATTGAGTTCCAGTTCAGAATCAACAATAAGATCGTGGCCATGGAAAGTAAGTGATAGAGACTCTATCTGCAAAGGCACCATACAGTTCTTTCTCAGTATCAAGTATTAAGCAGCTTAGATAAATAACAGATAATTAATTAGATCAGTTTGCATAAAACAATGGTTCCTGATGCATGTTATTACCTCCTCCACAAGTGGTCCAACAAGGTTGGTTGAACATATGGGATATATTCACAAAAGAGAGTGTTCATGATAAGCCTGGCAAAATAGTTGGCAGATCTGGTGTCCATCTGCTTGCCTAGGCGCTCATCTAGGTGCAACAAGCTAGCAACAATAAGCTAAAAGTGAGACTCGCCAGAGATGAGAAAGTTTACATCATCCAGGTAACCTTTATGAGTCGTGCAATGTCCAGCAAAAACAAAATTCGAATCTAGGATTCTTACTAGCTCCACCTAAAAGATCCATAAGACATGCAAGAGTTGCTTTTGGTGCCACCAGGCCATCAAAGAATTGTTTTATGTCAAGAATATATTCCATATCACTATATCAGACAGTGTACAAAGACAGAAAATTAAAATATTCTTCTCAAAGAAAACACATTATCATCTCAAAACTTGCAGCGATGCAAAATGGCCAGAATAATCTTACATGTAGTTTGTTATCTGTGCTCAACTTTGTTTGTTACGGTGGTTGAATCAAAAGAAATTCCTAACTGTTTGATAATCTTACAAACTTGCAGCTATGCAAAATGGCCTGAATAATCTTACATGTAGTTTGTTATCTGTGTTCAAATTTGTTTGTTACAGTGGCTGAATCAAAAGAAATTCCCAACTGTTCGACAAATTATCAAAAATAATTTGGCACGATATTATAGAAGCCGGAAAATTTTGGTCAGGTTAACCATGCAATAAAGCAAAAAGTACCACATTCAACAATTTGATTATTTCCTCAACTTCTTTTCCTATATTTTTTTACAAGTTGATTGCTACCTTACCTCTTGAAAGAAGGTACCTTGCAAGGAATTGGTTGACCCCCAGATATCAGCCTTCTACTTCCAACAAATAAGTACAGAGTTTATGCATACAAAATCCATACAAATGAACTCAGATCTTCTCTTTTCCCCTCCCTACCCGCAAAATCTAGTACCCACCTTGCATCTTTTAGAGGTAAATATAGCTGCATCTTTATTATAAAATAACTTCCTCAGACACAGATTTCATGCTCTCATTAAATCCTCCATGTGCAAGATTTTTTGGGTCCTGGACTCCATATACTCAGCTTGCCCTTGCATAGGTGGACTATGGAGATCCCCTTGATGACCGTCACATATAGCTAGGATACGTTTTCTAAAGTGGCATCAGAACTGTAAAGCCATAGAAATTAGAAACTAACTTCTCCATGGTTTTTATCCCCGGAGTTTGCCATCAAAAAATAAATTTCTTCCCATACTCGATGTCTTTTGGTGTAAGTTAGAGAAGTGCTCCACTTATCACCCTCATACAATCATACATTCAAGACTTCTAGCATAGAACAGTCGATATGTTTTTTAGGGCAGGAGCCGAAGATCATAAACTGTTGATTTCCTTTCTGGAGGTGTAGCATTAGTCTACTGGTTTGTCATTGTCTCACTTGAATGCTCAGCTTCACTATCTCATGGTATTGTAAAAACAATACTCTCACATATTCTCTCCTCGCTTCAAATTTTCTATGCTTATGCATAGCATGGTAGAAGAAATATCCCAAACAAATTTCCAGATTACTGACCTTGAAAGAATGTAAAATGGGAGGAAGGTAATGTTGCTTCAGAAGGGTGTTTACAAAGTGCATCCATATTCCTACATACCGTCATCCTGCCTTCCAAGGGTTGGTTCAAGCCTAATAAAAAACTTTGTTTGTGGTGTCTTGTTGCTTCAAAAGGGTGTTTAAGAAGATCATCCATCGTTCCATTTACCCTTCTTCTGTGGACCGACATAACAAATGAAAACATGTTAACCGCAAAAGGTGTCGACCCTTTCTAGTCAACCTTTGGGCCATTTTCCTTGATCTGACAGTTGGCTGCCTCAATGACCTCTATATGACTGTTTACACTCCAGTATTGCTCATTCATCAGGCATCCCTTGTGCAGCTAAAGTCTCTTCAATCATATACAATTGTCATTAGACCTAGCATTGCCCCCGCCACCTGATGCCTTGTTATCACCAATTGTTTTGAAGTTGCTGATGGCCAGTGGGTCAAAGGGTTGCATCCCCCTCTCTTACACTCAACGCTGCACTCATCTGTAATTCTATAAGGCCTCATTACCTGCTGTAACACAGCATAAGCTTATTTGGCTCCCCAAGTGCATTGCCACAACTTCATCCTCTGGTTGGCCATCAGAGGGAAGCTAAGAACCAAGAAGGAAAATGTTGTGGACACAGATTTCCATACATAATATGTTCAAAGCCTTGGATGTGTGTGCGTGGGCTCTGTGTGTATTGTACTACTGTGGGGGACCCATGTGCATCGGACAGAGATGCGTCCGGATATTTGTGTATTTGTGTATGTGGCATTGCTCAAACAAGATTGCGCATAGGAATTGGGCAATGGGCAGTTGTATATTCTGTAGTCCTCTCGTGCATAAGCAAGTGGATGGAACTACTACTCATACATTCACAGAATGCCCTTTCTTGTATGTGGTTGCTCATATATACTCATGAATTAGAGACATAGGCAATGGATCCAACATATCATTACAGCTCCTATAGACGCTGAAAATCAAATAAACACAGTTCTTATTCAATACAGCTTTATGTGCAAGTTTTTTACGAGTAAAAGTGATTGTGAAATTAATCCTGTGGACACCTATAATTGAGAAGAATATGAGTGCTTAAAGGGTTCTGTGTATTAACATGCTTCCACAGATAATCAAATTCAATTTATTTACTTGTATCTTTAAATAAGAGATTGATAAAAACAAGGACGTGGAAATCAAACTTATGAATCGTCCTTTCAAATCGGGAGGATACTAACAAGATATGATATACTTTATAGTTCATATCATTAAAGTATTAAACCAATCAACTAATTGAATCCAAGAAATCGGGAGGATAATAAAAACAGGAACATTACAACACGAAAAGCAGAAGAAACTTATCCAATCCGCACAACCATCAATAAACCAGCAAATAAATCCCTAACCAGTAATTGAATCCAAGAAATTACCCGAATATCCCTGGACAGAGGATGTGAACAAAGGACACCGGTACAAGTCCGATCCGATATCTGAAGCATGTCCACTCCATTCGTCACGTCATCAACAGTTGCGGCTGCCTTAGACGATGCTGCAGCCGCCGGGGCCTTCCCTCCTCTCTTTGCCGCCGCAGCCGCCTTCTTTTGGGCGGCCTTCTTCTTGCTCGCATCGGACACCATCTGTTCCCACAACAAACACCGAAATCAATTGAATTCCAAAAGCAATCCAACAAAAACAGACAATAGAATACTAATGAGTAATTCGTAAGTAAATGAAAAGCACATCGGGATGTAACGTACGTTAGAGAACTGATGTAAGATCTGAGGAGGGAAGAGGGGAGATCCGATGACGGAGACTGGAGATCTAGAGGTTTGCCGTTTGTGTATCGGCGTTTCCACAGAGTACTTTATGTTAGGGTTTCTCTAGCTAGGTCGGAAGAGGCGGAGAGAGAAAATCCAAGGTAGCTAGAGAGGGTTTGAGGTTTTGAACGGCAACAGATTCGATATTTATAAGGTGTGTGGAATCGCGAGAACATACGTGTCCGAATAGAACTGGGATATACCCCCGCTACAAAAATGATACATACACATCACTTTTACACATTATTTTTGCACATCACTTAAAGCTACGTCGTTTTGTGTTGAGAAAAAATCGTATTTGTATCTGACCCATATCACTCAAAATATATTTGGATCTTTCTTAACACAAAATGATGTAGTTTTGAGTGATGTGTAAAAATGATGTGTAAAAGTGATGTGTATGTAGCACTCTTGTTTTTTTCCATTTAAATTAAACAATCAAGAAAATTAATATCTTAGAAAGAGTTCATCCGATAACTTAAATTATTTATTTGTTTATATGAAATAAGTAATAAGTAATAAGATAGTTTGATGAATCCCACTACTTTAAAAGGAGTTATTTGATGAAATAGGAATGAAAAATATATTATATGTTACATACGTGCAGTCCATATGTTAAGTCTTTTTTTTTTATAATAAAAAAAAGCTGTGCTTCTATATATGTGAAAATCATAATTCAGTAAATAATTTTTGTATATTTCTCATAGTATCGGGCTTGTAAATTCATACATAATTGTATAATCAAACAAGTTTTATATCTTTCGCATGACATACTTTTTATTTTTTGCAATAAGAAAACAAAACGAGCTCAAATGTTTAGTTATCTAAGTTGATTTGATTTAAATATTATTTTTTAAAAATAACTATAAGTACTAAACGAGTAAATTAAAAGACATGATAACTAAACAAATTAATAAGACATAACAAAATTTCCACAATTTAATGATATTTAAAAAACATAATAATAAAATTAAAAATAATTCAATTGAAAGAGGAGCAATAAAAGAACTCCTCCTAATGTTCTAACCCCTGCTGCAATTCAAAGGGAAATCTTTGGATGGTCAAAATCGGTGGCGACACCCACCTTCTCACTCTAATTGACTTTCTGGAGCTCTAGCGTATTTCCTTGAAAGAACGGTAAGTAGTTAGATTTTCCTCCATCATTCCTTTTCTTGCCCTTGTTGCTTATGTATTTTCCTTGGTTGAATATGTAAATATTCTTTTATTGTGCAGTAGGGTCACCAATCCCCATACCAATTTGATCAAACTTTGCTCAACCGAAGTCAGATTAATTTTCGCCATGGGTTTGTGTCGTATTAGTAGTTGAAACCAGAACTGATAACTCCTCCTCCACTCTTCTGAAATACCCATTTGATTTTATCTACAAGAGTGGAGCCTTGTTTGAGGAACGACTCTAGTGGCAACTGACTTTTACTCAAATTTATGACGAGGCCCTTTGAAATGTTGTTTAATCATTTGGATTTGATTTTAATTGGCCGTGGAGCAGTCCGAATTTAGGGAGTAATAGTACTGTTGTTTGTGTGTATGTGTGTTTTTAAAATTTTGACTGGTACTTAGAATTTCAAACTCAAGCTAGTTAGTGTACTAGCAATTAGAGCTAGAAAGTCAACAACAAAGCTATAATTTTAAGTATTTGAGCCTATCTTAGTAGTAAGAGTGTTTGGGATTGAGCTTAGCTCATCTAGTGCATGAAGATCTCAAGCTTGACTCGACACAACTACAGTATTTACATTGGTGAGCTCGAGCTGCTTATGAAAAATTCAAGCTTCAATTAACATGTGCATTGAGAGAAAAAAACAAGGTAACTGGCACTCGGTTATGGTATTAACATATCATCAGTCGAGTACGTAAAGGTGCACAAGCAGCAAGCATTGACTAAAAATAAATACTTGATTTCACATATGACTTGACATACAAATAAACATTACTTGGTCTGTTCAATCCAAGCCAAGGTCTGTTCGAGCTCAGTTTGATTACGGTGACCAAAAGTTCGGCTCAAACTCGTCTATTTAGCATACAAACCAAGCTTTTATGGGTCTAAAACAAGCTGAGCTCAAGTTGTTGATGAACAGTTTAGGTTGCTTGCAACCATACTCTAAGTGCGGAGGCACCATGCTTTGCTTCCTATGGGGCATTTCTTGGTTAATTTGCAAAATTATGATAGTTTATTGTTGAAAAACTCTCTTAGATGTGGCCCCTTATCTTTTTCACTTCCTCCTACTTGGAACTAACTAGTATCAGATGACACCTGACAAGAGTTGAGACAACAAGAGAGACATAGTATCACGTGGTTTGATGAAATATGACCATAGATGACGGCAAATTCACAAAATTAGATTCATGTAAACACTTGTAATTAGCTGGGATAAGACTGTTGAGTTGAGTGTCAATCTCTCTCTCTCTCTCTCTCTCTCTCTCTCTCTCTCTCTCTCGCGTGTGTGTGCGCGCATACGCACACACATATGCAGATCTTACTCCAGTTTTCTTGTGGATCCCCATGGATTTTCTCTTGTTGTACAACCACTGGCTACTAAAGGCTTGTGTTTTTATTATCTCTTGTTGTTTCTACGCTAATTCTCATTAATTCCTTTTGTTTTGCTAACTTGTGGATTCTTATGGATATTTGTGCTGTCTTTTTACTGGAGATGTTTATGCGCTAAGTTTGACATTCATTAATCTTTGCATGGAAAGAGAAGAGAGAATTGTTTTGTTTTAATTTGTGGATACTAAAAGTATATGATCGAAAGTGTTCTTCCAAACATATGTCATCATATATATGGATTAACACCTAGTGGTCGCAACAAATTGGAGCTCTTTTTGCTTTGCTCCATAAAGACAACTTCTTTCGCCTCTATTACCCATCCTTTGATCTATGGTAAGAATAGTAATACTTTTTTCCTTTATAGAATGTAAGAAATAAGCTATTTACCTTTTGTTGGTCTTTTAGTCTAGCTTGTTGAAGAAGAGTTTGTAAATAAGCAAGCTGTAGCTGCTCGTAGACTTGAGCCTATATATTCATTCTGGCTAGGGGTGTTATCGGTTCGGTCTCGGTCGGTTTTGGGCACGTAAAACCGAAATTTATCGGTTCGGTCTTAAAAAACTTCAAACCGATTAGAACCGAATATAAGTCGGTTTCGGTTGTCAGTTCGGGGAAGTCGATTTCGGGTTCGGTTGTCGGTTTTTTCGGTTTGACCGAAATGGGCCAAGTTGGGCCAGAAAAAAAAAAACAGATTGGGATTTTTTAACTTTCTTTCCTTATTCTCTCACAGATTATTTAAGTTGGATATTAAGTCTGATAATTTCCAGATTGCAACAGTTATAAAAGTTTCAGATTGCAACAGATATAAGTTTCATTCCAGATTGTAACTATAAAATTTCTAGATTGCAACAGTTATAAAATTTCCAGATTGCAACAGATATAAGTTTCATTCCAGATTGGAACTATAAAATTTCCAGATTGCAACAATTATAAAATTTCCAGATTGCAACTATAAAATTTCCAGCTATAAAATTTCCAGATTGCAACATATTGCAACAGTTATAAAATTTCCAAATTGCAACAGTTATAATTTCCAGATTTTCAGATTGCAATAGAAAGTCTTATAAAAAAAACAAATTGTTGCTTACAATGCTATGCAACAGTTATAATTTCCGGATTTTCAGATTGCAACAGAAAGTCTTATAAAAAACAGATTGTTACTTACGATGCTAAATTTTCAGATTGCATTTTATCAAAAAAAAGCAATGACCATCATGAGATCACAGATTACACAAAAAAATTAGGTTCCAAATTACACATGATTTCCACCAGATTATAGTCTACCACAAGGTCCACAACCAAATTACGGATTACACATGATAACTAGTTGCAGATTACTACCACAGTTTCACAATCTCACATGGGCCATGATGACAAAACGAACTAAGAACTTCACTTCACGGTAAAAACTGCAAGAATGAGATCAAAAAATTAAAGTTAACTTACAGAATACTATATCAAATTGTTAGCCAAAATTTCAACACATCATAATTCAATCTATATCAAATATGGCTTACCAAATATGTAATTTCCACATTTTTTGTTAATCCAGATCCAACACATCAGAAGACTCTTTATCCTTTGCTTCGTTGAGAACTCCAAAAAATAAGACAACAATGCTTCTTATTATTTATCAAACAAATATTAATAAATTAAAGAAAGAAAACTAACAAGTAACAAGTCACTATACCTGAATCCATTTCTTCCAACTCATTTAGTTGTTCTTTAATTCAAATTTGAGATGACTTCCTTAGCCATTGTTGGGTACAAATAAAAGCTTCCACCGTTTTTGGAGAAAGTGAGCTGCGATATAGATCAAGAACACGTCCTCCAGTGCTAAAGGCGGATTCAGAAGCAACGGTGGACACAGGAACAGCAAGCACATCTCGTGCTACTTGAGAAAGGATGGGATACCTATCGGAGTTAAGTTTCCACCAAGTCAGCAAGTCAAATTTCGGACCATCTACTTCACGAGGCTCCGCTAAAAATTTTTCTAACTCCGACTTACTTACCATATTGATTTCCTCCTCAACGTGCATCTTAAATTGAGATGTCAAAGAAACATGAGAATCTATGTCATCATCCTCATTGCCATCAGAATACTCTTTGCTTGATGTATCTCCCCCCTCTTTAGTTTGCACATTCATACTCGTGTCATGCTTCACATACCACTCAAACAACCTTGTCAACCCACCCTTCAACTTCTCAACCATCTCATCAGCAGCCACATTATGATAGTGCAAGGAATTTTTTAAGCAATAGTCGACAAACGATGTTTTGTATCGGGGATCTAGAACAACCGCATATAACAACACTTGATTAATCTTTTCAAATTTTCCCCAATACTTCTCAAACTTACTACGCATACCACTTGCCAAAGAATATAACTCAAGATCTGAATTTCCACACGTTTTGATGATTTCACCTTGAATTGACACTATTTGATCAAAAAATTCATTGCAAGTCACATGCAAAGATCCAGAAAATCGTAACGTTGCCTTGTAGAACATTTTGAAAAATTTCACATACAATTTAACCTTTTTCCAATCATCGGCATTCGGTGGTCCTAATGCAACGCCTCTCCCTCTCCCTTTACTTGTCTCTTTCCCTCTTCCTTTCGCTTTCTCAAACTCAACAAGATCAAACTCATCATTTTCATTACCATCTACATGGCCAATAAAATCAACATCATCAAAATTTTCATCAACTTCATCCTCTCTTAGACTTACTTTGAAGAGTGTGTCATTGCTTAACCGTTCAAAAGCCTTTCGATAAACTAAAGCCCTCTCCAACATAAAATATGTATAATTCCATCGAGTGGTCACATCAAGACAAGGTTTAAGTCTACACTCAATCTTTTCTCTTTCAACACAAGACCAAAATTCTCTCATCCTAACTGGGGAGGATCACACATATCTCACAATATTTCGCACTCTAATAATTGATACATCAATCTCTTTTAACCCCTCGGTGACAATTAAATTCAAGATATGAGCACAACATCTCACATGCAAAAATTCATGGTCTAGAATGGTTATTTTCCTATTTTTGATATTCTTTTTCAAGTAATCAACCAAAAGATTGTTAGAACTTGCATTGTCCACCGTAACCGTAAAAATTTTGTCAATTCCCCAATCTAGCAAAAGTTTTTCAACTATCTTTCCAAGTGTCACTCCCTTGTGGTTTGGAACAATACAAAAATTAATAACTATCTTTTGATAATTCCAGTCGGTATCAATAAAATGGGCCGTGAGAACCATATAATCGAGATTTTGGATCGAAATCCAAGTATCGGTAGTTAGACACACCCTTTGCCTCATAAGTAATTTCTTTAATGCTTTCTTCTCTTCACTAAAAATTGCCATACATTGTTTTGCAATCGTTATCCTACCCGGCATTTTTATCCACTTGGGTTGTGCCACACGCATAAATTGCTTAAATCCTTCTCCTTCAACGAATGCAAAAGGTAACTCATCCATTATAATCATTTTTGCGAGGGCCTTTTTACATGCATTCACATTGAAAGTCGTTGGCACAAGATTTGCAAATAGAGTTGTTTCCCCATCTTTCCCTTGTACTGGTTCAAAACCAAGAATCTTTTGTTTAGGACCCATATACTTCTTGCTTCCGGGATAATGTAAACACCCATATTCTAAATGAGCTAACATGGATTTTGTACCATTATTCTTTGTATGGCATGCATATGTTTTTGGACACCAATTGCATTTTGCCCTAGGTCTATCCCTTGTCCTATATTTATGAAATTGTTTCCAAACTATACATCTTTTCTTACCTTCCTCAGGCTCATCACCATCATCATTAGCTGATCTTTTCTTAGGTACTTGGTCAGACTTCTCAGCTCCATCGTCAACATCAACTTCAAGCACCTCATCTCCACGATTATCAGCCATCTACAAAATAAAAAAAAACAGATATGTGCACTTGTAATCAGTAGCAATAAACTGTTATAGAAAATCCATCATTTGTAGAAAAACCTTGTCAACAGACTGTAATAGAAAAAAAATAAACACATACACTTGTAATCAGTTGCCAACAATAGCAATACACTTGTAACTAGTAGTAATTTCATTTGTAATCACTTGTAATCAATAGACACATGCTTATGATATAGCATCAAAAGGGGGTTTGATTTTTGAATATATTCAGGCCATTGGAGGAGGATTACTGGAAAGTCCTAACCAACTTTGCAATTATTGTCTATTGTCCACACATAGGGAAAATCAAGAAACATTACAACGTGGGATTTTAATTCAAATATACAGATTTTAGTTCAAATATACACATCTAATTATCTATATATTTCAAGACTTGAGGATTTCAGTTTAAATACATATCTAATATTTTCTATAACCTCCCATCTAAAAAAAATCAAGATTACAGAGAAAAATTCAAAATTACCTTCAATACCTTGAGGCTTGAGTTTTGGGCTCTAAAGATCGACAAACAAATCGTTCGATAGAATCAATCCAGAGAGCGCGCGAGATTTGAGTTCTGGCTGAGAGTGGAGAGGGCGCCTGAGAGAGAGAGTGTGCGTGAGAAAGACTTAGTGACTGACTGTGTGTCTGTGTGAGATTGAGCGAAGAGATCTAAGAGAGACACAATACAGTGGCTGAGGCCTGAGACCACAAAGGCTGAGAATGAGAGAGAGGCGAAGATTACAGAGTGAGACTGAGAGAGGCGAGGAAGGGTATCTCAAAACCTAAATGGCTAAACTTCTAAATGTGTGGCTTGGATTCAATTCTCTAGCTCCAAATGTGTGGCTAGGATAAAATAAAAAATAAAAAATAAAAGGTAAAGATTAAGTTAGCCAAACGGTTCGGTTCGGTCGGTCCACAACAAAAAATCCAAAAATCGAAACCGAACCGAAAACCGACAACCCAATTATTGAAAACCGAAACCGAACATTATAAAAATAAAACCGACCGAACCGACTTTTATTTGTCGGTTTTTTCGGGCCGGGTCGGTTTTTCGGTTTCCCCTTTCACCCCTAATTCTGGCCATCTAGAGTTTTTTTTGAAGATACATTTGCATGTGTTGAATCTCAAGTTTGAAGGTCTTTGTGTCAACTACGCGTTAAGGGAATTCTCTTCTTTTCTTTTTCATTTTCCTATTGGAGAATGGTGTGCCATTTCAAGATTGGTTCTTTTCCGTATTATGCCTTTTTTGGTGGATTTTTTGTCTTTCGATTCTCTTCTACTTGCTCTCTCTTGTATTTGAATATAACATCCATATTCTTATTTTTCTTTGTTTGGTAGTAGTTTTTGAAACTATTAGCCAGTACACAATCACACAGGAGCATGCATGGGTATCTATATTATAGATGGGGAGATGTAGGTGTACATATAGTTATGGCATACACTTTCATATGGAAGGAACATTTTGCATACGACTCATCCGCACATGTATTGCAATTATCAGTATGTAGATATACAGATGTGTGGTGACGTTTGTTGTTGTTTTATACTGAACATTTTCTTTTGTTATTTTTTAGGATTTGACTTTTTGTTTTGAATTTATTAAATCTGAGTTGTTTTGCCTGCGAGAAAAAACATTGGAGTTTTCTCATGATATGATGTTGTTAAAGAGATACGTGCTTTGGTTGTTCATATCACTGAAGTACATTACCACCAACGTAGTAGACAAGAACAGTGGACATAGTGTTGCAACCGCATCAACAGTCGAGCACTTTGTCAAGAATATGTTGAAAAAATAATTTGAGAAAACATAATCTTAGCTAAATTTGAGCTAAAATAAAAGTGGGTCCCACATATGTTTACGTGTGGGTCCAAGTGGAAATATATTTACATATAGTTGGAGACTAAGATTATATATTTGATTGAGTAAAACCATTTACATATGAATTAAAAATTGAATTCAAAGTAAATTTCAAGGTTTGGTTGAAAGAGCTAATAGAATATTAATCCCACATAGGAAATGTGTGAGATTTTCAAGTGGATTATATAACTTGACATTGGTTAAGGGTCTAATTCCCAAGGGGCACCCCACTTTTGTAGATGGGGACGGACTTATGTAGCATAAGTTTTGGCCCAAACTATCACACACGCATGTGTGCGTATCGCTGTCCGTTCGACCGGCTGGGCTCGGGTTCAGGTCATTTAGATAATATTATTTTTGTTAAAAATTTATTTAATTAATTAAATTTCTTTCTTTCTAAAATTTTATTTATTAGATCCAGTTAACCCGTTCGAAGGTTTCCAACCCATCAGTTCTAGACCCGCATGACTCAACAGAATTTAACTGTTGGTCTTGGGCGGTTCCTGACCGTTTAAAGGCCCAACAGCTGCGACCCTTGGGCCGAACCAATACACCTAACCGAATCGATTTTCTTTACCGAACCAGTGCAACCCTTACCTTTTCAGACCGAACCAATGCAACTCTTGAGCTGAGTTGCACATTTCTATTGCCTAGAATTTAAGGCTTTCCCATATGTTTTCAACACGCAATGAATTCGTGATCTACCATTCATTACTTCTACATTCCATACCATACTGCTGCATAAATTATTTCTTTCAAGAGAGAATGTAGTGCACATTCCAGCTCGACAAACTAGTAGTTTGCAATGCTGCTACTACTAGTATTGATCGTTGCATCCTATGAGAGAGACGTCAATTCATCTGGTAACACTGTAGCAAAAGCGTATTTTGTCTTAAGGAGATTGTATCCAACACAAACCTCGCTTAGTTGTTTCGTGTTCTACCGATTACACTTCAAGCTACGTTGCCTCTAGAATTCATTCACACTTCAGGTAAGTTTTCCTGTTTATATTTTTGTTTTTCACGTTTATAACATATTACTAATAGTCTGCCTAACAGAATACATTAGAGTGTGGTCGGTGTTGCAATGCCAAGGCTACAGCAATAGTGGGAGAGGTGTTGACGATGCGACTCAAAATGGAGCGTCTCGAGCAGGGACAGGAAGAAGGGTTAAAGACCGTAAGAAGGTCTTGGAAATTATGAATTCTCTAAAGAGAAACGGAGTCAAACTCATTCTTGATGATGAAGAAAACCGTAATAATTCACGGGCCTAGTTACTAATAAACCCGTTCTTTTGTTTTTTACTCGGAATCTCTTAGAGGGGTCCTTAATTCCAACTAATACTGCAAAATATGTACATGTGAAGGAACCTAATCTGTCATAAACTCAACCATTCAGTATCAAAATCATTTCCGTTGGATTTGTACCCATAGTCTCGCAACACAATTGCTGCTTACCAGTAAAGGTGAAACCGATCTGGTTTGGTCGAAAAACTCAGACCAAACCGATAATTTCGGTTTGAGTTTTTGTAAATCAAAACCGAACCAAACTTTTTCGGTTTGGTTTGGTTTGATTTTTCTGGGTTTTGGTTTGGTTTCAGCCTGATTTTGGTTTGATTGGGCTTGGACCCCCAAAATTTAAAAAAACTACTAAAAAATTATAAGACTTGTGTCAAATGGATCAAGTCTGGAACAGTTCTTTATTTTAAAATCGGTTTTTGATTTGATTAGCCCTAAGTCTAAGTCAAAAAAACTTCTAAAAAAATTAAAGTCTAGTAAAATTGATATATAAATTTCTAAATTATAGTAAAATTAAGGCTCTGTAAAAAATTAAAATCAAAAGAAAACTAGCTTGAAATTTTAAAAAAATATATATATGAATCCATGTTTTTTTATTTTTAGGATTTAATATAGGAATTAGTTTGGTCCGGTTTGGTTCAGTTCCTACGTGATTAAAATCGAAACCAAATCGAATTTTTTTAAAAATCTCAAACTGGACCGACCCGAACCGAACCGATTAGATTGAAAAGTCAGACCAAATTGTCGATTCGATTTGATTTACCGATTTAGACTTTCACCCATAGCTGTACTATTAGAAAACTCTTTTAGTCGTTGAGTTTAGCAAGTATTGTATTAGTACCGGTGCATATGTTTTTTACATGGATTTGACAGAGCTTAGTGCACTTTTCTATAGTGCACGTGTAGTGACAAAATGACACAATTTTTTTCATTTTGTCCTCAACAATATAGCCTCCCTAAATCCCTTTTACATTAAGACTGCACAATTATGAATCCATTTCTTTTGATATTCGACACTCTCTACTTTGTAATAAAGGGATGTAACGAAAACTGGAAAATCAAATTAAACTGAACTGAATTCACAATTTGTTTATTTTTTCAACTAGTTGGTCCAGTCCAATCCAGTTTGATTTATTTTTAAAATATTTGGTTCGATTTTAGTTCTATAATCTTGTACACCGGCTTGCAACACTTGCAATTTATATATTTTTTTGTTTTATAAAAGTATTGATGATTAATTTGCAATTTGATGAATACTTCTTAAATTGTAGACATGTATTTTTTTTTTTTCACAAACTAGATCAAATCCAACCGGTTGCACCCATACTTTGTTAGTTGCCATGTTATAAGCCACAAACTCAACATTGGCAACTGAAGCCTGTATGACAAAAATGGCTAAAGGCTCGTTTGACTGCCATTTAAACGTGGGACTGGGCTTACTTACTAATTTCGGCCCTTTTCGTACACGGCCTGCTATTGATGATCCAATCTTTTAAGCCTACCTATTTTCCTGTTGTAATAAACAATAATATAGTTTTGAAATCATATTTGGCATTCATTTCAAGAAATTGAAGCTTAAAGTCCCTTTTTTTGTTTGTATTTTGGCTGATACCTCAAACAGCATTTCACCTGTCGCATTTTATTTCTCACCCTTCAAATTTATAATTTTTATTAGCAGTCTTCTTGTAAAATTTTCAACATAATATCACACTATTCGGTTCAATTTTTTTAAAAATTTCTTTTATAATTAACTTGTCTTGTGTGGATAAAACGCTTTTACATTCTTTACATAATACTTAAAAGTATTTCGGAGCACATCACAAAACTTTACCCATTGAATTATCATGTAAGATTACAAAATACTTTCCTAATTTGAATTATGAAAAATCTCTTGAAAATCATCTAAATGCATATTTATTTATTTATTTTAATTTATTGAACATTATCCTCTTCAATCATTGAAAGATTCTATTGTCTGGTCCGGCTCTTTGTAGGCTTTTGTGAAATTCACTTAAATGTTCAAAGCGCTCACTTTTTAAAGTTTGTGAAGAACACAAATAGATCAAAAATAATTATTATTTAATAAAAATATATCTTTCAAAATACTTTTGTGTAGGAAAAAGATTTTTAAATATATCAACTGCTATCGAATAAAAATTATTTTTAACAAACAATTAATGTTCTCGATAAAATTAAACAAATAAATAATTTTAATCAGTCAAATAAGTTCGGAAAGAGTATATAAAGAACTGGACTGAAGGTAGGCCCTTCATTCATATGGCAAAGGAGAAGTTTGTGCATATAAATTCATGTGCACATGTTCAATACAAATGTATTTATAATTATTTGATGTACACAAATAAGAAAGACAAAGTCTTCGTACACAGATATTAGGGACACAATCGGACACAGATGTGTTCGAAATCGTTGGATCCAAGTGGGGCTCTTAATTCAAGGGTCACATGTGTGTCTGGTTGTGTCCCTAACATCTGTGTATGTAGCATTACTCAATAAGAAATTTGCGTACATCGAATCGTCACACACGGCTGTGCGTACTTGTGTTTGGTTGGATTTTTTTCAAAAAAAATTTTAAAAATTTTTTTGAACGAGAAAATTTTTCCAAATATTGTTATTTTTTTCCAAACAATATTCATTTCTCTATAAAAAGAGAGAGAGAGGGAGAGAGAACACCTCGAAAATATCGAAAAAATTTAACTCTCAATTTTTTTGTAAAACACTTACACTAAATAACATCTTAGAATTTTTTTTTTTTTCAAAAATTGTTTCATTAACAATCAACCCAACAGGTGAATATAAAAAATGGTACCACTTTCGTGAAGGACAAGTCAAATGGAGACCAACCGTGGCCCACTTTGTGTACTGATTTTTGTAAGCTATATGGACCATTGGTAGATGGAATTTGCTAGCAGTAATGACTCTACCCTGAAATCCATCCCGAATCCACGTGGAAAGTGAGGGACCCACCACCCATGACAACCCATTTCACTGTCATTTCCTCTCTCTCTCTCTCTCTCCACGTACAATTCACACACTCTCTCTCAACGTACAATTTTCACACTCTCTCTCTTCACACAAAAGATATCTCTCTCTAATTTCAATGGTATTATTTGTCTATTTAATTCTCTAGCTAAAATTATTGAATATCAATAATACTATTTTTTTTGTCAATTTTTATTATGATCACATTTAATATATATATACGTACATAGAATCTTAAATGGCATTTATATCTTTTTAACGGTTCTATTTGACTCGCTGTTTAAATTAATTTTCTGCTTTTTACTACATTAAAGAAAATGAAAAACTTATATCGCTTGCTTAAGATGTTTTAAACTAACTATTCAATGAATTTTATTTAGGAAAATCTGTATTGTTTGTCTATTTAAGTCTATAGCCAAAATTATCTGGGATGAACAATATTGTTATTTTTTGGTCATTTTTTCTCAATTTTTATTAGGGTCGCGTTTAATTTTTTGAATTAATCTTCTGTATAGATGAAAAAAATCTATAAAGTAAAAAAATATAGAGCAGAGGCCTCAAAAAAAATTACTACAGACAATAGAAATTTTTAAAAAAGGTTTTTTTGTTTTTTACCATTTCTAGTGTTTTAACGTCGTTACTATTTGAATTTTTATTTTTTTATTTTCAGTCCTCCACTGATTCCTCTTATCGAGAGGAGAGGAATGAGGAAACACAAAAAACCTATTTTTTAATTTCTATTGTATGTAGTAATTTTTTTAAGGCTTCTGCTCCATATTTTTTTACTTTATAGATTCTTTCCATCGACACAGAAGATTATTTCAAAAAATTAAACGCGACCCTAATAAAAATTGAGAAAAAAATGACCAAAAAATAACAATATTGTTCATACCGGATAATTTTGGCTATAGAATTAAATAGAAAAATAATACAGATTTTCTTAAATAAAATTCATTTAATAGTTAGTTTAAAATATCTTAAGTGAAACGAGATAAATTTTTTATTTTTTTTTAATGTAGTAACAAGCAGAAAATTAACTTAAAACTGCGAGTCAAACCGTCAAAAAGATATAAACGCCATTTAAGATTCTATATTCGTATATATATATTAAACGTGATCATAATAAAAATTAACAAAAAAATAATAATATTATTGATATTGGATAATTTTAATTAGAAGCTTAAATAGAAGAGAGAAAGAGATATCTCTTGTGTGAAGAGAGAGAGAGTGTCAACTGTACGTGGAGAGAGAGAGAGAGAGAGAGAGAGGGGAAAGGACAGTGAAGTGGGTTGTCATGAGTGGTGGGTGGTGGGTCCCTCACTTTCCACGTGGATTCAGGCTGGATTTCAGGGTGTGAGTCATTGCTGCTAGCAAATTCCTTGGTGGATCTTACGTATTGATTACAACCCTCTAAAAATCCACATCAAACTCTCTAAATATCTTATTTTTTCAATTTTAGGAGTAAATTTTTTAATAACTCTTACATCAGTCTATATATCACTTTTTTCTATTTTTCGAAAGTAATAGTGACTCTCTAATTCTAGAGAGGAACTATTCACTCATAAAATTTTATTTTTATTATTATTTTTATTTCTTTCTCCTTCTTTATTTGTTTATAACATCTCAAATTGAATATAAAAGAAAAAAAATCTTAATAAAATAGGGATAAAATAGAGAGTTTGATGCGAGAAATATTACAAAATATAACCCTCTAAAATAAAAAAGTGAGATTTTCTCTCTAATTTGGTGCAAAAAATAGAAAAACTGATGCTCCAAACACCTATGTAGACTCAGTTGAGGTGAAAGCAAGAAAGGCTTACATTACCCCAGACAACGAAAAAAATAAATAAATTACTGTTTGGAAGTTGATTTACACAACCCTCTACAATAGTCATCGTCGTCGTCGTCTTTTTATTCTTCTACCAAACAGGCCCTTAATGTTATTTGTGTAGACATTATTGCACAATTCACCTGGAGCTTTATTATCTTGCTTCCCTGTAAAGTTTATAAATTTTTCTTGTGGAACACCCTGTAAAGTCCTTTCGAAAGTAGAAAAAATTAAAGGTATGTAGCCTTTGTACCCTGTTTCAAAATGAATTGAAGAAGTGGTTGGCACTTGGCACCTTCTTGTGCTCCACTGTAGTTTTTTGTGTTGAAAATGCCACTTACTTTTATTGGGGGTCATCCGTAGACTTGCTATGATTAAAATGACTTTTCATTTCTCAAACCACTTAAATAATTTGCTTGAAAAATTTGAGGAGGAGGGGAACACTTGGCGAGATTCATCACCATCGGATTCTCTATACAAGAAAATTAGTCCGCAATCGAGGCTGGTAAATTAGATTATAACTGAGGTATCATTAATCGAAGAAGACCTTAATCAATACACGTTGCTAGCTTGCTTGATGAAGGTGACGTAGGAACATTGTGATAAGTCCTTGGAAACACCAAATATACTCGAAACTCTAACTAACTGCTAATTTCTATACAAGAAATATTAAGAGATGTGCCAAGTTAAGAAATTTTAATCTTTTCACAAGCTAGACTTGTCCAATTTCACAGGCAGATTTCTTTAATCTGTACATGGAATTGGGAGACAGCAATCCAAAATCTATACCTTGTTTGGGGGGAGAAAATGAAGAAACAAAAAAAAGAAAAATCTGCATCCTGATGTAACAGTACCCGTTCTAATTTCTAAAGATAAGGGATGAAATGTGGCTTTCGCGGTCAAAACCCAAACCAACCAAAGACAGACACACCTAATAATTATATCTTGTCCTTCATCCTTATCCAATCTATCTTTATTTTACCCTGTGTTTCTCTAATTTTTTTCTTATAAAAATCTAAAAAACAGAGAAAAATTCACATCGCCGAGTTTAAAACTCATATCTCACAAATTTATTATCTTTTTTAGTTAGCCTAAAAATTCATTTATCAATATACGTTACTGAACATAACATTCATATCTTGTTTTTCTTTTTTTTTTACTTTTCATTAATTAATTTGACAAGTTAGTTCTCAAAAAAATTCAATTTACCAAAATACCTCCACTTGCAGATGTTTCCCTCCTCTCCTTTCATAATTTCACTCACTTTCTAGTCCAGTTCATGAGAAAGTAATGCACTAAAAAAAGGAAAAGTTTGTGTATACAGATCTGTATCCGGTCTGTGTATACAGATCGGATATAGATGTGTCTGACACCGTCAGATGTATGTGGAGCTTAAAATCTGTATGCGTAGCATTACTCCTAAAAAAATTGTACCCTTTGGACTTTTAAGGCTAGGTCATGATGAGAAAGTAAGAAAAACTAAGCAATCAAAGGGGGTCTGATGGCTTTGCTTTTGAAAACCATTACAAATTTTCAGAACCCCACCCCCACGTACGAGAAGTTACTTTGTGACTTGTGTGGGCCCCTTCTTTACTTTGATGGCTTAGCTAATTTTATATTTATTCCTCCTAGGCAATCTTGCAATGATGATTCTCTAAAATTAAGATAAAGTGGTAACTATGTGTGAAAATGAAGTGTGTATGTATTCAACTAGTTTGATCATGTTTCGACTTTTGGGCGAATCTTTTGTTATATTGGTGAATTTAAATTAGTTGTTGTGGAATGGAGAAAGAAATCGCATTAAAACACCAAAAGTCTTTGCGACACTAGTGGAAGAAACATGTACAAAAGTTATTATTTAGAGAGGGGGTGTTGTTAAATTGGGTCGTCAAAAATATTAAAGTGGAAGTGGATATATTTTGTCCTTTAATTGAATGGATTAGGAAAGTTATAAGAAAATAACTTAATAATCATCAAAGAATTTGACTTCTCTGCGATCTCGATTTTGGATTGCAAATAAAAATTCGTATAATTTTGATTGTTCATCTATGTTTACAATGGTTTAGATTTGTTAAAATATGCTTATAGATCAGAATATCGACCTAAAAAACTCTTATCCGTAATTTTTTTATAACAAATTTGACCTATTAATTGTCGAGAAATGATTGTTCATGACTACAGTCTAGACACGAATTGTAGATAAGTTAGACCGGTTATCAAAATGTTTGAAGGTTTTTGGTATTCGGAAAATTGATCTTGCAAGCATTTTGATTTCTCTTCCGTTTGTGAAGAAACAGTGAAAATATTTTGAAGCAAAAGTTGAGTGAAGTAGATGAAGTGGATTTGCATGATTAAATAACAAGCTTTGCCTTTTACCTTTAGAGGAAAAATGAAAGGAAAAAAAAGTGGTGCAGAAAAAGAAAAAGAAGCCATGCTTTGGCTTTTGAGATTGGAAAAATATAAAAACTGAACAATTAGGTATTTGTTTATCCCTTTTGATTGCCTTATTTAGATTCTTCCAATTAATCATTAATTTTTTCTCCATTTTGACGTTTTGTTCCTTGACTATCAAAATGTTCAATCAAATTCCTTGCGAACATGATTGATTTGCAGTATCTTTACTGTTCATTTTTTTTCAATAGTATATCATTACCATTCGTAGAATTTTTTTAAATTTGCATAATTATGGTGATTGTAGTGGGCCAGGTCAATATGAGATTCGTGCAACCAACCCATCTAACAGAGTAACAGGTGCTCATCGTGTGAGCTAGGCCGAGTCAAGATTTGACAAGGCAACCCAGATGGCGTGGCCCCGACCCGTTTCCATATGGCATCCAGGTGGCTCGAGCACGACATGTGACATCTAGCTTGGAGCTCCGTGCATCATACATGACGTTAAAGCAAAAATAGTTATTTGTGATGTCATTAAGAAATGTGCTCCGAACATGTTAGCCACCTCAGGTGAAAAATCCGGTATATGTTATCCCTCTCTCTGAACATTATTTTTTATTTACCTTTTTGGTTCAATTTTTTTTTTTTTGTTAACACTTGTTGATAAGTACTAAATGGTTACGGCTTTCATACTACTCAATAGATTTGGATATACAACTAAATATAAACTTGATTCAAACGATATTCGATTTATAAACTCCAAAATGACAACTCATGCAATTTAATTATAAGCCCTCCCTTCAAAAACAACCCAAACAAGGTAATGGTAGGTTAGCCAATCAATATTTCCATGGTCAACTCTAAGGATTAGTTCAAGAAAATATGAAGTCAAAAGTTTTAAGTCTTTTTATATATTTCTCATAGATTCTCTTTCCATATGCTTGTAATGTCATCATCACAGTAATAAAGAACCCACCAAGGATCACATGGGCTTTGGAATCAAATATCTAATATATTTTAGCTTGTATATGGTCCAAACACAAAGCATGCCCTCTTCACAAATTAAATTTTTATTTTTCAATTACATTAAATATATTGATTTGAAGAGTTGCAGGGAGTTAGTGACCAACAAGTGAGGTCCTTTTGAATAGGTAGAATATTCTTTCCTTGTCCTTACCCCCACTTGTCACATTCTCATTGCTACAGCATATAATTTTCTTTTTTTACTATATACAATATGGAAGTCACATAATTCGTAGTTGCAAATTATGAATACTTGAGGGTTTTCCACGTGATTTGGATACGTACACATTTGTCATAGCTTGTAAATTATATTATTATTATTATAATATATATATTAAAGTCGAGTAGTAGAACCAAGCAAACAAAATAAGGTAGGCTCCTCAACTACTTAGTGGGTGGTTGTGATTGATTTTGGGTGTGAATTTTGTATTTGACTTTGTGATTATGCCTTCTGCAAGTGTTAGGGATGAAGTCTAAGAAGATATTTTAAATGCGTTGTCATAACAGATCTAAATAGGGGCGAAATCAACATTCAAAATTGAGGAATCGAGATTTTTCTTTTTGAAAAAGGGACCGATATATATATATATATATAGGGAAAGGCTATATGAACCAATACTTTTTTAGACCAATATTGGACCAACGTCTAAACTCTTCGTTCCTGATTAAATTTTAATGATCCGAACCGTTCAATGTGTTTAAAACATGTTTTTGAGGGTACCCGCGAGAAATCAGCTCAAAATATTATCGGAAAGGGCTTGATCCAAACATTGGTTCATAAAACACTTTATGTCAGCATTTTAAACCACTGTTTGGATCAAGCCCTTTCCGGTAATATTTTGAGTTGATTTCTCGGGGGTACCCTCAAAAACATGTTTTAAACATATTGAACGGTTCGGATCATCAAAATTTAATCGAGAATGAAGAGTTTAGTCATTGGTCTAATATTGGTTTAAAAAAGTGTTGGTCCCTTGAGCCTCCCCTATATATATATATATATATATATATATATATATATATATATATATATATATTTCTAAAATTTATACTTTGCTTCAATTTTTTTTTTTTAATTTTCTTTGGGGGGGGGGGGGGGGGGGGGGGCAGGCCTTCTCGGGTCCCAATGTAATTCTGCCCCTGGATTTAAAGAGCCGCAATTTCAAGAATAAATGTAAAAGTGCTTTAATTTTTAAATATTCAATTAATAGATATTATAATGTTTCTATACACTTATATGTATATTTATATATGATATTCGTATTACAGATAATATATGTATGTGATAGTTATCTAAATACTGTTTGTTTCATACACATTTTTGTATACATATTTGTGAACAACTAATTATATTATTGAGATATAATTGTAGTTTATGAATACTGTATGTATGTATGTATGTATATTTTGTTATATTTGAACAATATAACTCACATAAGTATTTTGTTTTAGCCCTCACCTTTTTATTGTAGATCAGTGGCATAAATGATTAAAGGGAGAAGCTTATTTTTTCTTTTGCCCTCGCCTTTTTTATTTTTTGGTTTAAGGTTCCTTTTTGCTTACTTTTGCAAAGACCAACAAAACTGAATGCACATGTGGCATGCAATGATGTCCATCATTGATTTGTAACATACATTTGTGTACATATATGTATTCGTAAAAATTTAAATTTTGATCAAATTTCAATAGCTCAGTGAGCAAATTATATTTGTCTTGAAAAAATAAGTAACGAGTGTAATTTTAAAGATACATTTTTAGCTAATTTGATCCCATCATTTAGTTATCGATTCTAATTGAATTTTTATTGTTTTAGGATTTCTATCCCTTAAATTTGACTAATCGAACGATCCAAATCACAATTTTATATTATAAATGGGAATTATTTAGCGTACACAATAGGGCTCTAGGTTACAATTTATTTGTGGATAAGATTTAGAAGCTTTCCATGTGGAGACTATTTGGTCCTAAGCTTTTTGAGCCCGAAAGTGAGATCTTAGATCATGATGATGTTACTTCCTACTATCTAAGACAAACTCATGTTCACATACAAATGGAAATATAATGCTGTAAAACAGGCAAAATTAAGCAAGTTGCAATAAGATATTTACTTACACACCATACTTTTTTATTTATAAATGCAAAAGTATTGATTAAGCTTGTAATCACACTTGTCTAACATAATTTTTCATTTCTTAAGCTTGGTGTAATGATTATACCTAATCGGTGATTATGTTGGCAAACCGTATGAGCTTAAGATCCGACTCATTTGGCATCATCACAAAATTAATTTCGAGATCCGAATTGCAAATATGAGCTACAGCTTCTCACTTTATTAGTAGGACTTGGGAGTCTTATTGTGCATAATGCAGATCAAGACGTGTTGAGCACTAAAACAATATTCTTTTGATGCACAAAAAATTATCTAAAAAAAGAAATCTGGGTAGCAGTATTCGAACAGTGTGCAAGTAATTTTTCATGCGCTAAAATGGTGATATGTCTTGTTGTATGCATTTCACATGGTCCTCAATCCATTGATGTAAAATGGGTAAGAAAAACTTAAGAAAAATCTGTGTACACAAATCATCCGAATACATTTGAACACAAATGTATTTGAATCGTCTGTTAGGGGTGCAAATATAAACCGGAAAATCAAACCGGACCGGTAAACCGAACCAAATCGACGATTCGGTCCGATTTTTTACTCAAATCTGTTCGGTTCGGTCCGGTTTAGAGTTTTTAAAATTTATTCTGTTCGGTTTTCGGTTTTGAAACTTGAGGAACCGGACCGGACCGGTTCAGAAGTTATCTAAAAGTTTTACACTTTTACTTATCATTTTGCACTTTTATTTATCGTTTAAGTTTTACACTAATTTGTAAATCTTTGATTTCTATTGGGAGTATTTTTTATTTCTTTTACTTAATAACTTAGTGTTGATATTGAACATTTATTTGAATATTAGATGAGCATTCCTCTGTTATTTTTCTAGTCGGTAGATCATTAGTGCCAGTAATATTGCGACTCTATACAGTGAAAACCTAATAATTTTGTATTTTTATAGTTTGTCTTTATTTTTTATATTTTTAAAAAAATATATATGGGCTAAAGCCATCCAAATTGAAAATTGGATCAAATTGGACATAAACTGGTCTGAGCCAAACTGGACCAAACCAAACAACTTCGGTTTGATTTTTTATTTTTATTTTGTCCAAACCGAAATACCAATTTGATCTGAGTTTATTGGCCAAACCGGATTAAACCGGACCAATTACACCTCGGTATAAATCAAAAACTTATAAGGAATCTGATAAACGTCAAAGTGAAATAAAAAAAGGTCAAGTGGGTACGGGTACGGGACAGCGTGTACCCACGTTCCAGTGAAATGCTGTTGCTGGCTATTCATTCCGCCTGGCTTCTGCCGTAGAAGAAAGGACAATAGCAACAGAGCAGAAATTCCAAAACAATTCGCGTTGAGCTCGCTCTCTCTCTCTCTCTCTCTCTACCTTACAAAACCTTCACTATCATCATCATTCTCATATTACCATACAGGGTGCAAATGTCATTCTGGTCCTTCCCTCCTCTATATTTTTTTCCTATTATTTTGCGAGTACAAGGTCCCCCCTCCACCATCAAGTTTTCCTAACTTATGGCTCTCCAACCGTTTGATTGAGAAATTTTCCTACCGTTTTCCATTTTAATGTATCTCAAGTGTACTAGACTACGCTGCTCATTCTTAGATTCTTGTGATTCACCCAAAAAAGATGATCATTACACTACATGGAGAGCAATAGTATTACTACTAGTAATTTACCATTTCTTTGTGGGTAACCAACGAAGAAATCAAAACAAATTTGATTAGAAATGCAAGAAATTGAGCACCAATTTGAGAAAAAGTTTACATATGCTTAGCACTTGGCTTCATTCCAACCCTTCCATATCACTGATACATAAACCCATAAAACACATAAGTTTAGGACAAAAGAGATCCCTCGAATCGAATCTTAATTACCAACTACCAAACCCCTCGTCACCAACCCACTAATATTAGCACCCATCTCTCTGCTATTATTTACATTTTCCTCTTCATAATATTAATAGCATAATTTCCATCTCTGCTAATTTGAGATCAAACTTACATAATAGAGCAAGCATTTGGGTTCTCATCACTAAACATTTGTGGAGCATGGTGTTGCTCCACCGGATAACCCAATCCGTGCCCGTACATGTACGGATTCGGATACCCATATTGCATATACTGGATTCTGTTCTCCTCCGGCTGGCCCCCTCCATCATTTCCGCTGCCGTCACCACCTTTATTTCCCTCTTCGCCGCCTTTCCCCTTCTCCCCACCTCCGCCGCCTCCCCCTTTGTCTTTCTTCTCGCCACCTTCTTTCTTCGGCGGGACAATCTCCACAGGTCTCTTCAGCCTTTCCTTCAGTGTCTCCGTCAGAGCCTTCATGTCCATTGTTCCCTTCACCGTCACCAGATCCTTCTGCTCATCAATAGACATGTCTTGGTACCCTGTAACGCCGTTAACTCTCCGTTTAACACGAAACTTATCCCAACAACATGGTTTAATAACTGCTTGTACGGGAATGAGGGGAATGATAATCTCACCTTTGGTCTTGGTGACAGCTTTGCGAATCTTCTGGATACATCCCTGGCAATGGAGATGCACCTTCATCACCGCCGTCGTCACCGGCGGCTGATAATATTACAACAGAAATCAACATTAAACGAGTACTTAATTACTAAAACAATTAGACAACTAAAATAAAACAAAAGTTGGGATTAAGGCCTTTTTGCCTAAATTTTTCAATATTAGTATCAGTATTTTTACTTTTTATTAATTGTTATAAACTTTAAATTAAATTTTTTGAATTAATAATTCATCTTGACAAAGAGTAATGAATTTTTTTTAAACTGAGACTATTTTCAATTTCTATTCATAGTCTATATATTTTATAATTTCTCTTCTCTGACACGAACGGGAGAACGAAAAATTCACGGAAACTATAAGAAAATTAAAATAATAATACTACCGACTCTCTCCCACAAAAACTAATTTAGTCCTCCAACGCCAACATAATTTGGGTTCGGCTAAAACAGTTCAAATCGTTTGTACCAAACGTTCCGTGTATTTTGTTCCCATACATTTTTGCCATTAAAATCGCAAGAAATTTTCAAAACAAGAAAAGATTTACATCATCTGAAAAACACACTGGAATTGAACAGAAGCACTTGGAAAAATTGATCCAGAATATTTGAAGAGCCCTAAAATGCGCCGCCAGATGGCTAAGGTAGCCAGTAAATTGAGTTAAGTGACGACATTTTATTTTCGAAAAAAAACTGGTGAGTGAGGTGCCGACGTGAAGTATACAAGATCCAGTGGAAAGATAGCACACTGTTTTTAGAAAATTCGTTATTGGAAAACTCAAATATAATAAGGTCAGTAGTATGGAAAATTGGAATAGTTTTAGAGATTAATATAATCCAACATTATGGAAAATCGGAACGAGTGAAGCCGATGTGAAACGTCAGAGGCCTATAACGTGCGCCAGATGCGAAGCGCCAAAAAAACAAAGAAGCCAAACACAAGGATCCGGGAAGACAAAAGTAAAACGATACAGGCGCACATTAGTAGAGACATCATTACCTCTTTGGATTTCTTCTCATCGGTCTTTTTCTCTGGTTTTCCTTCCGACTTCTTCTCCCCTCCTCCTCCGCCACCGTCCTTTTCCTTGCTGTTGTCCTTGTCTTTTTTCGGCAATGGAGATACGAGTTCGACCTTCTTTTCGGTCTTCTGCTCAACCATCTCTCGCAGCTTCACCGGATCTAGTTTTCCAGTCAGCGTCAGTTTGCTCAAGTCGCCTCCTCTCACGGACTCAACGCCTTTATAAACAAATACAAAACATCCATAAAAGCGAAAAACAACTCGCACACAAGCAGAAGAAAGCTATTCACGTCTTAATGTCGATTTTCTTCCCAAATTCGATGGACAAATACATAATAATCAATAAATAAATATTTCTTCACCAAACTACCGAACGGAAGTCTGGAAGCAGAAAATATCGTTGAAAAAGACAGGAATCTCAGACAAATCGGAAGTAATAATAGAAACAGAGCCGATAGTAAGAGTCAAGATGTGCGAAAAATAATGTTAAAATCAAAAGACAGACAAGAATCTGAGAAATTAGAAAAACAGACAACCAAATAATCAAAACCTAAGAAAAAATAGCAAGAAAGGGACGATAGAATCACGAAGAAAGAAAACCGCTGAAGAAATTCACCTTCGATTCCTCGAACTAACTTCCTAATCTTAGTAGCACATCCCTCGCATTCGCAGTCATGGCGAACCTTCAAAACCACGGTGGTTGGACCGTCGTCCTTCTTTCCTCCTCCTTCGCTGTTTTCGTTTTTCTTCTTCTGCTGCGGTTGCTGCTCATCGTTGTGGTTCTTATTCTCGCCTTCGTTCTTGCTCTTCTTCTGTAATCAAACATCAAGAGCAACAAATGTGTTAGAGCGTGAGAGACAGTAGGGAACTCAATGAGCAAGCAAAGACGGATCCTGAACTCACCTTGCCCATTGTTTGTGCCCTGTGAATTAGATTGGTTTGGAAGAGGGCAAGTTTAGATGTGCCGGTCTGGTTTTATAGAGAGAGTGGGGTGTTTCCGGTTTCCAATTTAGCGTAATTAAAGTTATTTATATTTTTTTAATTTTATTTTCTTCGTATTTGTTGTGTTTATTATTTATTAATTTATTTATTCTGACAATAATAATTCTCTAAAAAATATGTTTAAAAAATAAAAAATTAAAACACGAATAAATTTTAAGATACATAATTTTTTAAAATTTTATTTTATTTTTAAAAAAACAAAAACATGATTCATATTTTTTTAATTTTTCAATTTTTCAGTCTATACAAGCTAATTATTTAAAAAATAACATAAATTAAAAAATAAAAAAAGGAAAGAAAATAATGTAATAAAAATAGATGGAATGTTGGAAAGGTGTGATGATGGCTATAGATGTAGGTATATGCTGGATGCGTGTGTACGGGTGATATACTGTTCTCCCCGTGTCTACTACATCCACGCGTGGTTTGGGCATTTGCCGGTTGCTGCGAAATTTCAGTCACGTTTTGTAGTGGGCGGTTTGATTGTGGCTAGTAACCTATAATTACGTACTAGAAAACTTTGTGTCTACCGACCTTCAATTCTATCTCTTTTCACATTATTTATTTTTGGGAATTTGTTTTTCACCCCATTTTACCATTTGTAATTTTTTCCGCCTTGAATATTTTTCTTTCATTAGTTAAACAAAATATCTAGAAACATAAATATTATGTACATCCAAACAAAGATATATGTTCAAAATAATTAAATGCACAAAATTTCACGTGTATCAAATAGTTCTATACACGTTTTATATATAAATGTGTCGAAATATTTGTATTCTTAACATTATTATTTGTAAAAAGGATACAAATACAAGGAGAATCACCATAGTCAGACACAAAAAAAAAAAAAACATAAAACCTTATTTGTTAAAAAAACCTTCCATTTAGCGTGCAAAAACCACTATATCTTTACTACTCCCCTATTTATATGGTCTGTTGCCAATTTCTATAACTATTTATTTTAATAAATCGTAACGTATTTTATACTTCTTTCTAAAAAAATCCAAATCACCATAATGTCTCAATTCACTTGTTTGATTTTGTATATCTTTCTGTAATATTTTCGCCGAGTTTTTTTGGTTGCACCATAATGAAAGTTTTTTGAAGTTAATATCAACATATATTCGACGTCTTCTAATATTATCAAATCGTAGACATCGACTTAAAAACTAACATATCTTAGATCTTTGTCTTGCAAAAATTATTTTATGTAACTTAAAAAACACATTCAAATCTTAAATCGTCTTAAAAATTTAAGTTATTTAAATTTATGTCTTACAGAAATGCTTTTATATCACTGTTATAGATCAAGTTAGTATTGGGATGGCACCGTATGAAACTTTGTACACACGGCATGTCGGTCACGTGTCTATTTGACGGAGGTTGGAAAGGCGAGTTACTTGGGGCAAGAGTTGGTTCAAGAAACTACTGAGAAAATTAAAGTCATTAGACAAGGGCTGTTGACAGCACAAAGCTGACAGAAGGAATCGAACAAAAGGATGCGGTCGTTGACTTTCAAGCTTAGCGATCATGTGTTTATCAAGATCAAACCAAGAACATGAGTCACAAGGTTTGGCAAGAAGGAAAAAGTAATGCCGAGGTATATTGGATTCTTCGAGATTTTAGAGCAGATCGGGGAAGTAGTGTACCGTCTGGCATTACCACCCCAGCTTGATCGGGTTCATAATATTTTTCACGCGTCCATGCTTAAGAAGTACATGGCATTGCTGACCCATATTGTGAAATGGGAAGATGTGACGTTGAATGAGAACACAACATACGAAGAGGAACCGGTCCAGATTGTGGAGGTCGAAGAGAAGAGTCTAAGAGGCAAAATCATTAAGCTAGTCAAGATTTTGTGGCCACACCAGAATTTGGAGGAGTCTACTTGGGACAGGAAAGATGTAATGAGAATCAACCATCCTGAGCTGTTGAACTCTTTAATTTTGAGGACAAAATTATTTAAGGGAGATAGGTTGTAATAACCCTAAAAATTTTAATTTGTTTTTAATAAATTTTAGCATTTAATAATTATTTTACAGTTATTATTTGATAATTTAGTTATAAAGATTCAACTATTATTATTTAATATTTTAAATCAACAAAATTAAATTTTATTTTGCTAGCGAGCTAGAGGTCGCTCGAGCGGTCTCCTCAGATTCTGAAACTGCAAAATCGAGAGTTATGGAGATTTGACGAGGGGAATCGTTTCTTCTACGGATTTATGGGCATGAATACATGATTTATTAGCCGAATTTCATTATTTAAACACCAGGGATGTACAATATTCGTTTACACTTTACGAAATCAGAGATTTTGAGAACTTTAGGAAGAGGGTTTTGCTATTCTTGAGAGTTCTTGGAGAAAAGCTCTAACCATTTTATTTTCCTTCGATTCGTGGTTGTTCGGTGCTTTACTCTTCGGATCACGTTACGTTTAGTTACCTACAAATCCTAAGTTTTTATTCTGTTGTTAATTTCTAAGTTTAAGCATGATTAGTTCGAACATACGTATTAAGATTTGTTCTTATTGTTTTTTATTGATTTCATGTACTCTATGATTCGTATGCTCAAATTGATTTAGGAAAAAGCATGTTAGGTTTGTGTGCTACGAATTTCAGTAGCTATTTTGTGAATTTTATGCTCTGATCATGTTTGATTTTGTTGAACTAACCCAAAATGTGTAGGAAAGACTAACCCATAATCTAAGAAAAACAAAGGCTCACTCGAGCGACCTTTTGAATTTTACCATAATCTGTCCACTGTCTAATTTTCTAGTAGCTAAGATTTGGTAGCTCGCTTGAGCGAGCTATAGGCCGCTCGAGCAGTCTGTTGAAAAACATACAATTTTGACAGATTATTCGGATTAGTTCCAGACCATATTTTATGCTTTTGGTGTCTGTTTTACTGACTATTAAAGTACTGCTTATGGACTCACTCACACCACACATGTATCCACTCATAGATGTTATGATAATAAGGTTGTTCTTGCAAATCTATGGAAGTTAAGCATGTTTATGTAATGTGAATATAATAGGCGTTGAATACATGAGATGTGGTTGAGGATTGTGATTGATATTGTTGTGGTTGTTTCGGGTTTAGCAGATGTGTTGCTCGAGGTTTACAGATAGATGATGTTGAAACTATTGAGGTGTTAGTAAAATTTATAGTTTTCAGATAATTGAACATGATATGTGTAAATTGGGGTTTTACGAGAAAACCTAGAATCACGTTAAGGACACTTGTTCGAATGACACTTGAATAAGGTAGCAGAGGGTATTGGTGTGCGTTGTAATGTAGTGAACATTGTAGAAACCTGTGAGAAAGGATTAACGAAAATTGATAGCTTGGTGTGGCTTGATGTTGTGATTTGAGAAACAAAATGATGTGTTGATTTAAGGGCCCCCACTAAGACGAGTCGGAGACGGTAGATGGTGACTTCGAGGACTCCTACGAAGACAGTTCTGGATCCCAAGGGAATGACGGCTAATGTTCTACGTGTCTTTAAGTCTATTAGGAGAAGTGACTAAAGTACGTAGAGACTGGACCTAGTGACATCATGTTCGCATGATCTAGATAGGGTGAGGTATGCATTGACTTGATAGAGCAATAGAAGATTCTTTCCTTGTTGGGTTATGATTTGAATTATATTATGATCCTCGAGTTGGCAAGGACTGGTCAATGCCAACTAAGGGCCCTATGCTAGTGTCTAAGGGAGGTTATGGTATACCTTATGGTGTACCTAGAAACATAAAAGGATTTAACAAAACTTACCAAGGTGTTAGTGTATCACTTGTTATTCACTATTATGTTTCATTTCATGCTTTATATCTCAATTGTTTAGCATATATATATGTTATGTGATGTATCACCTGTGATTTTGATTTTTTGGGTAACTTTATTTACTGAGTTTCATCACTAATGGATACAACTTCTTTGCCCCTGACATTTCATGCTAGATGGAGATGTGCAGAAGAATGAGTCATCTGAGCAAGAAATGCCGGGGGTTGATGGAGAAGAGTTGTTTGCTTGGATGCCATACCCCTAGATCGTCACTCTGATTATCTACTTATTTTATGTTATGAAATAAATGTAAACCCCGAGGGTTAATGTGGTCATTTCGATTATGCATTCTTAAACTTGGTTTTAACTTTTATTAATAAATGAATGTGGGTATTTTGATTTAAATCTTGGCTTTTAACAAAATAAGATTTAAAATGAACAATTCAATACTTCGAGAAATCGGGGCATTACATACATCCTCTCTGAATTTTGAAACATGTAGAGGTTTCTTGAGTTTTCTAAAAATGCACGATCAATCCTGACTTTTTACATTATTCTCCATAGCACCCAATCTGTTAACTATAAGTATATAAAGTTAAATTTGAAGGTAAAAAATGCAATTGTCCATAGAGCAAAATACATTGACCTCCCCGAGGTTTCGTTTTAGTGCAAAATTTTTCAACTAATAAATTGTGTTAGCAGTTTTTAATCTTCTAATTACAGTCACATTTAAAGATATTATTTTAGGGTTTCTAATCTATATTTGAAAACTAAAATAAACATCTTGATGAGAATATCAAAAAATAAGAAATATAGGTCAAGTTTTGTCATACGCTTTAACTTGAATGATTTTTTACTATTTAGTTGTATGACAAGAGAAAAAAGTTAAGTCATGTTTGAGTTGTCTTAATTTTTTATTTTAATATTTTATTTATTTCCATACCTCATACAATTGGTTTAAATTAATTTTATCTTATTTTTGTCCTTTCTAATTTTACTTCTTTTCATTCAAATTTTGTATAGCTATAAAATATCACTATAGGCAAACTAAATTCAAAATAAACAACTTTTTTTAATTTTCTTTGTCTCTTTAATTTTTTTTTTGTTAAATCTGAAAAATTCAAGTAATTTTACCAAAAGATAAAAAACTTATAAACAACAAGAATAACTCAATTTAGTCAAATTTTGGTCTTTTTTATTTCCAATAAAGATTTTAGGAACTATAGATGTGTCCGACTAATAAATATTAGTAACATGGCCCAAAGTTTGACTTATTTTCAATCTTAGTTAACTCTTTTTAATGTTATTTTTTATTTATTTTCCATTTTTGAATATATCATCAGGAAAAGTAAAAAAGAAAATAACCAAAAATTATTACTAATAGACTTGAAAAGGAAGTTTCTATAATTTCTCAAGTTATGATAGTAAGTTCGCGCCTTCATTTTTTTAGTTATAGAAATAGAAAAAGAGAAATAAAAAGCTAAGAAAATGACATCCCAAACATACATTATTTAGGCTTGGCTTGGCTGAACTTTTCTTTTGGATTTTTTGTCTTTAATAAAAAAAATTTGCATTTGTTAGTTTTATAATAACCATAATTTTAAATAAATATTTGAATTAAATTTTATATTTATTCTGAGCATTTAATTACTTAAATTTAGAATTTAGAATTTTAAAAATTAAAATTAAAAATTATTTCACTCAAGCGACCTGTCAATATATTGAACATCGCGAACAACACCTTTTGGGATTTCTTTTTGTATTCATGGCCAGAACTTTGAATTTTTATGAATGCATAATTTACCTTGGATTCCATTGGTTTTAGGATAAATTACCAGATTAATTCTGGGTTTTGATGGCAAAATATTGGAGTTGAATTGGAAAATTAAACGTATTAATAGGGATTTTATGACATTAATTTGTAACATTAAGAAGGATTTTTCACTTTGAGTCTACAAATAAAGCGTCGATTCATTAGACTTTTTTACGATTTTTGGTATTTAGAGATTACAGAGAGAATTTGTGAAGTGTTCTTGAAGGTTTTTGATAGGAAAGAAAACCCAGCCGAAGTATTGGCCATTTTTTTCCACGATTCATGTTCAATCTGTAGTTGTTTTTGTCAAATTGAGGTATGAATCGTTCTTTCAACCTCTAAATTTTATTTTATGTGTTTAGACACAGGTTAAGTTTTTACAGTGTATTTAGAATTTCTATTCGAGATTTGAAATGTTCAAATTTTGAAAAAAACGATGACTCACTCGATCGAGCTAAGGTCACTTGAGCGAGCTAGGGTTGGTTTTCAATTTTTGAAATTTTTGTAAAACCAAATAAAAAATTATTAGGTCGGTCAAGCGAGCTCTAGAAATTTTTAATTTTTTAAATTTGGACAGAAAACTTGTTTTGGCCGCTCAAGCGAGTTAGACATATTGAAAAACAAAAAGTATCCAGAATAATAAATTTGCTATTTGAGCACACAGGCTCTGGTTCAGACTGTTCAATTCGTCCAGAATGCATGTACACATTGAACAAGTATCCACCATACTATGTTCACGGTCCCCATGGGATCATGTATGAGCTGAAATGTCATCGAATTGACTTTGGTGTGTTTTGTGTTTATGATATAAGTTGGCATAATTGTTATAGCTCATGTGAAAATTTGGTTGTGTTGATAAAATCTGAATGAACATAAAAAGTGGAACTGAATGTGTAATAACCCAAAAATTTTAAATTAATTAAAATTGGTTAACAATTGATATTTTGAATTCATGCCTTTAATTAATATAAGTCTGTAATTCAAAATTTCAAAATTAAAGCAGGTCGCTCGAGCGATAACAGCTTCATGAAAGGAATCTTTTAGGAATTCTTATGCATTCATGGATTCACTCAGGATTTTTCAGCCCTTAATGATTTTCACCTTGGATTCCATTGTTTTAAACCAAAATATCAAAGTTAATATGGACAATTGTTGATAGAATTGATGATTTGGAAAAAATTGATTGGGAGGAATTCATGACTATTCATTAGGGGAATTGATTTAGGGATTCTAATTCGCTCACTGTATAAACACGGCTCTAATTCTACTAAACCTTGCACCTAAGCTCGTAAATCATGGATAAAGAGTGTAGTGTGAGGTTGTTGTTAAATTACAGAAGAGTTCATATTGTGTTTGCAGTTCTTATGCAAGTATAAACCCAAAGTCGAAGTGCTGTTGAGTTTCATCAAAATCATCTTCGATTCTCTTTCATTTGCTTCAATTAAGGTAGGTTTATTTACCTACCAACCCTTAGGATTTCAATGCTATTTTCAATTTTGATTTTAGTCACAGAATGCATGATCTAGGGTTTTTATTCGAGCAATCTTAAGAAAAATAGAAAGTTACAAGTTCTAAAACAAGAAGGCTCACTCTAGGCCGCTCGAGCAATCTTGTTAAGTTTCAGAATACTGTCTGATTTTCCAGAGAGTTAAGCTTTTATCAGAATATTGATTTTAGTAGCTCGCTCGAGCAAGCTCCTGCCTGCTCAAACGACTTGTTTGTAAATTTAGAATTTACAGAATGTTGTTCTATCCATTTTGGACATTGTCTAGACTTTATACACTGTCCAGATAGCATGTACACCCTACACATACATACATTACACTTATCTATGTCTACGGATTCTCGTGGGATCTTGTGTGAACCGTAATACCATGCTTTACAATGTTCAACCTCACTTGGCTATAATCGGTACAATACGATGATGTTAATGGAATAGAAATGTAACTTAGACTTGTGTAATTTGGCATGTGTGGAAAGTGATTGGTAATGTCAGGTATGGTTGTCGTGCTATCCGATGAGATAGTTGAAATTACAACCGTTACACTATTTGAATTTATCATAGAAATGATGAAAGATTATTAGATAAAGAACTATGTGATAACATGTTTTACTTGGGATTTTGTGAGGGAACAACCTCTTCTCTATGTTAGGGACACTTGTTCGAATGTTACCTGTAACACGGAAGCATAAGGTGTTGGGTGAATATTATAACATAGTGAAAATGCGTAGTGACAAATAGTGAAGTTAATTGAAAAGATAAAACTAGATAATGTTGCCCAGTGTGACTAGTGTTGTTTTCGGGTGTTGTTCCATTGTTGTGATTGTATTTTGGACTTCAACTAGGAAGTGAGTATAGTCGACTGAAGGTCCCTTATTATTCATAAAAGGACCCCAACTAGGAGGTGGGTGTATTCAGTTGGAGGTGATTTTTGAGCCGTCTGTGAGTGTAGCTTTGGACCCTGAGGGACTGACATTTAGTGTCTTAGGCGTCCTTGAGTTGATTAACTGGAAGAGGCTAAGGTTCATTGGTATATGACGTAGTGAAGTCACATTATCGGTCGGATCTAGTTAGGGCGAGGTATTTATTGACATGAGTGGACGATAAAAGGTTCTTTCCTTGTCGGGTACATAACTTTGAGCTATAGACCATTTGTAGGTAAAATCTTGTCAATATCAACTGAGTGCTTTATGTTAGATAGTCAGGTATGAGACAGAGTTTCTCGGTGGAACTCCTAAAAACATAATAAACAGAAACATAGTGAACCTATGTGTTTAACTTTTCAGTTGATATCCTGTTGCATGATTGATTTTCTTTTGGATTCGATTTTTCGAATAATATTTCTTATTGAGTTTCATTACTCACCAGAGTAACTTCTCTACTTCTGGCATTTATGGTAAATGGAGTTGTGCAGATGGAGTTTCCACCATACAAAGAAGAGCCAACGGCTTGTAAAGACCCTAAAATTTTAAATGAAAATGAAATAAAAAAAATAAAGTAAAAATAAAAAAAATTAAATTAAATTAAATTTTGATGTATGAAATTATTTATTGATTTATTTAGTTTGCGCGTTTTTGATTTTAGCCATACATTATATTCATGGGGTTGTGCATGTGTGTGTTTGGACCCAACCCAATGGACTAAATCCTAACCCAAGCCCAACTTGGTTTAACCCGGCTCATGGTCCACAACCCTTTTAACTTGACCCAAAACCCATTACATCAGCCATTTTTCCATGGAACTTGTCACATGGGATAATTTTCCTCTCAATCATCTCACCCACATGTCCTTCTCCAAAAACAGACGTTACTTGCCTTCTTCCTCCATTGAACAACCAAACCTTGGTGGCCACTCCTCTTTCCCAGCCAAACCCCTTCCACCCATGATTTTGGTCACAAACCACTCTCTAATTTCCATCATGGCTGAACAATACTATTCCCTCACTCCATCAAAAATCTGCAACAAGTTTCCCCTCACCAATAGCAATCCATGCAAGACCATCTCCCACACTCAAGCTCTCTCTATTTCTATATTTCCATCCTCACCATTCCTAAAACGAATTTCTGCATTCAGAGAGTTTAGAGAGTGCCATGGTTGTGGTTTGGAGGTGAGAAGATAGAAAAATACAGTAGAGGGAGAGAGAAGAGGGAGAACTTGTTTGATATTCAATCACCAAAATCCAAGCCAAATCCTTCGAATTCAACCTTTGATTCTTCAATACTAAGGTGAATGAATCTATCCTAACCTTTAATTTATGCCATTGATCGATTTTGAGCTCCACGGAGCTCGGAGAAAACGAAACCCAGAACTGTAAATTCGTAGAAGATGATGTTGACACCGGTGCCTTAGTTTTGGTGACACCGGTGCCTTTGCTCTTTGTATGTTTTAATGTTCTGTATTTGCATGGTTACACCGGTGTCATAGTTTTGGTTACACCGGTGTATCAACTCTCTGTATCTTACTAGTATTTATTCTGAATGTTCATAGTTACACCGGTGCCTCAGTTTTGGTTATACCGGTGTCATACCTCTCTGTATCTCAGTAGTACACTACAGAATAGGCCTTACACCGGTGCCTCAGTTTTGGCTACACCGGTGCCTCAAATCTCTGTATCTTAGTATTACACTACAGAACAGACCTTACACTGGTGCCTCTGAAACCTTACACCGGTGCCTCTGTTATGAAAATTTGACACTTAGTTTCTGACTTAAGGCTTGTTAAGGCATGGCATGTGTTATGAAAATATACTTATTTTCTATAAATAAATTTAAGTAAATATTTCTTTATTTTGATTTTATTTAATGAAAATAAGGAAGTACCCCCCATTTGGAAACAATGGCATTTACAGAAAATTGAAATTCGATTCGAATCAAAATGTCGCTCTCCCTATTTTAGTACAAATTCGAAAAATCACCCGTTTTCTTCCTATATTTTGGCCCGAAACTCACCCTAAACTTATGCGTTTGACGCGTATGAATATACCATTGTGCTTAGAAAAAATCAAGGAATCATTTCCGTGACTTTTTATCCCCTAATTCGAAACTTGAAAAATTAACTTTTTCTATACTTAGAAAAATTTTCAGACAGTGAAAATTTTCAGAAAATTTGAACATCGCCCAAATTCTTACACTACGACCACTACACCTATAATTAAGTTCAGATTATCGTTTTGAAACTTTAGGTATCCTATATCATTATGAGATGACATCTTACTCAAAATTAGAGTGTTAGAAGTTTTCTTACGAAGTGAAAGCATGTGATATTGTTTATGTGTCATAGCTAACTTATTTGTATTATCTTGTTTGTTTGATTAAACTTGCATCTCCAATACATCATCATGTTATCATGAGTCTAGTCGTTTAAACGAAACTTAGATGGAGTCAAATGAGAAATATTTGAGGTTAGTGGAAATGACACTCGAGATTTTGACACGAGTCATAAAAGTCACGAGCTTTGTAACGAAAATCGAGAATTTGATAAACTCTTATGTTTGGTGACTCGAGATTTGACTTACTCCTTGGGGAGGCGTGTTAGGATGTCTTTAGCCGAAATATGGATTTTAGCCGAACTACGTCTGTTACCACTGGGCTGTGTCTTGGAGCCGAGTCGGTCACGTCTCATGTATTTAGCCAAGTTATGTCGTGAGCCGGTTATGTTCGTAAGCCGTGTCGTGTCTTTTCAAAAATAAAACATAGTTGAAGGGGAGAAGTTAGATATTTTTTTAAGTCAAGGCACGACATATGGGAGACATAATGCTAGGAGCATAACGGTTGGGAGCATGGGATACGGGAGCCGATGTTTGGGTACACTAGCGCCGGATACGAGGTCAGCGTAGGGGTCGGGACCATATTGATCGGGAACATCATAACACCACTTTGGAAAATGAAAGTTTGATGACGGGCAACGCTTGTGTTGACCCGAACTTTGTATTTTGAAAGAAATTTTGGACACTTGTCAACAATGGTGGACACTTGTGGATATAAGTCGGTCGCGTGTGTCAGAAACTTAGAAACAAGTCATAGGGTTTGACTTAAGGATACTTTGTCGCTATTTCATTCATTTAATGTACTTACGTGTTTAATGCTTCCGCTTATTGTTTAATCTGATTATGTCAACTCTGATTATTTTGTTCTGTTCATAATATTTGATTGATTGCTCGTACTATCTTCATGATCATGCATCATTTGATCCATTGCATAGATTTGATATTTAGGGTAGTTTTATTTACTGAGCGTTAATCGCTCATCTGGTGCAACTTCTCTGCCCCTGGCCTTTCATGCCAGGTGTCGAAGATGACGTTGCTAAGCCCGCTTATTCAGATACCAACGGCAGTACTTTCGAGGAGGATGTCGTAGCCCCGTGGTTCACCTAGATATATTTTGAGCTCTTAATTTCAATCTTTAATGTAATTTCTTTAAATTCGAATGTTGTAATCAAACTTTATTTTGACTAAGTAATGGAAATGTAGTTGACCTTTGATAAATTGTTTTAAATTAACGTCTCCGAAATCCGGGGCGTTACACGGCTGTTGAACAAGAGTTCACCACGGGGCTGTTTTATTTTTAGTTTAGTTAGCTATGCCTTTTAATTTGAAATAAATGTAAACCCAGAAGGATATTTCTGTCTTTTCATTTCAGACTATATACTTATTTCACTTTTCGCTGCAATAAATGAGTTTATTTTTTAATAATTAAACAAGTTTATCTTTTTTATAATTATTTTCACAAATAAAATAAAATTGAAAATATTTAAATAACATTGCCGAAAGTCGGGACGTTACAGAATGAATTACAACTGTCATGCATTATATTTTGGGTTAGATTTTTGAGATGATTGGTGCTTCAATTCTGCATCACTTTTGTTCCGGCTTAGATTCCCGAGGTGATTAGTAGTTCGATTCTCCTTCACTTTTGTATTTCGAGTTCGATTCTCGAAATGGGTTAGATTTCTATTGGTTGTCATGCTGTGTTGTATGTTGGTTTGATTTTTCTCGGCCATCGCCCCAATTAAAAGAAAGATTTTTCGAGTAACCATTTCCACTAAGTGTCAAAATTTATCGGTGCAACTTCTCTGCCCTCGGCATTTTATGCCAGATGTAGATATGCTGATCGAGAATCCGATAGAGTAGGTCAAGTCGGAGGCGACCAATGAGGAAATATTTACTTGGCTTCCTACCCTTAGATAACATTTTTTTTATTTAAGTTTAATTCAGTTGTAAACCCAAAAAGTTATTGTCATCTTTTCAATTTTAAATTCGATTTACTTTAGTTGTTAAAATTTTATTTTACTTAATGAATAAATATTTAATTTTTTAATAAATTATTTTGACAGATAAAATGATATTTAAAAGAATTAAAAAAATTAACGTGTTAAAAATTGGGGCGTTACAAGTTTTGCATCAAATTTTTATGGATCATTGGTTTGTAGTAACTAGATGTTTTAGAAAAATAAAAAATAGACTAATTTTTTAAAAAGTTTCAAAAAAAAATTAATCTAAAAAATATCTGTCTATTTATTTTTTTTCAGTGAACATTTTTAAGTTTTTTGTCTTCATAAAAATTTGACAAAGAACTAAGAAACGTAATTTTTTTTTGAAAAAGATTAAAAATAATAAAAAAGTTTTGTTTTCTCTCTTACATAAAAGACTCAAACTGAAATAATCCAAAAAAGACATGAAAGTTCCCTAAAGATCGTCAAAATTTGGCTAATATATTTTAATTAGAATTTAAGAAAAGAGCATTAAAGATGAAAAAAAGTAAATTAAACCGCAAAAAGTCTAAAATAATTCTAATAAGCAAGGGAGTTTTATGTATTTGTTGTGAAAGAGAAATTTTATATTAAAATATTAGCGGCGGATTCTCGTGCGCTGTATATGCGAGAATAAGAACACATAAGACAATATTCAAAATTAGAAACCTAACTGTCATGACTCATGATAGAGGAAAGTGAAGGAGTAGAAAATTTTAAAACCGTAGCAAGTTTTTTTGGGTAGTCATGCCGTTATTTTAAGACTTTAGTTGTACGTAATTACCCTTATAGTTATATAAAACACTTTTTTGGAATCAAAATTGTGAGGCGGTTTAAAAACAAGTTCACGCCTAAACGTGTGTTCCCTTTACAATAACTAGCGGCGGGTGCCCGTGCGATGTGTGTGTCAGAACACAGAAAATGAATACTATATAGAGAGACAAGCAAGAGAGAGAAAGAATCATGTTCATTGAGGAGGAGGGCAAAATTAAAGCAAGAGCAAGAGAGAGAGAGAAATCCATAAATCATATTCATTGGTATGAAGAGCAGGAAAAAATTGGACAAATTATTGAAAAGTGGCGGGAACAGGTTGTTAAGAGCATCTGCATCAGGCTCCTCAAAGATACTCCTTCCCTAATTTGAGGAGCAAATCCTCTTAACAACCCCTATATCAGGCTCCTTATTCCTTCTCCCTATTCTCCAAAATAAATAGTGACTCCCTAGTTTTAGGGTGTCACTATTCACTCCTACCATTTTATTTTTATTTTTTCATTTCTTTCTCCTCTTCTATAACATTTGCATTAAATATAAAAGGAAAAAAAGAATATTTTAATAGAATGTGGATAGAATAGAAAGTCTGATGCAGAAGATATTACAAAATATGGCTCCCTAAAATAGAAAAGTAAGTTTTTTCTCTAATTTGGAGAAAAAAATGAAGAGGCTAATGCGGAGCGAGGATTCGGAGTTTTTTTCGGGGATCGGGGCGGGTATGGATTTTGTTTTTAGAAAAAATCGGGGATCGGAGCGGATTTGGAGGTAAGTCTATCCCCGCTCCGCTCCGGTCCGAATCCGTTCTCCGATCCGCTCCGCTCCGTCTCCGATTCGCTCCGCTCCGCCTCCGATCCGCTCCGCTCCGTCCCCGAATATCCGGGGTAAAAAAAATTACAAGAATACTACAAATAATTGCTACTTACGTTAAAAAAAATTGGAGAAAAAGTATAAGAAAAGATATAGAATTAGTAAATCATAAATTAAAAAATTTATTAAAAGAATATTTTGGTAGCAAATAGAGAGAGACAATAAAAGAAATAAAAATGTCAAAAATAAAAAAATAATTACTATATGAAAATTTCTTTGGGATGCAAAAAGTAGGTAAGGTTGAAAATTTCTTTTGATTGCAAAAGTAGGCAAAGTTAATTTTCTTTGGGATGCAAAAGTAAGAAAAACTTTTACAAAAAATTGTACCATTAAAAAAATATGAATCAAATATAACGAAGTATATGTCATACATTGCGTTTTTACAAAAAATTGTATCATTAAAAGAATATGAATCAAATATAACGAAGTATATGTCATACATTGCGTTTTCTCATATTGGAATATTTGTGGTCAATGGTTATTGAGTAAAATGAACCATTTCAATAGGAAAATAAGGAGGAACTGACTACTGAGGAAGTTCAAAAAAAAAAGAGAAAGAAAGAGGAAAAAAAAGAGTTTACAATTACAGACATTAACATTTTACAGAAAAAAAAGAGTTTACTATGAAGCTTTTGGAAACTTTTGGACTATGTAGATTTGGAGACTTGGAGTTGAATTTTTTGTCGCAACAATTTATTAGATGTTCTTGTTGCCACTGCCCAGTGGGCTGGCTAGTGTCTCTAGAATGTTAAGCTTATTTCAAACTTGGTTGTTAATTGTCTAATTGACTACTGATGCTTATTTTGTGGTAGTTGACTGGTGCTTATTTTGTAAATCTGCTGTGAGGTTGATGATTTTGTGGTAGTTGACTGGTGCTTAGTTGACTGATGTTAAGCTCATGTGTTCTCTGGTGTTAACATTTTAAGGTTGATGATTTTGAATTGTGTTCACATCTTTCGGTGGTCTGTACATGCTGCGTATTCATGTGTTTGCTGGCTTGGTAATTCCATGTATTGTTGATGTTACTCTTGCCTTGATAGACGGGTCCAACATTTTGTCTTTGTCAATGTATTCCGGAATAACCGAGAGATACAATAAAAATTCGGATCTCCGAATCCCCGCGGGGATCTCCGAATCCCCATTTGGAGCGGGGATGGAGGACCAAAGTAGATCTCCGACGGGGATCGGGGCGGATTCGGGGATTGATAGAGGGTTCGGAGTTCGGAGTCGGAGGTAGCCACCTCCGCCTCCGATCTGCCCCGTTGCCATCACTACGCCCCCCCCACCCCACAACACACACACACACAATTTTTCCCTACTGTAGATTATCGCAAAACAAAGTTTGCTCTTGTTTTTTTGCTTTACTGTTAACTTAATTAAAATAATATAATATTCCTCCTAATTAATCTGTTATAATAAATTTTGTTTGTAACAAGTAGGTGTCCATAAATCAATTCCGTTTGCATTTTCATTTCCACTGGGATTGATTGTTTATTTTGATTTTTTATCTTTAGTGATTTTTTTTTTAATTTTTAGGCTAAAAATTATACTTTTAAAATTCTTCTCGTCAAGACAAACTAAAAATTCATGCAAAAAATTTTAAAAAATAGAACAAATACAAAAAAAATTGAAAATAAGAATAGTAATGTAATTTGATATATCAAAAAATAAATGTGAGAGAAAGAGAGTGTTCAAGTGGCTGTCAAAAAAAGAAAGAGAGAGAGAGAGAAGGGGCAAGTGGGTGCCAAGGAAGAGAGTGGGGTTGGAACCAATTTGCAGAAGATTGAAAAGAACTGCAGAAGCAGAAGTAGAACTACAACACCTACCATTTCTGTTTACAAATATGAAGTAGAGAATGGTAGTGCTGAAACAAAAACGGATACTATATGGGTTCCAATAACATCAACCCAATCTGTACCAACTGAAACTGAAAAAGGAATTTCAATTGCAGCAAATGGAATTTAATTGCGGCAAACGGAGTTGCAGAAAATAGAAACAATAACACTTCAAGGGTGACGTTTCCCCATTTGTTTTTCTCCGATTGCAGCCCCCACCACTGATTAATAAGAACAAAAGCTTCACCTCAACATACCTTTCATCCCAATCTCCCTTTATTAAGTGCACAAGCGGTTGGAACGCAGGCGACGCTTGTGCACGTCGTATTAAAAAGTAATTTTTTTTTTTTTTGTCAATTGCAAAAACAATATGTGAACGTAAGTAATTTGGAATTAAACATAAATAAATTTTGCACGAATATATAATGAAAACAAAAGGGGAAACAAAAATTTTAAAACAAATTTTACATGGTGAAGCACCCTTTTGTATGTATTTGAATAGTCTAGTTGGTATTTGTTTTAAACATGAGAACCCATGTGATCAAAGTACTGCCTTGGTGGGGGTAGTGAGTGGTAGTCGGGATTGGCTCAAAACATTAATTCCCATTTTTTGACAAAAAATTAGAAGAAGAAATAATCTAAATGAAAACATCGACCACCATATATTTGGCGTAATCTTCATTGAGTTTGTGTTAGTTATCATTAAAAATTAAAATATTACCTTAAGTATATGGTGGTCGATATTCTTGCTCATAATATTCATTGAGTTTGTGTTATTTATTATAAAAAATCTATTTTAATATTCAATAAAATAATATCACGATCGTCTCTTTTAAAAAATTTGTGGAATCGTCACCATACGCTTGAGTTCTTTCTTTTAGTGTAGCGGACTCAAACACAATTCAATCATTTAACCCATTTATGTAATTTATTATGAAATTATTCTTCTTTTTTTCAATAGTGAATACATTGTACAAGGAAATTTGAGATTTCAAATTGAACTTCAAACTATCAAAGTGTGAACTTTGTCAATTTAATAAATCAACAAAAGGACAAATTGAATATGACACGGAGAAAGAGGAATCTATTTTAATATATAAAGGGAGAGCACCATTTTGTGTATTCTTTTTGTGTTATTGTGTCCACTTTTAAGTTTCCTAAAATGCAGTCAAAAAAGTTCTTAATTCCTTTTCAATTACTTTATATACCCAATAACTGTAAGGGTGGAAATGAAAATTTGTACCCTCCACCATTCACTCCACTAATTGTTTATTTCAGGGTGTGTTCGTTTTAGGGTGTTTCTGAAATAGTTTTAGAAACATGTCTCTGAGACGTTGTTTGGTTATAAGTGTTTCAGAAACTGTTTCAGAAACTGTTTCTGAAACTTTTTCTTTTATAGAGAGAAAAAGTTGTCTGGGAGAATGTTCCAGAAACTGTTTCTGAAACTGTTTCAGAAACTGTTCCAGAAACTTGTTTGAGAGAAAGTCTCTCAAACTCATAACCGAACACACCCTCAGTTTTCTTCTCTCCCATTTTCCAACTTCCTCCGTACCAGCGTGGGTAGAAAAAGATTGAGGGATTTTGAAGAAGAAAAATTTTCAGTGTTTTCTCCAGGATATCAATTGTTGTGCCACCACATTCCTCCACGATAGTAAAAAATCACATAATAGTAAAATTTAAATTTGGATTATTTAACTATTTTCGGGGCATTTTTTTAGTGACGTGAGAATTAAATTTTTGTCATTTTCACATTTTCTGGTACGATCATCACATGATGAAAAATAATATCGAATATGGTTTACTAAATGGTTTGAGAGTTTATTTTGAAGGTCTTAAAAGTTGTAAAGGGTAAAAAACACTGACAGCTTCCCTCTTATTTATTTCGGATGATTTTGTATAATTTTGAAGCCAAAGTAATATATATGGCTGGTTTTGAATTGAATTTACCATGAAAAAAACTCTTTTTTTCTTCACTACTCCACCATTGGCCCCACTCCTATAAACAACATATATATGAGTCCCCTTCGAATGAGGGATCCCTCATTTTACTAAAATGTGGACTTTTCATTTTTAGGTTATATTTTGATGATCCGAACCGTTCAATGTTTTTAAAACATGTTTTTAAGGGTACCCGTGAGAAATCGGCTTAAAAAAATATGGGGAATGGCTTGATCCAAACAGTTTTTCATAAATGCTGACAGGAACAGTTTTATGAGAAACTGTTTGGATCAAGACCTTCCCGGTAACATTTTAAGCTAATTTCTCGTGAGTATCCTTAAAAACATATTTTAAACACATTGAATGGTTCAGATCATTAAAATTTGATCAAGAAATAGGAGGTCCTCATTTTAGCAAAATGAGGGATCCCTCATTAGAAACTCTCTCTCTCTCTCTCTCTCTCTATATATATATATATATATATATTTTATATATATATATATATATATATATATATAGTGAGTTTCTACTAAGCGATCCCTCATTTTCTTAAAATGAGGACCTTCCATTTTTGGATCAAATTTTCATGATCTGAACCGTTCAATGTGTTAAAAACATGTTTTTAAGGATACTCGTGCGAAATCAGCTCAAAATATTACCGGGAAGGGCTTGATCCATCAAGTTTTTATAAAACAGTTTATGTCAGCATTTATGAAAAAATGCTTAGATCAAGTCCTTCCCGATATTTGTTTGAGCCGATTTCTTAAGGGTATCCTTAAAAACATGTTTTAAACACATTGAACGGTTCAGATCATCAAAAATGATCCGAAAATGGGAGGTCGTCATTTTAACAAAATGAGGGATCCCTCATTAGAAGGGGACTATATATATATATATATATATATATATATATATACACACACATACATATATATATACACACACACACATATTGTTATCACAATTCACAAAATTTCGTTACATACAAAGTGAATAAAATAAATTAAATGTCATCTATACTATATATTATTGCATAGCGACTTTTCGTAAAAGTCGCCCTAAAAGTGACAAGTGGCAAAAATAGATTGGTTTGTGATTAAAATTTTAAAGTAATACATTTTACTTTAAACTAACTGAATCTTTTTTGAATTCAAATTAATTTAAAAACTTACCATATTTTGTAATATTTCTATTTTCATAACTTTCTCTACTTATCCATATCTACACATACACAAAAATATAAATACACATTTACATATCTATTTAAATAAGTAGAATATTAAAAATTTACATAGAGATTGATTTTTAAAATAAAAGTACAAATAAATATTCTTATATAGAAAGAAAAGAAATTTTAGTCCACAACTTTTTACAAACAACTAAACATATAACCCGTACAACATTTCACTATCTCTGATTTTAAAACATAAAATGAAAGTATCATCTCTTTTTTTTAACTATCCTATATTTTTTTATAAATACTTTCATAATAATTTTTAAAAACATGTATACGCATAATGGTTAAAATAGATTTATATAACCACAAAGTGTTTGCTATTATTAGTGAGGTTGGGCACCGTTACCGTAAAGATGTTGCCTAGGTTAGATTGAGTTAGTTGAGTTTATATTTTAATCAATTTATTCTAAGCAAGTTTATATATTTTTTAACTGCTGCAAAATCACTCATATTTAAAATTGATGAGCTGTCTAATTTTTTAGGCGATTTTAATTTCATCAATTATGTAGGCTGACCATTAAAAATAAAGTCAAATGAGATAAAATAGTAAAATAGAGAATTAAAAGAAAGTCCTTCTTTGAACTTGAACTTTCTTTTTGTTTTCCAAATTTAAAGTAAAAGACATAAAGATTTCACGTATTGAAAATAGCAACGAAAGTGATGAATTATACTAAATATGTTTGAACTTGGTTAGATGAGCATAATTTATTATGGTGTATAAGGGTTTATTCTTATAATGTCTTCCCTGAGTTGGATAATGTGTGAATTACTAAATTTTATTAGCATTCATTCTCACCTGTTGAAAAGTTAAATTGGATAAAAATCTTAATTACACTATGAATTTATAATTTTATTAGGACGAGAGAGTATTTTAATTGAAAATTTTATATGCTTCTTAGTTAGGTTTTAAAGTAAGTTATTGATATTTCATTTTTAACTTATATAAAATCAACTAATTAATATCATATTTTTTATCGATTGCAAATTTTAAATATTACGTTAAATTTATTTTTCTGTTTTCTGGTATATGTAGATAAATATTGCTTTAATTTATTTTGTAAAAATTATATTTGTTTTGTTACTCTATTAAAAATATTAAAATTATTTTTATGATAAAATAATAAGTAGAATGATTCATAATTATTATTAAAATTTTAAAAATATATGTACTAATATAATAAAATATTTTTTATTTTATTTTATAAGTCCCGTGCATAGCACGGGTTATTGCTAGTTTTATATATTACACATGCTCAACGTGCACACGCACCGCGTGTGCCTGGCTGCTAGTAGAGAGAAAGAGCTACCTTGCTTTTGGAATTTAGAGGTGGCTGTTCTTTTGGAAAACTTGTACCGTTGCTAATTCAATGAACAGTCAGCATGAAATCTAAATTTTAGACCTCTCCAAAACTTCAGTTTTTCTTTACACGAAACTGGTTAGTGTGGAGGCAATGGAGATTTGTTTGATATTGGAGGAGAGTAAAAACTGAAGGTTGCAGTTAGTGGAGAGAAATCTGGAGGGTATGAAATTATTTTATTACCCCTATAGTTATTGGCCATATAAAGGTATGTGAAAAGGAATTACGATTTGTTTTTAGGAGCATTTTAGGATGTTAAAAGTAGACACAATGATCAAAATGAAAGACACCAAAATGATGCTCTCCCTTTATATATTAAAATAGAAGATGTGTACAACTATAAACACATAAATGCCAACAATCATGATACTCTGTTCTATTCAATGTAAGAAACACATTTCATACTTGGAATATGTCAAGATTGATATTGAATCCTCATTTTTTAAACCGAATGAACTGAAACTATTCCATAGGATTAGAAATTCCAAATACTAAGCAAAAGGGAAATGGGTTTGCTGCATGTGCATAACACACAGAGAGAGAGAGAGAGAGAGAGAGAAAGAAGAGAGGAAAGAGGAGAGAGAAAAGGAGGATGGGTTTGAAATAGAGGTGAAATCGGCTCAGGATCAGTCGGTTCGATCCAACAACATCATGTGTTAGGCAATGCATTTATTAGTAACCTAAGGGGAGGTATGTGAAATTTACCCTATGAAGAAAGATGTTCTCTTTTGTAATAGGATGGATTTGTAGATGTCTTCAAGGGAGGTCTGTATATTTTAATTCAAGGTCAATTGCATTTTCCCCTCAAAAATTAACATCATGTGTTAGGCAATGCAAGAGAATTTGAAGAAATATTTACAAAATATGAGAGGACTACAGTGCATTTTTATAAAGCTCATCAAATATTTCTGCATTTGTTAAAAACCTTCTGGCAGAAGGTAAGTGAAACACATAATAGTTTTATCCCTCTCCCGAAATCTCCAAATTTATACATTTGTTATCTTTTTGCCTTTGAACCTTGAAATCCTTAATTTCCAACCCATCAATCCAAATGCAACCCCAAATATTGTATGGCTGACTCAATTTGGTATCTTAATAATTATATTTTTTAATCCTTATTCAAGTTTTTCTTTTTCTATTTGTTAATTTTACATTAATTTTTTTTATAAATATTAAGTTTATTTTTTAATAAAGATAAAAATAATTTAAAATAGACAAATATTTGTAAGTTATTTATATATTTTTTAAACTTTTCGTCAAACAAGCTAATAATTCACAAAATATTGTCCCAAAACTAAGAAGTACAAAAACATTCAAATAAAAATAGAAAATTAACCCAATTTTTTAAAGGCAAAATCCACTAAATGAAAAGTAACAAATCCATAAAAAAATTATCACTTATTTTTCCCTTCAAAAAATATATGAATAACAACAAATTTAGTCACAGGATTCTCAAATAAAACCTAAAAGTGGAGCTCATTTTCAATACTTAAAACATAATTGGTTAAGTAAAAAAATATTAAAGTCGGTTTGATAACAAAATTTTGAAGAACTTAATACTTTAAGTTTTCAGTAAAAATAAAGAGTAAACAATTAATTAGTAGCTATCCTATATTTAATTACAAAAATTGAACATACTCAAAAGTATTTTAAAAAAAGTCTATTTACTTCATTGCTGACCACCGCCACGACCACACTACCAATCATCGCCACCCATCAACACACTACTAACTACTGCCACTAATCACCACACCGCTGATTACCATCGCTAACCACCATATTGCTGACAACCGCCATCGCCACAACCAATATTGCCACTTGACACCGTCACTAACCACTATATTATTGATTACCACTGCCACTAATCACCATTATCACTAACCACCCCAGGGGTGGTTCCAACTAAGGACCAAGGCCCCTGAAATCCAACAAAATTCTTCTTCTTCTTCTTCTTCCTTTTTTTTTCTTTTTTGAGTTTTAATAAAATATTTATTGTGTGTTGTATGCACATATGCCGTTAACAAAATTTTATTTTGAAATTTCGTGTTCTTGGTTAATCTTGAAATATTTTTTAAAGTAAATGGTGAATTTTTAAAATTTTTTCGAAAATAAAATCTAGAAACTATGATCGAAAGAGATTTAAATGAGCAGCATCACTCATTTTTTTTAATGCGGTGGTAGCAAAATGGACATATTTTGTTATTTTTATTTTTACTTTTGTCACCACTGCATTAGAAAAAGTGACCGACACCACTCATTTAAATTCCCTTTCAATCGTGTTTTTAGAATTTTATTTTCAATTATTTTTAGAAATTTATATTTTACCTAAATTTTTTTTGAAATTCTACAAACTCAAAATTCTAAAATAAAATTTTGTTGAAGGTGTGCTGTGTTTTATTTAAAACAAAAAATAGTATCATTTTATTTAAGCTAAATTTGCTCCCGTTATATTGCAATGTAGTTTTTGAATTTTTTTTAACGTTTATTCTAAGTAAGTGAATGAAATTTCTGAATCCGCCGTTGCCCAAGTACCTCTCTTGAATATCTCTAAGAACTAAAACACCGCCGCCTTGCATTGTGAAGTTTTTCTTGCCAGTCCTTCGTTATTGTTTTCAAGAAAGAGGGCTTGAGATGGAAGAAAGGCCCAATGCTAGTTAGCTCCTCGAGCCCGGTCCATTCCAGATAAGGCCTGGACACACACACACTCACACACACACACTCGAATGGCCTCTTCGATCGCCAATTCCTTATCTCGCCTTGCGCTCTTTCGATTCACCACCAAAACCACCTCACCTCTTCAAACCCTTACTACCTCCCTGACCATCAAACCAAAGGTCCAAAACACATTGAATCCTCTGCTCCTCTGATTTCAAACTCTCAGCCTTTTTCTAATCTCCATTTTTTTCTCTGGATCTTTGCAGTCCTCTAACCGCTATCGTTTCGTATCGTCATCAATGGCTTCAGATCCCAAGGAGTCTCCGTCCAACAACCCGGGCCTCCACACTTCCCCCGATGAAGCCACTAAAGACTACATCATGCAACAGACTGTAAGCCTTCTACCCTTCGATTCATACCCTTTAATTCCTATTGTGTTTGTTATTATTTAGATTTCGTATTTGTGTTCTTATGTGAAGGACATTTACTTAACTAATTCTTTACGGTCTGTCAATTTTGTTTTGAGATTCAGATGTATCGTATTAAGGATCCAAAAGTGAGTCTGGATTTCTATTCTCGCATACTGGGCATGTCGTAAGTCCTTTTATCTTGGTACTTGTGATTTTAAGCATATGTGGTTATCTGCAGCAATGTCTAGCTGGTAGCCGAGTGGTATTCTTTTTGCTTAAGTGGAAATGCCCAACAATCAAATTTCCAATGGAGATATCTGATGCTTATGCGTGGGACGGACTATTAACATGGTTTACTGTATCTTCCCAAAATGTATTTATAAAGCTTAATTATTCGGACACCGCTAAATTATCATCCAAAATCACTTTCATCCCCTCAGTTTTTTTTGGTATCACTATCACCTTTTTAGTGTGCCACTTTGACCTCTTTTGTCAGTCTCCCGTGAGATTTCTGAACAGAAAGTGATTTTGGAGGGAAAAATTATAAGGATCGGCCCAAAATGCCCTCGAGGACTTTTCCCAATGTATAATAGTGCTTGTTATGGCATTATAAGGCTTGCAATTATTCTTCAAGAGCTTCTTCCACAAATCACACGCCTCCTCAACACCATTCTTCTCCATTTTATCCATCACCATCACCGTATCAATAAAATGCCCTCCCTTACAAAGCCTGTCGGTCAATATAATGTACGTCGTTGCATCAAGAAGCCATCCTTTATCAAGAATTTCATCAAACACCTTCTTTGCACCAACCATGTCATGGCTCCACACGTACCTGTTGGAAATAAATTCGATGCGAACGGTTATCCTGCTAGGTATTTAAAATTCACACAAGAATATTAATAAACCAAAATTAGCAACAATATAATCAGAGAGAAAAGATTAGAGATGCTTGTGAGATGGTCGAGGCACGCGAAAGCGCTCTTCTTAGGAAAAATACACCCCCTTCTGCACGGGGTTGAACGGTGCTCCTTCCCCAAGATACAACGACCTTCGAATCTTCTTCTGTGCAGCAAAGTAGACTCACGAACCGATTGTTTCCCAACACTTTGATAAACACAAAAATTTTCTAATCACTCAAGTAATTTTTCCTTTCTCCAATTTTTGTCTCTTCCCCTTTTTCAACAAGTGCAGCATATGCCTTTCTTGGCTGTTGGAACTATATTTTTTATCCAAGTGGAGATATGCACAGCCCAAGAAAGCTACTACCGGATGGGAAATGCATATATCTAGATATATGGAATAAAATAACCGTTGAAATGGTTACTAAAAAGGTGGTAAATGATCTCCACTAACCATGATTTGAGGCAATAAAATTGTAACAGTTGTACTTTAATATTTGTAACCACTTTTTAGAAACTTATTAAAAGTAAAATATTAAATTATTATAAACACCACCTAAAACAGCTGTGTAAGTCACCACATTCGGTATCACGCACATCCCGGGCATATCATCCAAAACCTGATCGCACTCTCAACATCATTGTTCTTACACGAAGCCTTAACCAAAATGTTAGTGGTAAACACATTCGGTATATATTAAACTTTTTTCGATTGTTCTTAAGCTGTGTGCACTAGCTCAAATTGGTTGTCTTGAACTAAAGCATTCAAGAGAGTGTTGAGTGACCTTACAAATGGTTTGATGCCGAATTCCTTAATGGGCAAGAATGTGCGGAGGGCTTGTGTCGGCCGGTTTAAAACGACGTAGTTTTGAATAATGGTAATGAATACTTTTTCCCTGCACTTGATGTTGTATTCTTGGCGCAATTGCATGAGGAAGGTCTCCATTGGGTTGAAGGCCGCGAGCGCGGGTGAGCTTGTGGATAATTGCAAGGTAGGTGTCGTATTTGTGGTGGAAGTTTGGGTGATAGTTCCCAACATGGTGGGCGAGGTCAAGGTTATGTTGGTGGGTGATCATGGGGACGAGGTGCTTGGGTAGAGCTGTTGGGGCAAGGGCTGGAATGGTGGTGTGACTGTGTAGGATTTGAGGAGCTTGTCCATGGATTCCACGTTAGAGGAGAGGTGGTGATGGGATGGGTGATGGAGGCTAGAGTCAGCTGGGGAAGGGGTGGTGGAAAGAGAACAAGTGACGGTGGAAGTGATCTTGAGGCGTTGGTGGTGGCAGGATTGCAAGTGAGTTCCCATGGCCAATGCACAGAGGAAACATCAAGAGATTCTGCTTCAGCAATCTTTGCCCTAGAAAAAAAAATCGTCATCACAGTGTTTCTGGTCGTCTGGGGTTCGAACCAAGGCTGGAGATGATTTAATGAAGGAGATGGATGCATTTTAGGGTTTCTCAAACCCTAACTAGATTGTTTTGGGATGCTTTTACCAAATGTTTATTTGTTGACTTTATAACCCGTTTATATAAGGGGGATAATTTTGTCTTTTCAATACTTTTGTTAATTGAGTTACATGGATCAAGCAATAAGGAACGTCAGGGTGGTGATTGTGATACGAAATTTTTTTGAGCAGGTGAAAGGATTTTGAGCAATAGTTTGGGCCCTTGGGGGGTGTCCGAATAATTAAGCCATATTTTACAATCTGATCCATGTCTTATCCGGCCAGTCTAATGGGTGCTTGTATGTCGGTTAAGGCTGTTTTGAGAAGGAATTGGTTAGTGATGTCACCGACTAATTAAAACCTCTTAGTTAGGCATATTTGATGCTTTAATTTCCAGACTATTTTTACATATGAAATACAGAAATTGTTCCAGTCATCTGTACTGAAGAAAGAAGGTGCCTGCTAGAGGCTAGATCATATATTATTTCCTTCGGTGCAGCCAAGCATCTTTTCAGGCTCGTGTTTGACTTTACTATCATTCCATAGCATTTGTCTACCTGACCGAGCTGAATTGGACATTTTACAAATTGTTGCATTTTGCTTGAATTTTTCTTGGCTGGAAGGAAGACAGTCAAAGGTTGTATTGTCAAATATGAAATAATCTTGAAAACATGGAGGGCTTTCAGTGCCTTTGTGTTTGTTTTCTGTCCTGGTAGTTTTAGTAGCTTGTAAAGAAGAGGAAAGTCAGTGAATCTGTAGTTTGTTACACGTAAATTGTAAATGCTTAGCTGTAGTAACTTTTGATTTTCTGAAGTTACTTTTTTGGATGAATCTTCGTTGCATATTGCAGGTTACTTAAGCGGTTGGATTTTCCAGAAATGAAGTTTAGCTTGTATTTTATGGGCTATGAGGTAAAATGCTATGCATTGATCGAACAAATATCTGTTGCTATTTGCTACCACCGTCTTAGTGTATTTTTGGAGCCTTCTACATGATTTGGAGTCATTAGTGGTATGCTTTTCTCTTAAGTAAGCCTCCAACATCATTGCATTTCTGATAAAAGCACAAAAATTTGGTTGTCCTCAAAAAGTTCTAACCTTTATTTCTCTTAATTTATGTACGTCCATGTATATAACTAATCATGTCTGCATCTCACAAGCATGAGATAAATTTTGATATTGGAAAGATGTTTTGGGAAGTGTTCCTCTCAGATTGGTGCTCCACTGGTCCTTTAGAAAAAGGAGAAACAAATAAGTTGAAAACGTAATGTTTTTAGCTCCTTCTAGGCTTGATAAATTTGTCTTTGTAACCATTTCATACATGGGCTGCTCCCCCGTTTTCGGTTGGATTTACTTTCATCTCTCTCTCTCTCTCTCTCTCTCTCCCATTTAGGATCCAGCATCAGCTCCAAGTGATTCAATTGATCGTACTGTTTGGACATTCAGTAAGAAGGCTACAATTGAGCTCACACAGTAGATTCTGCTCTCTCTCTCTCTCTCTCTCTCTCTCTCTCGCCCCACTCGCAATGTGATTCTTCCTCACACTTCCCCGGTTTCATGATCACTAACACTCATAAATGTATGGCACAGTAACTGGGGTACTGAGAGTGATCCGGATTTCAAAGGCTACCACAATGGGAATTCAGAACCTCGTGGCTTTGGTATGTGGACTCTCAGTTGTTGGCTTGCTGGGTGCATAGATGTTTTCTTTAATTTGCTTTCTTTCAACCTATATTCACAAATTCGACTCGTCTTCAGCTTTATGTTAGATGTATAAGGTTTCAGGATTTTAAAATCCATTCATTGACACTGCTGATTAATTTATTTGGTGCTGCGTCAATCAGTTGGCATATTGGATTAGTTTGATTTGATTCAGCATGTTCCACTATTATACAAAATAAGAAAGGAATTAATTTGTCTAGCCTAAGACATTCTTCAACCATCAAAGCGAAACCAATCAAACAATTCGAAGTTTAGGTTGGTTTAGTTTAGGAATCTCACTCCTTCCCTACCTAACGCAGGCAATTACTGCATCTGCATCTGTTTGATTGATGGGTGTGTCCATGTCAATGTCTTTGAAAATGTTTTCATCATAGTCAAGAAAAAACATTGAATGTGCTTAGTTAATTTTCATTAGTATTGTATCACTGGAAAAACTGATACCCTAGCGAATTACCTTCGGAATGTACATTCCGAAACAATGTACTGGTGCGTTCCAAAAAATAGTGAATTAGCACTCCAGGGTAATCCAAAAGTCTATGTATTTGTTTCCTTAACATTTTCTTGTGCAAAAAAATCAGATGCAATAAGGTAAAAATACAGAGGGTATAGTTTGGCTAGACAAACTGTAAAAATGATGGTTATAATGCTGCTAGAAAATGTGTTTTACCTGAATAATTAATGCTTCTTTCTATTGGATGTTTATTGCTTGAAACATTAAAGTACCCTCAATATTTTAATTACTTTTATAGAAGTCTGCCTCCATTATGTCATGATTTAGGACATGTGGCGTACTACATTCCCATCCCTGTTCCTCGTACAAAAGTGATCTGTACTTCACCTGATTTAGCTTTGGACATGTGATATTTTCTTCGGAAAAATGATTTTCCTTTTTGGGCCAGTGTTCGGTTTTTAACCGATCTTTCATTGAGATTTAACTTCACTTTTGTTGCTTCCAGGACACATAGGTATTACTGTTGATGACACATACAAGGCTTGTGAGAGATTTGAACGTTTAGGGGTGGAGTTTGTCAAGAAGCCTGATGATGGTAATTTTATTCTTTCAATTCCAGCGTTCCTGTATCTTTGATAGGATGCTTCCTCGACAAGCAATATTATCTCAAGTTATGCTAGATGTGTTGACGAGACAGTATTGTACAAAATATGATATTTAGCTAGGAATATGATCGCTGACAAAAGACTTAGAACAGGGGAGCATGGATAGTAAGGCTGACATTGGCTGTTAAATACATTGCTTTCCGAAACGAAAAATATAAAGACGAGACAGGTCGTATAGCTATTCAATTGTTCAAGGCATATGCAACACTTGGGAAGAATTTGAATTCTTTCTTCTGACTGAAGATGATGTTACCACCTTCTTGCGTCTCGGCAAATCTCTGAACTTCTAAGAACCATGTGTCAAGCTGACTTAGTAATTTAACTCCTGTAGCAGTGAGAATATGTAGACTTTTTCTTCTCAGTTCTATTTACCTCTTGTTAGAGGCTTTTCATTCTTAAGGTCCCTTATCAGAATCCATGAGCTTAGATTTGCTAGAGGTGCAAATACAGCTGGTATTGCTGTGGGTGGGAGGAATTGAGATTGTGTTACTGATGTATCTATAACCTGTCTGCAATCTGTTCACTTGGGTGAGTAATGCTCAACCAAAGTCAATTTGCCTTCTCTAGTCGTTAACTATTTTATTATTTGAGTCACTGTGGAAAAGGGGGAGTAGATGTTTGATGTTGACTGCAGCGGACTGACCTTGCCAAGAATTTAGTTTGTTTCCCCCACATTCCAAGGGCTGCAGTGGTAGTAGTGTGAAAGGTGGACCTATTATTAGAATAGCGAGGATGACTGATTTTTCATTTTGTAGTTCTGCCAAAAACATAGTGGAAATGATATGGCCAGAAAGGATTTTAAAATCTAAAATTTGCATATAGTTTGTATAATGCATTATTACCGTTCTCACTATCACTTAAGGTTTATATTTGTTTATTAAGCATGATTTTTCTGGTGTGTGAAAAACCGATGGATATTACACTTTTATCTTTTCCATTGGGTGGGAACTAAGGTTGCTTGCATAAAATATGCGATGTGCTTGTAGGGAAAATGAAAGGGATAGCATTCATTAAGGATCCTGATGGCTATTGGATCGAGATTTTTGATCTTAAAACAATTGGCATTACAACTGGTGCTGCTGCTTGATATGGAGCTGAACATATTCAAGGTAAACACTCCAGTGTAAACAATTAGTTTGTGAAAAGCAACTTTCACGAAATTCTTATGCTTAATTAGGCAAGAGAGCAAACTGTCAACCCTTTAAAGTTCAAGTCCGAGATCTGACATAAAGTCCACAACATGGTTGATGACACATAATGCCAGGTGAATATATTCATACGAGAAACTGATTTGACTAAGGCTGATTTTAACTTGCTAATCTTGTTGGGTTTTGGTTTCTCATTTTCATGACCAAAAAGACGCAAGATGAAAAAATCTCTTCCCCCCTCCCTTCTTTTGTTCCAATGGTGATTGTGGAGTCTTGAGTCTCACTTATTGACTTCTGTAGAATCCTTCAACGTCCTTTGGCCTTTTTGCAAAACACAACTCTATTTTAGTGCTGACCGGGGGTTGGGTTTCCGGCGGGTACTTTGATGCTTAAGTTAGTTTTCCGGTAAGGAGAGAGCAAACCAACTTAAGAACTGGAGTGAACTGAATGTGTGTACATGAGAATGGAGCACCCTTGGCCTATGGACCAATAGAGCACCGGGAGAGCCGGCTGGAAATATATTGCGGTGGACTACAAGTCACGTGCTTCCACCACATGGCCCACCTCCGTGCAAATAGGGCGGTAACGTCTGCATGTTTGGCAATTATCTCGTCCCCACGTCTTCCCAAACAATTACATGCAACGTGGAGAACATGTCACCCTCTGGCTGTGCCGAGCATAAATCCCTCGGAGGCAGTACCAAACAACGTGAATTTAAAGACGCGTCGTGCATGCTAAGTGTGGAGGAGGTTCGGTCCAATCTGGAATCATGCGCTAGGCAGGGCTCGAGGCATGCCAGATTGGCTTGTTGAACTTCACGGCCCGGTATGAGTGGATCCATTTTTGGACCTAACCCAGTTCGATCCTAGCGCAGATGGGTCAAGCGTGCATTTGGGCTGAAGGTCCATATTCCTTTGCGTATTCGGCCTACCACAGTGATGGTTCTAGGATTGACGTGTTTGTTTGCTATTTTTTCATCAGGTTCGATGCCTTTTCAGTCTTCTTATCACTTTTTGTCTTCTTCCCTTCTGACTGGTCATGCTAGCCATTCAACACAACCATGAAATATGTTGGATTTTTTTAACATAGTTGTTGCTTGGGCAGTGTTGGATCAAAATTTTGAATCTTGTGATGCAGGAGAGCCCCCATGTTTAATCCCGATGTTTCTATCCTCGTGCTCGATGGTTTGATAATAAGCAGGTTGTTTTTAATTTCAGTACTCTTCCGTGGATTTTGTCTGTGTAAACTATTCTTTTTATTTTGAATATACTGTATTTTCTGAGTCCCAATGTGAGTAGGACCAACTTTTTTAGTTTAAGTTGGAAGAATGTGTATATTTTGAGGAGTGCTACGATCGTAGAAAAGTTTTCCCGAAAATATTTCTAAATTCAAAATCAAAGGTTATGATTTATTTAGATTTAAAAGTTAACACATTCAGGTAAATCTACACAATTTATTTTGAATTATGAAATTGGAAATTTTTATGGGACCAAATACTTTCCTTTACGTTTTTAGATAAAATATCCAGCATAGCGGTTTCTGCAGGGGATGCTAATAATAAAATTGGAAGGCAGACTATAAGCCATATGAGGATATTTTTTCATTTTGTGGAAAATAGCTTTTGGGAGTTGGAATCTATTCTACAGATGTTTAACGATAATGGAGGTGGCTAAGTTGGTTACCCATGCGCTCTTTTAATTGGATTTGATTGAGCTCAGTTTTAGACAAAAATGCAATGCTTCATTATTTCTTCTACATGCGCACAAATATACAAGCATTTCTAAATATGTAGACACGGAAAAGTGTACAGATTCTGATTTAATTTTGAACGAGATTGTAAACATCTCGAATTGGCAAAATGTAGAGACTTCTTCTGGACCCAGGCTTAATGTGTCCTTCATCTTTGGTTTACGTTTATATATCGTGAAAATTGAGCTTTTATGTAGAAGTTACGAGACTTGCCCAAGCTCAAGTCAAGGAAATACGATGTATAATAGTCGAAGAAAAATGAGAAAATTAACGTTCAGTGGCATTTTTGTCAAATGAGAGTATGAAGGGATGGTGTGAAGTTTTCAAATCACCTAAAGCATGGTAAGAATCCTAAATAATAATCTATATTCTATATTCTATATTATAATACAAAGGAGTGAATTGACATGTGTCTTACGTGACAATTTTTGTTTGTTTGTTTGGGGATCCTTCAATTTTCCAAGGGGATTAGAGTACATTGGCCCAATCAGATTTATGATATTTATTTATTTGTTTTTATTTATTTATTTTGTATTCATTATGTTTTTATTAATTTTTTTATGTTTATTGATTCGTTTTGACGAAATAAATTTAAAAAGTATAAAATTATATTTAAAAATTAAAAAATTTTACTAAAAGAAAAAAATAAAAATAAATTCTATTTTGATTTATTTTTAAAATTCAAATTGATTTATTTTTTATTTTTTTGAATTTTAAAAATTTTTGAGAATAATTTTATACTTTTTAAATTTTTTCATCAAAATGAATTAATAAATATAAAAATTAATGTAAAATAAAAAATTATTAATTTTTAAATAAAAATAAAAAAATAATTAAATAATTATTGCAATATAAATGAATATGAGTAAATTGTCAAATCTATCGAGTACATTTGTGTTTGGGTAAATTACCTTTATATCCCTTGACTTTATGTTAAATTTCGATTTGGTCCTTCTTGTTTTAATTTGAACACTAAACCCCCTAGACTTTGACATTTAGTGCAATGTTGTCTATCCGTTTGGTTCCATCTATATTTTTAACGGAAAAGCTCCATGTGCAATGCACATGACCTCACTAGAAGGGTATTTATGGTATTTTCCACCCTGCTTTCTCAACTCTGAAAAATCAGACTTTTTATCCTCCTCTCTCTCTCCCCCTCTCTCTCTATCATTCAGTGAATATGAAAAGGAAACCCAAAAAAAAAGAGGAGGGAGAAATTAAAACAAGAAGAACCCACATTCTCCCTCTCTCTCCCTCTCTCTCTCTCTATCATTCACATAAATAAGAAGAACCCACATTCTTCGTTCTCCATCGCTGCCTTAACCTCATCCATCTTCGCATTTTCCGCCAATCTAAACCGCCGCATGAACTGGCTCCGCTCTACGCGGTGCCAGGTATCGTTCTTGTCCTCCTTCTCGATGTTCCTCTTCCCACTGATCTGCAAAACCCTATCTTCCTCCACCTCGACCTTCACTTCCTCCTTCTTCAGCCCTGGTAGATCAGCCTTGAACACGTGCGCCTCCGGAGTTTCCTTCCAGTCCACACGAGTGTTCACGAACGCCGAATTCTCCCAAGAACGTTCGGGGAATGGAATGTCTTTGAAGGGGTCCCACACATCCAGAGAGAAAGGATCGGAGAAGATGCTATTGCCTCGTCTGTTGCTGAAGAACCTTGGGATCAACGACATTTCCTATAGCACTAATGTTGATTTCAGGGGGTAAGATTCAAACTCTGTTTGGTTGCTCAGAAAGTAATCCGTGAATGTTACTCGATTGAATTTGGAAAATGGGCTGTTGGATATTTATAGGAAGGACATGAGAATTTTAGTACTTTCGGCACTTCATCACGCACTCATGATCATTTTTGTCCGACGAACCTTCTGGTACATTTGAGAAATCTCTGGATCATTTCTCCAGCAGAAAGTCCAGTCCAGGGAACCCAGAAAAATAAATCCAGAAAAGTCTCTGAATTAAAATTTAAAGGTCATAATTTACTTGAATTTATAAAAATTTGAAATAAAATGCCATGATTTATTTGAATTTACAGGGTACACAAATTCAAGTGAATCATAACTTTTGATTTTAAATTCAGAGAAATTTCTGAATTTTTTTTTCTGCTATTATAGCACTCCTCTTTCTTCAGCCGTCTAGCATCTCTAATCCTACTTTTTGCTTACTTAGTTAGAAGTAAAAATAAAAATAAAAAATCATTACTTTATTTATTTATGTGAATGATAGAGAGAGAGAGGGGGAGAGAGAGGGAGAATGTGGGTTCTTCTTGTTTTAATTTCTCCCTCCTCTTTTTTTTTTGGGTTTCCTTTTCATATTCACTGAATGATAGAGAGAGAGAGAGGGATAGAGAGAGAGAGAGGGAGAGAGAGAGGAGGATAAAAAGTCTGAATTTTCAGAGTTGAGAAAGAAGGGTGAAAAATACCATAAATACCCTTCTAGTGAGGTCATGTGCATTGCACATGGAGCCTTTCCGTTAAAAATATAGACGGAATCAAACGGATAGACAACATTGAACTAAATGTCAAAGTCTAGGGGGTTTAGTGTTCAAATTAAAACAAGAAGGACCAAATCGAAATTTAACATAAAGTCGAAGGGATATAAAGGTAATTTACCCTTTGTGTTTTATCACTCTTTTTTCTTCTTTCAAATTCCACGTGTTCTATCTCTCTCCCTTTCAAAATTTGAAATCATACTGTACTTCCTTTTCTCTCTGTTATTTGAAAATTTGAAAATATAACTCACTTTCTTTTCTTGGGATATATCTACACTCAAACCCTTTTTTACGCTGAATGAGAGAGAGGGGTCTCCGCCAAAAAAATAAGCGGGGCTGAGAAGCAGAGAAAAAATGACGGTAGTTTCGACAAGGAAGCTTTCCGCCATAGTCGCTGCCTATGGCCGCCACCAGTAGCCGCAGCGCCTTCAAAGGGCAGTTTTTTTAACCATCAATAATGATTTCGCTACCAAGAACGGTAAGAAATGTCTCTGATCAATTTTTAAACTCTCTCTCCTTCGACAGCTTCACTGACCACCATCACTTTCGAAGGATCATGGCGGTAATTTGTGTTTTTGAGTGGACAGCGGTGGTGAGGAAACATGGTGCGAAGGCTGATTTATGGTCAACCACCAACTTTGATTTCGTAGTCATCATCCACTTTATGCTCCCTGATGTGGTTGTCCTATTCTCTAACTTCTCTAGCTCTCGCACCTTTCCCTTTCCCTTTCTCTTGCTTTCTCATCGTTGCCAGATCTCTCTCTCTCCCTCTATCCCCCCCTTCTCTCGCTCTTCTTTCTCTATCTCTCTTCCATGGCCATTGGCGATTGCCAATAAGCTGGAAGAGGTTGCCAGTCTGCCCTCCAGAACCAGCGGACCTTATCGTTACCACTCTTTAAATCAAACCCTACAACTAAATCTTCCATCCATTGTGACCATTAGCAATGGTTGTTGGTAGTGAGTTTTCATGCCTTTTTGCTTTCAATTTCAATTTTTAAGTTTTTTTTTTTTTTATCTAGGCTTGTGTTTTTAAATTTCAAATTTTAAGCTTTTGACATGATATCTTCCTAATCCAAACATAATTTTTAAGTTTTTCCATTCCTGTTGTTAGCATCTGGGTATTTTTAGCATCTAGGTATTTTTTTCCCTTAGCATTTGGGTATTTATCATGTTGGGTATTATTTTCCTGTTGAGATCCTAGGTCCATAACTATATTAGCTGTACCAGAACTTGGAAAAGAAAAGATAAAAGCATTAGGTCAACATTCTATAGTCCTTGGTTACTTTCCTTAGCAGCCAAAGGAAAAATAATCAGAAAAATGTTAGGCATGACTGAGAATGATTGGATATGATTTATTGCTATGCTTTCCTTAACACTCCATATTTTCATTTCTAAGATTGTTTATGTCTGATCAATCTCATTTGTGATGCCGTATTTCTTTGGAAAAATATACAGGGTATCGAGAGGGATCTCATTGTTTCAATCATGGTTGGTCCTCCTTCCTTCTCATTGTTTCTTGCTCTTTGTATTGCACTTGGTGATTCTTTCAATTGATTTGGGAAATTTGTAGCTGAGTTTTTGGTTGATCGAATTATTATTAGTTTCAGATCATGATGCTTGCTTGGGATTCTTCATAAATCTGGTTTACTGTGCTATCAATATCTTAAAGTAGATAAATTTAGTTATTTTTTTTAACAGTGCAAAAAAAAGAAAGACAATTTCAATTGGTTTCACTAAAAGGACATCTTCAATCTTACTACTTTTGCTTGAATTGAGTAGAAGTTTAAGGAAAAGGCTCCATTAGATATGAAACTCTCAAATTGGCAAAGTCAAATTCAAGTAAAGTTGCCAATTGTAGGGTCTGAGTGGAAGTTATGTATCTGAGTAAATGAGAAGAGTTGAAATATTGGGTGGAAGTTGGAATTATAAACTTGGGATAAAAATATCGTGCTTTCTATAAGTAATAGAATATTGTAGTTTGGTTATGTAAAATACTCCAACCATTGTTTGAGAAACTGAATTTCTGACATTTTCTTTAATCTTGCTACAGATCATAAATTGATGAATTTACTGATAAATTGAGGCACACGAACTTTCAATTTCTATTTAAGTTTGTTCTTAACTAGGTCCCTTCCTCCTGTTAGTTTTATTTTTTTTTCTTTTCTAAAGTAAACCAGAGGAGGTTTTGTGACTGTGAAAGTAGCCCGAAGTAAATTTGGTGGTGTTACTACTCCTTCGCATATGTTGTTTAACCAATGTTTTTGCTTAAAGTGAATCATATATGAGAAAAATGTTTCTATTCTTTTCGGAGTTGAGCCTCTTCATGAGTTGAAAGCTGAAATTTAATGTGCTCTCGAAAATAAAACTGATATGTAAGCATTGACAAACGTTTGAGGTGAGGAATCCTTTGCATTGTTAGAATATTAGTTTAGTCCCACATTGGTTATGTGAGGAATCATGTGTAGTCTATGCCTTTATATTAATAAAGCTTGTGTTAGGGTGTTTAATCATCCTATACACTTTTCTCTCTTTCATTTATAACCTCCTATCATGGTATCAGAGCATGATCTAATCCCACCCTAGATTAAACCCTAACCCTAGAAATAATATCAGATATTATTTCACCCTAGATAAAACCCTAGATAAAACCCTAACCCTAGATAAACCCTAACCCTAAAAACCTACAGCCACCACCTACTGCCAAACTTTCTGCCGCCTCCAGCCGCCTTACTTCAGCCACCTCTGTCACCTTCTGCTCCAGCCGCCTTGCTTCAGCCACCTCCTGCTGCCGCCTACAGCCGCCCTGCTTCAGCCATCTCTGCCACCCTTTGCCGCCCGAAGTCTGCCCCCTTATGCCGCCAACCCTGTTGCCGCCTACAGCCGCCTTAATCTGCCACACCTCTGTTTGCTGATCCAGCCCCAGCCGCCAACCTCTCCTTGCTGATCCAGCCGCCAGCCCTCTGCCCGACTTGCTGCCCGGCCACCTGCCCTGCCGCCGGCACTGCTGTTGTGCCGCTGGTTTCCCACCGTTGTTGCCCTCTTGGTTGATCTATGTGATCTACTTACCTCGCTATGTTTGCTTCCGTGATTGGTGGTCGATCCGATCCTCGCACCATGCAATTGATTATCGCGATCTGTATGTCTTCTTGTTGATTTGATCGGATCTACCTATTTTATGTGGTTATCCCTCGTGATTTGGTTGCTTGATTGAGGCCGTTATTGGTTCTTTTGATTGCTCTATTGCTTTGTGACTTATTCATTGTCTTTTGGCACCATGACTGAACGGGCATCTGAGTCTGAGTCTATTTATACTCGTGGTGGCTTACCGTCAGGGGGAGTTAGCCGTGGTAGTTTTCCTCGTGATTCAGGCCGAGGTGGATTCAGTCGTGGTTTAGGCCGAAGTTCGGGTCGTGACTCCGGCCGTGGAGGACGATCACCTGGCGGAGGGGGCCGAGGCCGTAGATGGGGGCCTCGTCATTGCACATGGTGCAATGCTGATAATCATACCATTGACTATTGTTGGGATCTTCATGGTCGCCCTTCTGCTCACCAGGTCACAGTTTCTGAGGATGATGGTCTGCAGTATTCTTCCAGTACCGCCCTCGTTTAGTTACTATTCCAGAGGATGAGTATCAGCAATTTCAGCAATATTAGTCTGCTTAGTCTACTCAAAACTCCGCCTCCACAGCTACGCTTGCTCAGACAGGTCCACCTTCTGCCTATATTGCTTCCAATCTCCATGGGTCATTGACTCTGGGGCTTCTGATCATATGACCGGTGCTTCTGCTACCTTGTCTGAATGTCGTCCCTCTGGGACATCTTCTCGTTTCACCTTAGCTGATGGTTCTACTACTCCTATTGCTGGTTTGGGTTCGGTTACTTTAAATTCTTCTCTTTGTTTAGACTCTGTTTTACATGTTCCTCGCTTTCCTTTTAACCTTATGTCTGTGAGTCAAATTACCAAATCTTTAAACTGTTCAGTCACTTTTTTTCCTGATTCTTGTATCTTTCAGGATCTCCGGACGGGGACGAAGATTGGTGGCGGTGTTGAACGTGGTGGCCTATACTACTTTTTGGATGGCGAGCCGTCTCCCTTTGTTGCATTTCAATCCACCATTTCACCCCATCAATACCATTGTCGCCTTGGCCATCCGTCGCTCTCCACCCTTAAAAAGCTGGTCCTTTCATGTCGCCGTGTTGAGTCGCTTCCTTGTGAAGCTTTTGAGTTTAGTAAGCATCGTTGTGTTTCCTTCTCTCCACGAGAAGAGCGTCGTGTGTCGAGTCTTTTTCATTTAGTTCATTCAGATATTTGGGGTCCTATGCGGGTCCCCTCACGTTCTCACTTTCAGTATTTTGTTATATTTATTGATGATTATTCCCGTGCTACTTATATTTATCTTATGCAAAACCGGTGTGAATTATCCTCCATCTTTACATCCTTTTATGAGGAAATCAAAACGCAATTTGGTGTGCCTATTCGCTTGTTTCGGTCTGATAATGCTCGTGAATATTTTCATCAATCTTTATCACAGTTTTTGAATGCACATGAAATTTTACATCAGTCCTCTTGCGCTCGGACTCCACAGCAAAATGGAGTTGCCGAACGCAAATTGGGCCACATATTAAATGTCACTCGTGCTATTTTATTTCACATGCAGGTTCCCAAATCTTATTGGAGTGACGCTGTCCTTACTGCTGGTTTTCTTATTAATCGAATGCCGTCTCCTGTCTTAGATGGCCAAATCCCATATAATTTACTTTATCCTGGTCGCCCACTTTATCCCCTTCCTCCTCAGGTTGTCGGGTGCACCTATTATGTTCATGTCCTGGATCCTGGTCAGGATAAACTTGATGCTCGCTCGACCAAGTGTGTGTTTTTGGGCTATTCCCGCATTCAAAAAGACTACAATTGTTATTCACCCATCCTCCGCCGTCAGTTTGTGTGTGCCGATGTCACTTTCCATGAGTCTGTCTCTTATTTTGCAGGTCCTTCCTCTTCTGAGGCTATGCCTGTTCCCCTGCCCCGTTTGGACCCCTTTCCGCCACCACCTTTACAGGTCTATGTTCGCCGTCCCAAAAGTTCTCCGGCTCTGCTTCCACTAGTTCCTGACTCGCCTCCTCTGTCCTGAGATCCGCCTTCGCCGCCGTTTCCTACTCCGGCCCCTCCGTCTCCCGCTTCCTTGCCCATTGCTCTCCGCAAAGGTATTCGTTCTTGTTCTACTTCTCACCCCCTTGCTCAGTTTGTTTCTTCTGATCATCTTTCACCCTCTCTGCGTGCCTTTTCTAGTTCTGTTTCCTCTATTTCTATTTGTAAAACTGTTCAGGAGGCCCTGTCTATTTCTGAGTGGCGGATAGCTATGGAGGAGGAGATGACTGCTCTTCATACCAACCATACTTGGACGTTGGTCTCTCTTCCGCCCGGAAAGTCTACTGTTGGGTGTCACTGGGTGTTCACTGTTAAGTTTCATTCTAATGGCACGGTTGAGCGCTATAAAGCTCGTCTTGTGCCCAAGGGCTATACTCAGACCTATGGTGTTGACTATGCAGAAACTTTCTCTCCAGTTGCCAAGCTCGGCTCGGTTCGTCTTCTTATCTCTCTTGCCGCCAATCTTGGCTGGCCCCTTTTTCAGTTGGATGTCAAAAATGTCTTCTTACACGGCGACCTTGCCGAGGAAGTTTATATGGAGCAACCACCTGGATTTGTTGCTCAGGGGGAGTCCTCTCACGTATGTCGCCTTCGGAAAGCTCTCTATGGGCTAAAACAGTCTCCGAGGGCTTGGTTTGACAAGTTTAGTAATGCGGTCCTTCGGTTTGGTATGAAACGCTGTCATTCTGATCATTCTGTCTTTTATCTCACATCTGACTAAGGGAGAATATTGTTGGTTGTCTATGTAGATGACATTATTATTACATGTGATAATAAAAAAGGTATTGATGATCTGAAATTGTTCCTATAGCGTTAGTTCCATATCAAAGACTTGGGAAAACTGAGATATTTCTTGGGTATTGAGGTGGCACGGTCTAAGGAAGGTATTAACTTATCACAGAGAAAGTATGTGCTGGATATCCTCGAAGAGACTGGCTTATTAGGGTCAAAGCCTGTCGAGACTCCTATGGATCCTAATGTCAAATTGTGCGTTGATCAAGGGGAGTTACTTTCTAGTCCCGATCAGTACCGTCGCTTGGTTGGAAAGCTAAATTATCTTACTGTTACTCGTCCGGATATTTCTTTTGCAGTTAGTCTTGTTAGTCAATTTATGTTTGCTCCTCGTCTTCCATACTGGGAGGCTGTTCTAAGAATTGTGCGGTATCTGAAGGCCCATCCAGGACGTGGTTTGTTTTATCATACTAGTGGGCACTTGCGAGTTGAAGCCTTCACTAACTCTGATTGGGCAAGCAGCCCAACTGACAGGAGATCTACTACAGGTTATTGTATATTTCTCGGTGGAAATCTCATTAATTGGAAAAGTAAGAAGCAGACAGTTGTTGCGCGATCTAGTGCCGAGGCAGAATATAGAGCAATGCAGGTGCCTGTAAATCTGTGTGGATTGTGTGGATTCATTCATTTCTTGAGGAAATAGGATTTCCAGTGCAGGTGCCTGTAAATCTGTATTGTGATAATCGCGCTGCTATTCACATAGCATCCAATCCAGTTTTCCATGAGAGAACTAAACCTATCGAAGTCGATTGTTATCTTGTTCAAGAGAAATTGACTGGTGGTGTTATTGCTACTCCCTTTGTATCTACCAATGCCCAGTTAGCCGATATGTTTACTAAGCCGTTGTTCAAACCATGGTTGGAGTTACTTTGTGACAAGCTGAGACTTATTGATATCTACTCTCCAGCTTGAGGGGGAGTGTTAGAATATTAGTTTAGTAATTAGTTTAGTCCCACATTGGTTATGTGAGGAATCATGTGTAGTCTATGCCTTTATATTAATAAAGCTTGTGTTAGGGTGTTTAATCATCCTATACACTTTTCTCTCTTTCATTTATAACCTCCTATCAAGGACATACAAACTTTGGCCTTGGGTGTTTGTTTAGGAGTTGAGCCTATTCCTACTGAGTGTTTGTTAAGGTGGTTGCACAAGCTAAGGGTTAGTAAAAGTGCTGAATCAAGGCTATAACCATTAGTAAAAGTACTGCATCAACACTTAATGCTCCATTTTTTCCTCTGATCTATTTGATTGTTTTTGACTAGCTAAAGGGAATTAATTGTTTGCTGATATAACAAGAGAACTAATTGGTTTCATGTAGTGGGGTATGACTCTCTAATGGGAAGATGGAAACATGTGGAAAGCATGTAGAAAACAATGGTCTTCAACGTGGTAAAAGAAATTTGTGACTATGACTATGATAATGACTTTGATTTTGATTTCTGTTTGATTTTCGATTTTGGTTTTTGTCTTCTGTAAGAATCCTGTGACTATGATTTTGATTTTCAATTTTGAGTAAGGATCGTGTGACTAAGATCTGCGAGTTTTACTTTTTTTTTTTCTTTCTAGTTGTCTTCAAGCATAAAAGAAAGTACAAATGAGGGCAAGCAGAGATTGTTTGTTGATTACACAAAATCTGTCTCATGAGGTGAAGTTGTGTTCTTTTGTTCAAAGTTGGGTACTTACTCTATAATTTGTTCTCTGTCATGAGATATGACTACAAAGTTGGGTTTTTTGTTCTTTGAAATGAAACGACCGAAGTATAATTTGTTCTATAATTTGTACCTTTGATTTTCAGTCTATGAGGGTTTTAATGGTGGGTTTGTTTTTGGATTCGATAAGGGTTTCTTCGATGATCAGTTTAAGAAGCTTTAGAAATTGTACGATGAGAGCAACCCATATTTTGTATTTGAAGTTGTGTTTTGATATTTATGTGTTAATCATTGTTGTCTTTTATCTCCATATTATTTTTCTTATGCGTCGATATATGGTTTTGCAGACCTATGATTAATGGCTTTTTTTTTTTTGTGTGTAGACAACAGCAGGTAGATGACCTATAGATCTGCGATCATGGCAGTTATGATGTCCATAACCTTTGCTTTGCCTCCAGATTCATCTCATTGTTGATTAACTCTTAGATGACAAGTGTGGAAACTGTTCTAAAAAAAGGTCGTTGATGACATATAGACCTGCGATTATGAAGTGTGGAAACTTCTCCACATCCAAAGTAAAAGGATATTACGCTGCCGTTGCTAGAGAAAAGCGGTTGGTGATACTAGTTGGATATGTTAATTTAATTGTAACATTAAGTTTGAAAGTGGATATGTAACGCCCCGAATTACGGAGACGTTAATTTAAAATAATTTATCAAAAGTCAACCATACTTCCATTACTTAGTCAAAATAAAGTTTGATTACAACATTCGAATTTAAAGAAATTACATTAAAATTTGAAATTAAGAGCTCAAAATATATCTAGGTGAACCACGGGGCTACGACATCCTCCTCGAAAGTACCGCCGTTGGTATCTGGATAACTGGGCTCAGCAACGTCATCTTCGACACCTGGCATGAAAGGCCAGGGGCAGAGAAGTTGCACCAGATGAGCGATTAACGCTCAGCAAATAAAACTACCCTAAATCTCAAATTTATGCAATGGATCAACTGATGCATGATCATGAAGATAGTATGAGCAGTAAATCAAGTATTATGAACAAAACAAAATAATCAGAGTTGACATAATCAGATTTAACAAATAAGCGGAAGCATTAAACAAGTAAGTACGTTAAATGAATGAAATGTCGACAATGTAACTTTAAGTCAAACCCTATGACTTGATTCTAAATTTCTGACACACGCAACCGACTTATATCCATAAGTGTTCACCATTGTTGACAAGTGTCCAAAATTTCTTTTCAAAATACCAAGTTCGGGTTGACACAAGCATTGCCCGTCATCAAAATTTCATTTTCCAAAGTGGTATTATGATGTTCCCGACCAATATGATCCCGACCCCTACGCTGACCTCGTATCCGGCGCTAGTGTACCCAAACATCGGCTCCCGTATCCCATGCTCCCAACCGTTATGCTCCCAGCATTATGTCTCCCATATGTCGTGCCTTGACTCGGAAAATATCTAACTCCTCCCCTTCAACTATATTTTATTTTTGAAAAGACACGACACGGCTTACGAACATAACCGGCTCACGACATAACTTGGCTAAATACCTGAGACGTGACCGACTCGGCTCCAAGACACAGCCCGGTGGTAACAGACGTAGTTCGGCTAAAATCCATATCCCGGCTAAAGACATCCTAACACGTCTCCCCCAAGGAGTAAGTCAAATCTCGAGTCACCAAACATAAGAGTTTATCAATTTCTCGATTTTCGTTACAAAGCTTGTGACCTTATGACTCGTGTCAAAACCTCGAGTGTCGTTTCCACTAACCTCAAACGTTCCTCATTGACTCCATGTTTCGTTTAAACGACTAGACTCATGATAACATGATGATGCGTTGGAGATGCAAGTTTTTAGCAAGGAGATAAGATAATACATTAACGCGAAAATCTATCATATAGACGGAATATCATGATCACAATTTCGTAGAAAATGCTAACTTAATGATCATCGAATAGGGTGTCATCTTACAATAATTGATAGTACTTAAGGTTCAAAAAGATAATCTAAGGTTAGTTACGGTTGGGTGATCATTAAGTAAAAGTTGAGAGCGTTTTCTTATTTTCTGAAAATTTTCATAGTCTGGAAATTTTTCTAAGTATAGAAAAAGTTGAATTTTTCAAGATTCGAATTAGGAGATAAAAAGTCCCGGAAATGATTCCTTGATTTTTTCTAAGCACAATGGTATATTCATACGTCTCAAACGCATAAGTTTAGGGTGAGTTTCGGGTCAAAATATAGGAAGAAAACGGGTGATTTTTCTATTTTGTACTAAAATAGGGAGGGCGACATTTTGATTCGAATCGAATTTCAATTTTCTGTAAATGCCATTGTTTCCAAATAGGGAGTATTTCCTTATTTTCATTAAATAAAATTAAAGTAAAGAGAATAATGTATTTACTTAAATTTATTTATAGAAAATAAGTATATTTTCATAACACATGCCATGCCTTAACAAAGCCTAAGTCAGAACATAAGTATCAAAATTCCATAACAGAGGCACCGGTGTAAGGTTTCAGAGGCACCGGTGTAAGGTCAGTTCTGTAGTGTAATACTAAGATACAGAGAGGTAAAGGCACCGGTGTAACCAAAACTGAGGCACCGGTGTAAGGTCTATTCTGCAGTGTACTACTGAGATACAGAGAGGTATGACACCGGTGTAACCAAAACAGAGGCACCGGTGTAAGTATGAAACTACAGGACATTGTAAAATACAGAGAGCCAAGGCACCGGTGTATCAAAAACTAAGGCACCGGTGTAACCATGAAAACACAGAACACGTTAACATACAGAAAGCAAAGACACCGGTGTAACAAAAACTATGACACCGGTGTAACCATGCAAATACAGAACATTAAAACATACAGAGAGCAAAGGCACCGGTGTCACCAAAACTAAGGCACCGGTGTCAACATCATCTTCTACGAATTTACAGTTCTGGGTTTCGTTTTCTCCGAGCTCCGTGGAGCTCTATATCGATCTATGACATAAATTAAAGGTTAGGATAGATTCATTCACCTTAGTATTGAAGAATCAAGGCTTGAATTGGAAGGATTTGGCTTGGAGTTTGGTGATCGAAGCTCAAGCAAGTTCTCCCTCTTCTCTCTTTCTCTCTACTGTTTTTTCTTACTTCTCTCCTCTAAACCACAACCATGGCAACTCTCTCCACTCTCTGAACTCTGAAATTTCGTAGGTTGAATTGTGAGGATGATAGAGTACAAGTAGAGAGAGGTTGAGTGTAAAGGAAAGTTTTGCATGGAGCTCCATTGGAGGGGGGAAAATTCTGCAGAATTTGATGGAGTGAAGGAATAGTTTTGCTCAGCCATGATGGAAATGAGAGAGTGGTTTGTGACCAAAACCATGGGTGGAAGGGGTTTGGCTAGGGAAAAGAAGAGTAGCCACCAAGGTTCAACCATTCAATGGAGGAAGAAAATACTAACGTCTGTTTTTAGGAGAAAAGGCATGTGGGTGAGATGATTAAGGGAAAAATTATCCCATGTGACAAGCTCCATGGGAATTGGCTGATGTAAAGGGTTTTGGGTCAAGTCAAAAGGGGTTTGGATCATGGACCGGGTTAAACCAACTTGGGCTTGGGTCAAGGCTTAGTCCATGGGTTGAGGCTTAGTCCAATGGGTTGGGTCTACACACACACACACACAAATCCATGAGTATAATGTACGGCTAAAGATAAAAACGCACAAACTTAATAAATCAATAAATAATTTCATACATCAAAATTTATTTATTTATTTTTTTAATTTTTTTTTTCATTTAAAATTTTAGGGTCTTTACAGGATATGAGAGTTGGGTAACACATTTTTTGTATCAATTAATCTCTGACACATGATGGAGGTTTTGATTCTGCTTCGATTCTTCATTTCACTTTGGTATTTTAAATTTTTGAGATTTCTATCAAAATCAATGTTCCATGTTAGGAAATCCACTCCTGGTTTTCTTCTAAGTTTTTATTTGCTTTAGTATTTTGAAAACTCACTTTGTGATTTGGTTTATTTAAATTTTCACTTGATTTCAATTTGTGATTCATGGCTCTAATTTGTACATGTGACCCAATGGCTTCCATTTGCTTTAATTGTCTGAAATATAAAATTACAACAAAACATTAAATTTAACACTTCTCTTTAATGCCTTGTGTTGAGTTAGTGCATTGAATTCAAAAGATACTCTCTCCGTTCCAATTTGTTTGTCCATTCTCGAAATTCCAACTTATTAAGGGAACACAATGATTGCTCTTTTAAGTTTTAACTTTCCCATAATACCCTTAACTTTTTAGCATTAAATAAGATGGCACATTTTTCAATGTGTGGGTTTTTAAAAAAGAGGAGGGCATTAAGATAATTTTTACAAGTCAATTTTAAAATTGGACAAACATTTTGGGACATGTAAAAGTCAAAAAGTGGACAAACAAACCGGGACGGAGGGAGTAAGAATTTTGGACAGTGGCTGGTATTACCGATAATAGGAGGTTTTAACCTTTTGGTATAACTGTTGGTAGTATTGGTAATAGAAGCATCATTACCAGTACTAAACCCTGTGAGGTTTCAGTTTGTTCAATTTGTTTCTCTTTGTTGGTAAAGTTAATATGGTAATGGCCTTGCATTTAAAAAACCCAAAGACGAGAAGTAAACTATCGATGCTAATAATCGAAAGAAACATGCAATGTCTTATGTGTGTAATCTTCTTATTACTACTATTCAATGAGGAAGCATTGATGTACTCAATTATTATCAAGTACATACTAGTAAGATTTTTAAATTTTTGGTCAAGTGCCTTCAAGCACGGACAACCGCTAGTTAAATAACATGGTGGGGTAGGCTTAGATTTCACATTTGTCCCTTCCAAACTCTTACGTACGGGTTTCAAGATTATTACCGTCATGTTATGGTACTCTTTGTGTGACTTAATCTCTTAGGCTCTGTTCTTTAACCCTCTTAGGCCCTTGGATTGGATTCATAATTCCATAGGCCCATTAAGTAGGTGTTTGATTTGTCAAATTGGGTTCAGAATATGAATCTCATCGGACTAGGAGTCCTGGGATTAGGTGGGTTTGGTAGTGGCCTGTTAGAGGTGTTATTAACAATCTAGTCCAACCTTTTACATGCCGTAATGACCTAACTGCCCCTTTGGGTCTTTACTGATGTGCTAATATGTATGAAATTCTTATTTTTTCTGCTACTATTGTTTGTTTGTTGGTCTTGATTATGGCCTTTTTTATGTTGGTGATGGATCATATAGTTTGATATCTATTTTGTTTTTTTCTTGCTTTTGCTAATGATTTTGGATGTTCTATGCTATGACAAGGCTGGGATGTTTTGTTTTCCTCTGCTGCTGCTGATGTTTCAGAGTTAAGAATATTCTATGCTATGGTGCATTTGCAAAATATGTGTTCACTGAATTTTTAGAATCACCCAAAATTAGTTTTGGCAACATCAGTCAAGGCATTTGCAAAATATGTGTCCACCCAAATATTTTTTGACTTTCTATTTTAGTATGTAATTTTTTGGAAAAAATGCTTATTTTTTAAAATTTTATAGATTTTGTTGTTGCATGTTTTTTTTTAAAAAAAGTAAATTAAAAAATAAATTTGTAAACCATAATCATTAAAATCAAGTCTTGAAAAAAATTTGAGTAAAAAATTGACATTTGTAAGTGGTCAATCTAAAAAACACAATAAAAAGTTGGAGGACATAAAAATCATTATTTTTAGTCTTATCCTTTCTCTTACAAATAAACATTTACCATAGACTATTAGTCTAATTTTGAGTCCTAAACAAATATGGTTTTAGGTTTAAGACATGGTATTAATAAATTCTTGGTATTACGAATCCTATCCTAATCTCATCCCTCTAAGAATTCATAGTTTTCAAGAAGCTTATCAAACGAGACTTTAGGGTATTGACTCTGAAATAAAGTGATTTGTTTTTTTTTTTAATTTTTTATTCCTTTTGTCACGGTGAACTAATAATTTATGAAAGTTCAAACAACATTAAAAAAATGTAGATTTATGGACAAAAGAATAAAAAATAAAGTCAAATTATGCATTTTCGTTTGCATTGCATATATATTGAATTTTTTTTAATCTTTATTTAATTTTGTTCTATTTGTTAGTTTTGAGTTAAATTTATAAAGCATATGGTTCAAGTCACTATGTTCTATGATGTTAGTCCTTGTATTTTTGGGAGCAAGTTAGATAAATAGTTGCATGACTTGACCCATTAATGGGGGATCTTGGCATAATATGGTGCAAGTCAGTGAAGTTTAGGGTGTAAGTAACTGTGTCTCAGTTGCAAGTCAATGTTCTTAAAGGAGCAAGTCACACAAAGTGTATGAATCATCAATTTGGAGTCTTGTCTTATTATGGTGTAAATCATAGATTCTTAGAGTACAAATCAATTTGTCTCAAGGTGCAAGTCATTCTATCTTAGGGAGCAAGTTACACAAAGAAAATTATGACTTGACTTATCAATGGGGGATCGTGTTCTATAAAGGTTTAAGTCAGGAATTTTTAGGGTACAAGTCATTTTGTCCTAGGGTGCAATTCAATGCACCCAAGGGAGCAGATCATTGAAAGGGTACCATGACTTGACTCATCAATGAGATATCTTGGTCTATTATAGTGCAATTCATTAACCTTTAGGGTCCAAGTCACTCTGTCTTAACGTACAAATTAATGTATCCAAGGAGCAAGTCACTCATAGGTACCATGACTTGATCCATTAATGGGGGTTTTAAGGCCTACTATAGTGCAAGTCATTAGTCTCCAAGGTGGAAGGCACTTTGTCTTAAGGTACAAGTCACTCTGTCTCAGGGTGACCTATGAATGCGAGGTCTTGATCTACTATATTGCAAGTCATTCATCTGCGGGGTACAAGTCATTCTGTCTCATTGTGCAAATCAATGCTGCTAAGGGAGCAAGTCACGCAAAGTGGCGCTACACATTAGATATACCTGACGGTCCATTAACTTTTATGTCATTTTCACAAACACATGGTGCACATTTTATGACTAAATGGTTGATACATAAGCATTTTCATTTTTACACAACTGTTCTCTTCATAGAATCATGAGTACTGGTAATTTGCCTAAGCTCTCTAAGGGATTGAACCTTAGCTTGACCCTTCACTTTTTTCTTCAAAATCTCAACAAACTATAAATCAAATAGCTAAGAGTACTATTTGGGTTTGAATCATCCCAAAGCTCTTGCATCATAGTCGGACAAGTGAAATGCCCTAAATTGAACCATTTAAGAAATATTGGACTGTTCATAGGTTTGCCCAGTGCATAGGGTGACCAGATTTTACATTAGCTCTAAGAAATCAGGCAAGTGAAAACCAATGGGACCTTAATTGGATCGATTCAATCAAGCCGTACAATCATCGTTTTCAGATCTAATTTTTTATCGATTGGAACATCGTTGCTCTTCCTCCTTCGCCCAAAATCCCATTTTCCTTAGTAGTTTCCAGATCTAATACTCGGCTACCGCTGTCTACTTCATACTTAAAATCTCCATCCCTCTGACGATTAGATGATTGATACATCAACATTTTTACAACTCTGACGATGAATAAAAAAATAACTAAATTCCAAAACTGAGGAACCCTTTTCAAAATCTCTCCGAAATAATGAATCAAAATACACAAAATGAAGCGCGGGGTAGAACAAAGAGGGAAGAAAAAGAAAAGGCGAGAGGGCTTACAATATTATGGTTTTCTCTTCCTCGGTGCTCTCAAACATCTTCAATCAACAAACTAAAACACAAACAAAGAGAGAACACGAGGGAGAACGAAGGGTACCACATTGTCAGAGATGAGATAGAGATAACATAGCCAGAGAATGAAAGAGAACGAAGAGAGTGCACAATTTCTCAAGAAATTGCAGAAAACCCTATAATGGAAAGAAGAATAATCTTGATTTGGGAGTTTGGGAGGTTACAAATTGATCAGACGCGTTTTAAGTAAGGGTAAAAGGGTATGAAGATACATAGTTACCATGTTTGTGTGAATTTTTTTTTGCAGATATCATGTTTTGAGAATTTCAAATTGAGAACTATCATACGAGAAATAGCTAATCAAATCATATTATGCTTAAAGAAAATAATTTATGAGTCTCGTTAAATAAACGATACATGAAACTATGACATGTTTATTTAACAACTTAGGAATGCTACTAAATATTACGTTGTACATCAAATTATATTATATGTTACGTAGTATGCCACACAACTCATGAGATTTACTAATTTGAATACATAAAGAAAATTTATGAAATCTGATTTTATACCTTATATATAAAACACGAGTTGTATAGTATATCACGTTAACATGATATATAATTTAATATATAACATAATGTATTAGTAGACTTATTTCAAAATGAGTTAGACTCGGGATTTGTTGCAGGAAGGGATCCTAGGATGTTGTAACTTTCCAGGCCGACAATTTGGCCCGGGTCCAAACCCCGACTCGTTGACAGTCCACACCATCAATTTCAAACCGAAGTTTACCAACCCAAATCGAACACGCAGCATCATGAAGATCCTAAGATTGATTGGTCGATTGATTGATGTAATCACTCCAAGGAAAAAAAGGAACACTAGGAGTAGCTTTTTAACGTAGGTATATCAATCTCTAGAGTACATAAATATGGATACTCGCCGTGGAAGAGCGCCAACACGACCTGGCTAAGACCCGATTAGCCCCTAGCCGCCTCCGTTTGGGACCCATGATGTTAAATTAACAGGTGTCCCCCTGTTCAACTTTTGGTCCAAATGGGGGGCGAGCGCATCGAGGCATCTCTGATGAAGGACACGTTACGACCGTTGGATGGGTGTGTGGGGACTCGGATCTTGATAATGATTTTCCCGCCAGTTCGCGAGCACACGCACGCAATGTCTGACGTCAGTGGCGACAGCGAAACTCTCTTGTCCGTCGTTAAAAATCGAATCCCAGTCTTTCCAGACTTAGTTTGACTTTTTGCCTCGTGGGGGCCCACTCATTTTGCCCCACAACACCCTCTTCTTTCATTGTTTTCTAATTTCCTCCCCTACTATTTTTATGAGGACAATTACACCACAGCCACGGGATTAATGTATCAAATACCTACTTTTTGTCCCATTTTACTACTTCACTATTTCATTTAAGGAAGTATTATTCTCCTTAAAAAATTAAGTAAAAATGTTAAATTTTCAAATTAACTTTAAGAATATTAAACAGTAGAAATTAATGGACAATGTTAAAATCTAATTAAACATTTTAATAACATATGAATTAATTGCATGTCACTTGATAAGTGATTATACCCATGGCAAACAAAGAACATGTACGTAAATAAATTTCTATATTCCTGTCTATATGTCTCATATTTTTTTTCTTTTGTTGTAGGTTGGATTATGCCGCATGATTGACGTTGTAATTTTTTGTTAATATAATCGGGATGATTTGTTAATGCAATGGTGTTTTGTCACCCTCCATATTATCTTGTTGTTTTCATGCAATAATTTTTTGTTTTGGCAAATAAAATAACAATATACAGATGTGTACCAATAAGTTTTCCCCCTATAGACTGGATGAACTTTTTTTTCTACCTTAGCTTGCCAACCTTTGAGAAGTGAGGAGAGCAACACAAGTCTAATTACTTATGTCTAAGAGTCAATGGAGAATATGACACTTGTCTCTTTTGTGCTCTTTTCTTATAACATTATTTAATAAATCCAAGATCTATAGAATCCCATTAATTTTATGGATCCATTTTCTTTATGTGTTAGATTAGGTTTTGATAGAGATAGGAAGACCTTTTGTGTTATGTTTTTTTTTTAAGTAAAAGATTCGATGCTGCATAAAAGAAGACAGAGAAAAAGGATTACTCAACTAACAGACCAATTAAATACATTTTCTTCGGTGACTTTCTGTTGGATGTCAAACAAATGCTCTTTCTCTACCCTCTAATTTTCTTTTCACTTTTCACAAATGAGATTTGAGATTTGGGTTTCCAAACTCACATCATCTAGTTAAACTCGTTTAAACTAAATTATTTTTTGTGTGTTGGTCGTGTTTAGTAAAAAAATTTATTTGACTCAGGAGGTATAATGACGTAAATGCCCTTGAAGTTAACTCTACTTGGACTCCCTCTCTAATCTTGAAAAATTGAGCCCAAATAGGAGATTTTTTTTTTTTTTATTCAAACAATCCGAAAGTCAATAATTTCCTTAGGCCAAATGGAGTAAAAATATATGAAAATGTCGCTACTTACTAATATATTTCTGAGATTGAGATTTGAGTCCAAAAAAACTTGTTGTGTAATTTGCTACTCTTCTGTACAATTCGTGGTGTTACACTGTTACTCATGTGGTGTACCTTGTTGAACAATTATTTGCTATTGTTGTGTACAATATTTCGTCGTGTTGATGCAACATAAATTCAAGATCTACCTCCAGTGCTACATATTGTTATGCTTATGGTGGAACGCGGGGGGATGTGCAGCCATTTATGGCCATTGGGAAGCGATTACAGGTTGTGCAAATTGATTTTGAGTTTTTTAGTGATTTTTGAGGCCGATGGGGAGGGCGATTGGCTGATTTTATCGGCATAATCCAAAGGATTCTAGAAGAATTGGTGGTGGCATCGGCGGCGGTGGTAGCGACCTTAATTTGTAGTGGTGGCGGTATAGGTGTGAGGAGATGGTGGTTTTGGAAAGTACGGTGGTTTTGCGATTCTGAAATGGTTTTGCGGTATATGGACCCATACTTTTTTAGACCAATATTAGACGAACATCTAAACTCTTCATTCCTAATTAAATTTTAACGATCCGAACCGCTCAATGTGTTTAAAACATGTTTTTAGGGGTATCTACAAAAAATCAGTTTAAAATATTACCAAAAAATTTTGATCCAAACAGTGGTTCAAAATACTGACAGAACTGTTTTATGAACCACTACTTGGATCAAGTCATTTTCGGTAATATTTTGAGTTGATTTCTCGTGGGTACCTATAAAAACATGTTTTAAACACATTGAACGGTTCGGATTGTTAAAATTTAATCAAGAATGAAGAGTTTGGATGTTGGTCTAATATTGGTCTAAAAAAATATTAGTTCATTGAGCCTCTCTTTCTCTCTCTCTCTCTCTCTATATGTTTGTTAGGTGTAAGGTTTATCTGCAGTTTTTAATTATTTTGTTTTACAAAAATGAAAAGTTGAGGAGTAGCTTGAGTTTCTTGTGAGTAAAAGTACTAGAGAGTATATTTACTTTTCGACGCTCTCTCAATACGGTTATTTTTTTGTTGTAATAATTTTATATATTATCTTTATGATATATGAAATTTTTTTTCCAATAAAAAAACCCATTATTTGCGCTAATAGAATATAATTTTCTAAGTCCTAAGGTGCAAAACACTACAAATACTTTGACAAATAGAGTGATAATTAAGATATGACAACTTGTTGATTAGTATTGACCACTAAAAATTTCATAACTGTTTTTGACAATTCTTATTGTTGTATTAGATATAATAGTTAATGCATGCCAGACACACTAATATTCAAACTTTGTGTAATTTTCCATCAGAAAGTCAAATAAATTAATTTTAATGGAGGTTTCAACCACCAAAAGCACTATGACCGATTTTGAAAGGATAATTTCAACTAAAAAGTTTGAACACATTTGTCAAAAGTACTTAGAATATTGTGTAAATCTCTCAAGCCTTCCTTTTTGATTCTTCTTGCTCAAAAAATCCAAAACACGTCGGATCATTAATACATCCAATTTTATGTTAACTTTTCAACGCATTTGCGGGAAGTTTAATTTTGTTTTTGATAACCGATGTGTGTCCGGCTAGCTTTGGATATGAACAATTTATTGTCGACTAGTACTCCTCAGGGCTCCGAAAATAAAGACCGTACATGACCCCCGTTGTCCTAAGTGAGTGGTTTTAGTGATATTCGAACTCATGATCTTGAGAGAATAAGCTCCTTAATCACCTCTCTCATGCCACTGAACCAATTTGGATATATCTTGTGAATCCAAATTTAAGATCGAGAAAAAAAAACTCAATACAATATGAGTATTATGAATTCAACATCGATATTACGAATTTATCTGTAAATATTATGAATTTCTATAAAAATGTTACGAATTCAAATATAATTTTATAAATTTAAGTACAATTGAAAGGGTGCGTACCGTATCATATGAATATAAGATATTTGTTGTTTTATTTATTTAGGATAAGAGAGAAGGGGACAATGAGTGGTTTTTCTATAGAGTTATAGTAAGGTCAACCAAAATATATAGTTAATATTGCAGTCGACAATCATTGGGAAAATGATTAAGAAGAGATCACATGCACAAAGGTTGGTAACAATTCATGGGGGGGTTGTAGGGTAGCTTACATCCACAAGATAATACTAGTCTACTTATCTTTGTTGCACCAACCCTAGCCTTAATTAAGAGATGATCTTTCTCTATTTAATTACCAAAGTTTTTGTTTTTTTTCATTTTTTGTGTGTAACTAATGAGCAAAGCGTGATGCTGTTCATTCTATAATCGAAATTCCGCTAATACCATTTTTTCTAAATTTACTATACACTGTTATTTCATGGAATTAAAAATAAAAAATATGACAATACACACCCACTATTTTATTTCCTTGATATTATGAATTTTTATGTAAACGTTAAGAATTTATATGCAAATAATGTACATATAAATGTCATAATTTTTTTTTTAATACAAACTACTATGTATTTAAAACTATTCAAGGGGTGGATATCATACTTACTAGCTATGACCTTGACCCAATTTGCTTCTTTCTCTACCTTAAGTTTCCACTACCATTCCATTTTGCCAAGAGGGCTAGATTCTGGATAATAACTCTTCTAATTCCTAAGAGCAATTCTAACTGTCTCTTCAAATGAGGTCTATTGGCTACTTTAACTGGTCAAATCTAAAATTAGTGCTCCAACAGCTTCTTTAAATGACTAGCTATTTTGTTTATCTTCAATTTGGCTCACTACATGTAGTGAATTTTCCTCGTTCACTATCTAGATTTTTTAGCGTATCCATCCCTTTCCTGTCAAACTACTCGTGCCATGACCATAAAAAAAAATGCCACATCATTGCCACGTCATTGAATGTGGATAACACACGTGCAATATTTTTTTTATTTGTCAGTTAATTTAGTTTTATTGGATAGCTAAAATAGAGAGCAATGTTGGAATGCATAATTGAAAAAGTAGACAGATAAATTGACTAGTGTACCTTTTTGGTCCTTTTCATTAGCTAAATTATTGAGTGCTTTTGGAATTGCTCTAATCCACCATAATTCTTGCCTCTTGCTATTTTGTCCCAGTTAAGTAGATGAACCTTTCTTTTTTGATCTGATTCATCCCATATAAATTGACTATGGCTTTTTTAATGTACTTAGCCACTACTGCTGCTATTTTAAAAAGTGACATGTAAAATATAGGTAGGTTTACCATCGTAGATTTCACCAGGGATAATCTTCCACCAATTGAAAGATATTTCATTTTCCAAACTGTAGTTTTGATTTTAGTCTATCTTTGGTGGGTTGCCAAGTGGAAATTCTTTTTGGGTTAAGCACCATGGGGAATCCCAGGTATTTAATGGGAAGGCAACCTGCCTTACAGCCCATTACGATTGGCAACTGCTCTACTGGAGAGTGATTAGCTTGTATTTCACATAACATAATTTTTGAGTAATTAATCCTTAGTCCTGACATTAGTTAGAATAGCCTTAGGATCCTTTTTAACATCTCCATTTCACCACGGTCATTCTTGTTGTAGACCATGCACAAAAAACTTAGGCCCAACAAAACTTGGGGCCGAGAGGGATCTGTGAGTCAAGGCAAGGCCACGGGGTTCGCATGCTGAGATAAGGCAATAGGGCTCGCAAGTTAAGATAAGTTGCGAGGGGCCCAAGAACCTAGATGGGCCGCGAAGGCCAAAATTCGTGAGGGCCAAGACTGAGCTGCAGCGATCAAGCCTGTGGGGCCCATTCGTGATGGTTAAGACTTGACAGAGAGTGGCAGCCTAGTCGCGAGGTCCAGGTCGAGGTAGAGAGAAGGCCTGGTCGTTTGGAGGGGGGGCGGGGGGGGGGGGGGGGGGGGTGCATGTTGCGATAGAGAGGGATTGGTCACGGGAGAGAGAGGAGTGGGGTTCACAACGGTTAACTTGTGAGCCCTGCCAGCGAGCCTTGGGGTCCAAAGGCGACAAGGCCGGATGGGACCAAGCTCTATGTCCTGAGCTTTAAGGCCAGAGGTCGAAAAGCTTCACGATCCAAGTTCTGAGCTCCGAGCCTACCATGGTCAATGAAGGCCGACTCGCAACGGACTCAAGATTTCGAGCTCCGCCTCCGGGCCCTGAGACCCGAGGCCGACGAAGGTAAATTTAAGATTTTGAGCCTTGCCTTTGAGGCCTAAGATCCGAGGTCAACGAAGGCTGAGTCGCGACGGACTCGAGATTTTGAGTGCTGACATCGAGATTCGAGACTTGAGACCAACGATGGTCGGGTCACGTTAAACTCAAAATTCCAGAGGGGGCACGACCCAAACACAGTAGGGACCCAACATTGCAGACCAAGGATCAAAGCCAACCATGGCCGTGTGCCGAGTGGTCGAGAGACAAACGAAGGGAGAGGACATGGATGCAATCAAGGTGAATCCTGAGGTCCAGAACACCAGTCCTAACTTGTGTCCACCCGAGCTGCGATGGTAGGACTCAGGTGAATGGGTCACGAAAGTAGGATGATAACGGTCGGGAAAGACCAAGTGTGTGGTCTGCCGACCCTACTCATAGGAAAGAACGGGAACTAGTGGATCGGTGGCTTCAAAAGACGAGGGGTCGTCGCAGAACCTATCGTAATCGAAAGTCATAGTGGGAGCAGAGCCACCGTGGTCAGACATTTCGGGAAAGAGACATGTGTCAAATATACATTAGGACACTTGGCACCAGAGTATGGGCCATGGTGTGCCTATATATACTTGACCCCCCCATGTTAAGTCACTGTTGTTTAACTAATTAGACATTTGAGCATTCTAGAGTGAGAGACTACCCTTGAGCTTGAGAGAGATCGTCTCCTAGCCTTTTCATAGTTCACTCTCTAGAGCTTGTCCCCCACTTACTTTCCTAGGCCCACTTGAGAATTAAAGAGAGCTGTCATTCTCTTTCTTCTGGTGTTTGTCTCCTCCTTCATGTTTTTCACTTTTTCTTCTTCCTTCTTGGCTAACCAAAGTTTACTTTTCTTAACCTCTCTAGCATATTCTACTCGAATATTCTCACTTAGCAGAATCCATTCCTTACACTTGCAAAACAAAATGGTATCTTCCGTAAATTATAAATGGGTTAATAATGTAGTATTAGATTCCATAGCAAACCATATATTAGCCCTATGAACCTTGACTTTTCCAATAAAATATTAAGAGCTTCTAGAATATTATAAAACAGAAATGGAGATATTGGGTCCCCTTGTCTAATCCCCTTAGAATTTTGGAACTGTTTTAAGGGGAAGTCATTTATAAGCATTGGTATGTTGACTGTTTGAATACAAGATTTAATCCAATTGCACTACGTGTTATTGAAATCCAATTTCCCATGCAGTGAGAGTAGAAAGTTCCAGTTGACATGGTCATAATCCTTTTTAGAATCTAGTTTTAGAGTTAAGCCCTCATGGCTTGCCCTCTAGAACTGATGAATCACCTCATTTGCTATCAAGAATCTATCCAAAAGTTACTTTTCCCCTATGAATGCTGCTTGTGTTTCTCCAATGGTATTTGATATCATTCTTGAGGAAAGGCCGTGCCTTTTGAACTTGAAATTGAATCCATTTGTATTGGGAGATTTAAGGCTGTGGCAATCTTTTAATGCTCTATCAATTTCCTCTTGTAAACAAAGTGCCTTTAGTTCTTCAGCTTTTATGTTAGTGAGTTTCCTCATAAATTCCCCTTCCGTATCAGGTTTGCTTCGCATTCCTTCCTTGAAATTATTCTAGTAGTGTTCTAATGCAGCCAACATGGTTTAACAATGCTTGAGTGTCATATCCTAATAATGGAATTCAAGTAAGGTACACGAGAACGCCTAATCATGACCAATATGCATTATTATAACATGGTATATGAGTCAATACGTCAAAGGTTATAAGCTTAATTATTGAGCAATGAATCATAGTGAAACATATTGTACTTGAACCAGTTGAGATGATATTTCTACCAGCTGTGGATGAAAAAATAAGATTTTTGACAATAGGTATTTTAATCGGTTAGGGGTATGTTTCTACCCGTAGTATGGAAAGTACAATTTGGACGGTAAGTTTTTCAACCGGTTGGGGATATGTGTCTCCCTGTTGGACATAAAAGTTCATAAACCGACGATAGCAAAATGAATCGATTGGACATAAAATTTCATAATTTGATAATAGCAAAATAAACAGATTGAGAGGTAGGTTCTACAAGTTCATCGGGTTTTCACATTATGAGGCAGAAGCAAAATGAATCGAGGTTTTACTTCTACCTATTGGTCGAGTAATTTTTTCAATACAACAAAAGGAGACAATAGTGTAATGAATCGATTGGGAGAAGACTTCAACCGGTTGAAGGTCATCTTCTCCGGATGAAACTTCTGGTTAAACCTCCATTAAAGCTTCGTGAAGCTCTAGGATCTGACAATAAATACAACTAAGAGGTTAAGGTGAAGATTGTTTAGCTTGAGATCAAATATCGGAACTTGATTTGAAGAAGATTGGAATGGATTTGTTTCTTAATTGGGGTTCTGTAATGCCCAAATTTCTCAGAACATCAATTAAAACCTTTTAGTCAATTACTAAATCATTAGATTTATAATTTATGAAAATGCTCTTGTTTATTAAATTGACAGAAATAAAATTAGAGTTTAATGTAAAAAGTAAAATGACATAAATACCCCTCAGGGTTTACATTTTATTCAAAATAAAATAGAGCAGAGACTAAGGGTATGGTAGCCAAACGCCACCGTTATCCTCTTCAACTGTTCCTGTTCTTCAATCTCAGAAGGGTTCTCGAACTGCCCTGCAACATCTGGTATGAAACGCCAGGGTCAGAGAAGTTGTACCAAATGAGTTGTGACACTCAGTAGGCAAAAGTCACTGAAAGACCAACCCTCAGTTACAGATACACAACAAGTTAAATTAAAACATGTGACACGTTAGAGTGCGTAAAGTAAAGTCACGTAAGTTTACTATGCCATTGATCTTTTATGTTTCTAAGAATAACATTTTCCCCCGGTATGTCTTCTTACCCGGCTGTCTAGCATAGAGTACTCGGTTGATATTGACAAGTCTTTATTGAGGTAAGACAGGGACCTTCTACCGTCTACTCGAGTCAATACCTACTTCACTCTAATTAAACTTGACCAAAAACATGACTTCGCCGAGTCAGATACCAACGAACCTTAGCCGTTTTGGCTATTCCAATCAGTATGGAAGTGGGCTCAAATCAAAAGGATGATTTGTTCTCCTATATCGGCTCAAGGTCGCCCAAGATAAGGCTGTCATTCCCTCGGGGCCCGGAGCTATCGACACAAACGCACCCCAAAGTTACCTCCAATCAAACACACCCACCTCCTAGTTGGGGTTCTTAACAAACGGGACGACGTCTGGTGAGACTCAAACTCACATGGAACAACACTTGGCATGACGGTCAGAAACACAACAAGCCACACGACGGCCACTAAGGTACCTATTTTTCACTACACATTCCACTATTTTATAATGTTCACCTAACACCCTTTGCTTCCGTGTTACGGTGGAATTTGAACCACTGTTCCTAACGTGGATTTTAAGTTTTCACATAAACACCAAAACATGCTTTGCTCTTTAAGTCATACGTTGTTCGTTTTATATCAAGTTAACGGCACGACAACCTCACTACTTACAATTAGCACGACGGCCTTATCACCACTTATCAACACTAAATCGGCACGACGACCCAATCCATATTTCACTTGTTATCATGCATCATTCTATGCATCTTTTGACCAATGACACATAACACCTACTAATATGAAACATACATAATCATGGTCAAAGTTTGGTCAAATGCGCATACGAAGCTTCATGGAAGCTCATGATCATGCAAAATATATTTGTAGATACTTTTGCAATGTATATGTACATATCAGTGTGGAACAGGGCCTAGATCTGCTGTCCAAACGCCCAAACAACATGTTGTAAACTTTATGTTTTTCAATTGGTTGCTTGAGCGGTCTGCCTAATTTTTTGAGTTTCGGTTTTGATTTTGAAAAACTCTAGAATCTGTCAGAAATATAACAGGCTAATCGAGTGGCCTATAGCTCGCTCGAGCGAGTTATCTTCTTCAGCAGATTCTGATTTTAGGGTTCTTCATGCAAACTGCTCAACCCAAACTCAAGGACATTGATTTCTGGCATAAAACTGTATACAGAGGCTCCATGCATCACAGATAAAAAACCCTTATCTATTTCATGATTCAACTAACAATCAAAATAGATTTCATGCCTTATGATATAAAATCAACATGTAAAACAGAAACCCTAAAATCATGCTTTTCTACAAAATTAAACAACATGCCTACTATGATCTACCGATCCGAGGTTAGTAGTGATTTTCCTTACCTCAACTCTTGACAAACTAGCAACGAAAAAGCCTCAGATTGAAGGATTATGGACGATCAGAGCTCAAAACTCTCAAGAACACTTTCTCTAACTAAAATCTCTCTGATAATCTTAGTATAATTTTGTGTAACAAAAGATTATGTCCAAATCTCATTTGTATAACCATAATACGTAATTAAGACGCATGATAATCCCTCATAAACGCGAATCAATCTGTTTGAATAGTGGTTGCCCCGACATTTGGGTTGCCCAAGCCCGGATTAAAATTGGTTGCCCACTTAGTATTAAGTCATAATAAAATTAAAAAACATATAATCAAACAACAAAATAAGAACAAAAATAAGATTATATTACACTTTTAGCTTGAATTACATTAAAAATTCAAAATCAAAATACAACCCCGGTCATAGTGCTTTATGACTAGCACGATCCGATTCAAAGAAAACAACTTCTTCTTGCATTTTTTGAAGCAAATTCTTCAATTAAATCATCGTACTTTAACTTATCTAAGTATTCATTTTCAATTGAAATCATAGCTAATCCATTTAATCTCTCCTGTGACATGGTAGTCCATAGGTAAGTTTTTATTAATTTCAACTTCGAAAAGCTCCAGTCCGCCGAAGCAACTGTGACTGGAATAGTCAACAAAATTCGATAAGCAACCCAAACCATTTGAAAACCGCCATTTTTCCAATAAGACCTTATAAAATCAAGGATGTCGATCGATTTTGTTACTTCTCTCGGCAATATTGTTTTCAAGTGTCTAAGTTCTTGGAATAATTCCGCCCCATAAATATCACCACGTTGTTTGTATTCCAAGAAACTTTGGAGTTTAGTACAATGCTCCATCAATTGCTTTTCACTAACACTCTTGAATTTTGCGTTGAACAAAAATCCAAAGATTGCTTCATAAAGTTCAAATTGCTCAAACCGATCCCTAAGCGATGTAAGAGCTTGATCTATGATGTAAGAGCTTGGTCTAAAACGATCTTCCGGTGATTGATTTTCATTTGCATCATCATCGACATCCTCATCAAATTGCTTCTTTCTTTGAACAACTCTTTTTTTGCAAATACTAGTTCAATACCAACTTTACAAGCAAGTTCTTTGGCTTCCTCCATCAAGTCTTCAAAACCATTTTCCCTAAGCTCTTGAAGAAATAAAATCAACTCTTTTATTCTTGCAATTGCATCTTCAATATCAATCTCTTCTCGTTGAAGAATTTTGCTAACTTGATTAACTTTATTTAAAATTTTGTACCAAATGCATAAGCTAATCAAGAACTCAAAATCCTCCAAAGCATTCTTGCATAAGCCTTTTGCTTCCGACATCACAACATCCTCCTTAGAAACATTTGCAATTTCGATCAATGCATCTCTTAAGTCCGGTGCTTGATTTCGTATTGCTCTGACACTCTCAACATGACTTTCCCAACGAGTAACTGACAATGCCTTTGGTGTCAAGCCCTTTACATATTTTCTAAGAATATCCCACAATGCCTTTGGTGTTTATATTTTTAATTAATATTATTTTTTAATATATTTACGAAAATTTTTTTTTTTTTGGTTGCCCCGTGCCGGGGGGTTGCCCGAGCCCGGGGGCTTGCGGGGCTTACCCCGGGGCTTACCCCGGGGCCGGCTCTGAGATGGAGTGAGGGGAAAAGATTGACAGAGGCAACTATTGGGGAAGAGGGTTGGTTTGGTATGATTTTGAAGAGAAACCATAGGAGTAATGTGGGTTTGGTTGAAACAGGTGTTATGGTTGGTTTGGTATAATTCCTATCATGTTCGAAAGAATCTATGTTGAGTTTTTTAGATGTTTTGAAATCGAAACTCTGATAGAGGTATTGGAGTTTGCTCGAGTTTTGATTTCAAAAAAATCTAAAAAATTCAAAAAGTTATTTCGGACGTGATAAAAATTATGTTATAATTCATTTTATTACAAGAAGTGTTGAACTTGAAGTTTTAATAACTTAATTAACGATGTTTGATTGATTTTAAAGTTTATGGGAGATAACCACATAATAATTTCAAAAGCGAGAGAGGTTAGAATAATTTCTCAAAAACTATAGGAGAGGTTAACATATGTTTCAAAAAACTAAGGGAAGGTTACAGTAATTTACCCAAGAAAATTTGGGTTTCGGGTACCCCCTCCCTCCATCCGCAGATTCATCGGTACTGGTCAATGGCTTGGCAAAGGGAAAGGGGCTCGCGATTACGTTAGTAATGACTCAATCAACCTAATTTCTCAAATTAATAATAAGCGGGACGTGGACGTTGATTTATACATAATGCATCATGCTTGTTGTACACTAACCTATAATATAAGGGGTGCGTTGTCCCTACTTAATAAGAATTTCAAGGCTTTTCAGCATTTTAATTAGTCGTGTATTTGTGCATAATCTTATAATTGACTCGTTAATTAGCAATACTAATCAAACATCCAAAGTCGCCCTCTTCTTTGGATGCCATGTTGAGACTTTTTCATTTTTCCATCTCAATCGATCTTTTTTTTTTATGAGTTTTTATCGGATTTACTTGTTGAGGATATGGATATAATTAAGTTATTCATCACTCTCTTACTATATATATCTTACTATTTTACTTGTATTAGAAATTTATTAGCCTAACTCAACTTTAAAAATCGATTTAAAAGATAATGATTGCTCAAGACTTATAACCAGAGTAAGAAGGACTAACATAGGCGATGTGAGACTCGCTAACACCATTTCTCATGTAAAGTGTGGATGGCAGACGTGAGACTCGGGAATCTGAGTGCATAATGTGTGTGTACTCAGACACAATTCTAATACCATGTTAAAAATTCATGGGTCTAACTCAACTTTGAATCAGCATGAAACGTATGGGTTGCCCAATACTTATAAGCAGAGGAATAATGATCAACATAAGCAATATGAGTCTCGCGAACGACTTGGTTTTAATTTACATAATCGCTTTTTCGGATAATTTAGTAGGTTAAAGATTTTCAATTTATTTGGTTGTTTTTTTCGTTTCTAAAATTTTCCCTATTCGCGTAGAAGAAATTACAAAGATGTTTCGGATTTCTGGAAAATTAATCCCTATCCACCAGGAAGAAAAGAAAATCACACGATATATGATTTTATGTCAAAATTCAGCAAATTCTTGGCTACTTTTGAAAAATAATTGATGAAAGCTTGCACTTTATTGATTTTCTAACAAATAAGAACCAAACTACATGCGAGTTTATGCTTTCAGACGAATTTGATGCCAATACTTGCATTTAAATTCTCTCTTAGAATTCTTTTATTTTTACTGCTAGGACGATGTATAATGTTATAGGTAACAAGAAATAACATTAAAAAATTTACTTTGTATGTGCGCACAATAGGCACAGGTCCCACGTAATTTTTTAATTTTTTTTGATAATTCAGTGTGTCTGGATCAGTTTACGCATGCCTCGACTGAGGATCAATTCCATTATCCACTTGTGGGGATATCAATTAAAGCCAGAACTTGTGAACTGACCCCATAAGAATTAATAGCACCTGAGAGATTTCAAATTTAAGATATGGGGTGAAGAGGGAGCAAATCTCTAAGTATTAAACCTTGACTTAAATCTAAAATAATTAATTGGATATAGTTTTTGGGTATTCACACCATAGTGAAAAGATTGGTCCAATTAATTTCGAAAGTAGGTGAGAATAAAATAGTAAAAAAATGGACAGCAAGATGCTTACGTGGTGGTATAATTGATATTCTGATTGACAAATTAGAAGAGTGTTACCATAAGGTCAAATTCTGTTTAACGGTTTTGAAGTAAGGAGGTGTCTCAATTTAGCATTGGTTATCAAGGTTGAGGTAGTTAAAAAGGGGGATTAACCCTGCTTTTTTTAATTATTATTTTAATTATTATTATTTAAAAATGCTCAGTAAGATAATAATAATAATAACAATAACCAATCAGAAGAAGGAAACAGAAGCACATTAAACAATAAGTCATTTTTCACCTCCACTAGGTAGTGTTGGGTCAAACGTCACCATCAATTTTTTTAAGAATTACGAAGTAATTTATTAATTATGTTTGGAGTGATATAATTTGTCAAATGACTCCATTGAGTAGGACAAACAAAATATTAATTAAACAAATAAAATATTGGAGTGACATAACGTAACTTTGTGCATCATTTGTGGTCAAACTTATCTTCTTCTTCTTTTTATGCTCTGAAGTCAATCTAATAAACACATAATTAAAATGATTAAAAAATCTAGGGTTTTATTTGTTGAAATTGGAAAAAATTTGAATGGAGAAAAAATACATATACAGTTTTTAATTATCTTTGGTTTTATTTAACTTGTAGGGAAAACTACATTCAAATAACTCCATTGAACAAAATTTCTAGCGACAACACTTTTTAATGGAATACTACTGTTTCCAATTCATTAACAACCTGGTCATCAAAATCAATCTCTCTCTCTCTCTCTCTCAAAAACATACGTGTGTGTGCACAGACACGCACACGTACACACACTTTAACATTATTTTTGGATAATTTATATAAAAAAAACTCTTCATTTATTATTCGTTTTTACTTAATTCTTGTTATCTTTCAATTGTATCAAAGTGTCTTTTACCAATTTTTTGTGACTTTTTATTTTGTATTTATTTATTTTATTGAGTATTGGTTCATCTTGATAAAAATATTTTAAAAAATAAAAAAATTATGTTTGAAAATTAAAAAATATGAAAAAAAGTTAAAACATGATTTGTGCCCTAATTTTTTTGTAACTTTTTATTTTCTCTCATTTTTTTGTTGATTATTAGTTCGTTTCGATCAGACATTTTAAAAAACTAAAAATTAAAAAATATAAAAAATAAGTCAAAACATGATTTTTTTAATAATTATCATGACTTTTGTCTTCTCAGTCTCTTATTAATTTTATTTAAATTGATAATGCTTGAATCTTACTGTTATACCAACGTAATAATACGTACAATATATAACCTCGAATGAGATAGGAGCCGACAAATAAAGTTATCTAATAACATTTTGACATAGTTAAAACACAATAATAAATCAAAACAGATAAAGTTATCTGTTGTAATTTGTACGCTATATTTTAACATAATATGAAAACATATAACGTTATCTGTTGTATATTAACATCTATATTTATGCATAACATATGAATAAATAATGTTATTATTGTAGTTTCATCTTTCTATCTTTGCATAATAGTGAAACCATAATCATAAATCAAAATAGATAAGGTTATATATTGTAATTTGTTCTTTATATCTCTACAGAAGATAATAACAGATAAGGTTATCTGTTCTAATTTGTACTATATATTTTGACATAATAAAAAATAGATAATGTTATTTGTTGTAAATTGACCGTTCTATTTCTGCATAATATATCAATAGATAATGTTATCTGTTGTTATTTCATCTTTGTATCTCTATATGATAGTGAAAACACAATAATAAATCAAGACAGATAAGACTATCTGTTATAATTTGTTCTTTATATTTTTGCATAAGATAACATTATATAAGATTATCTGTTCTAATTTGTACTCTGTATTTTGACATAATATAAAAATAGATAATGTTATTTGTTATAAATTGACCTATGTAATTATGCATAACAAATCAACATACAATGTTATTTGTTGTTATTTTATTTTTGTATCTTTGCATAATAGTGAAAAGATAATAATAAACAAAAACAGATAAAATTATCTGTTGTAATTTATTCTCTGTATCTTTGCATAAAATAATATCATATAAGGTTATCTATTTTAGTTTGTATTCTGTATTTAACATAATATAAAAACATATAATGTTATCTGTTTTAAATTGACCTCTATATTTATGCATAACATATCAATAGATAATGTTATCAGTTGTAGTTTTATCTCCGTATCTCTGCATAATAGTGAAAACACAATAACAAACCAAAATAAATAAGACTATCTGTTATAAGTTATTTTCTATATCTTTGCATAAAATTACATCAGATAATGTTATCTGCTATAATATTCATGTCTTTAACAGAAATAAAAATATTAATAACAATTAAAATAGATAATGTTATCTGTTGTACTGAAATGGTATTTGTGTTTTTATTCTTTATGTTCTTAACATATAATTTTATTTGTATTTTTGTTCTAACGGATGATTTATCTGTTTTGCAATCTTAATATCTCTCCATTTGTCCTAATTCGATTATTTTTAAACACGTTTTATCTCTATTCAATTTTTTTCGCACTTTTTGTTTTGTCTCGAGACAAACCTAAAAAGTATAAAATTATGTTCAAAAGTTAAAAAAAAAGTCACTAAAGATGACAAATAAGTATAAAAATATAATGTTTTTGAATTATTTATCTTTTCTGATTTTTTTTTAAAATTTGGATCATTATTTATAATTTTTCAAAAATCTCTCGTCAAAATGAACCAATAATTCACAAAAAAAATTACAAAAAAAGTCAAATAAGGACGAAAAAATAATCAAATAATAAAGTCAAACATTTTATTTGCAATATTTTTATTTGAGATTTTTTACAATTTTTTATTTTGCTTCAATTTTTTTTAGTGGTTATTGGTTCATTTTAATAAGAAATTTCAGAAAAATAGAAAATTACGTCCAAAAATTAAAAAAAATAATCATAAAAGGCAAAAAAAAAATTAAAATGACGTTTATTTAGACTTATTTTTCGTCTTTAGTGATTTTTTTTTTAATTTTGAATATATTTTTACACTTTTTAGATTTTTGTTGTTGAGATGAACCAATATTTGCAAAAAAATTAATGTAAAAATAACAAATACAAAAATAAAAAGAATAGAAACAAAATAACTTACTGTGGTGATAGTAAGGATATTTTTGTCCAATATGATACAATAAACTTTAAGTCTTAAGACTTATTTTTATGGATTGATGATATTAAAGACCAATCGGCAAAAACAGAGTTATTTCTACGTATGCGGTATTCGGCTATTTTCATAAAGGACCTTATTTAAAGTTTAATTTGTGGGCTCCCACAGGGCGGAAGCATGGGCCATTTCCCGAAACTTATGTGTATTGTTATTAACATTTAGTTATTTACAAAACATTGACTTTTGGCCCCTCCATTACTTTATAAACTGTACATTGACCCTTTTCAAAGTATGAATGGTTTTATTATAAATCTCTCTGTAACTTCATAGACCCGGAGTTGCGTTAAGCAAAGCGCTGCAAATCGCGAACCCCCTTAATGGTTTTTGACTGTGTATAATTTTGTAAGCCTACTTAATACATACTACACCAGATTTAGGACACCTACTTTTCAAGAGATGTACTAATTAACCTATAATAAAAGCCTTGTTTGCGTTCACTCGGGTCCGGTACTTGATGTAAAAACTGAATTGATACTCCATTTTTTTGTGTCTGGAAATTTCAGAGTTGAAATTTCAATTGATATTGATTCTTGTACGACACCATTGACTTGCCTTTGATCGAATGGCTACGTAAATTAGTTTGGACCATTCTTTTTAGATCACTAATAAGGAAAATCTAAGCTTTTGTTAAGTTCACGTGATATAACAAACAAAATAAAAAGTAGTCAATCAAATCAAGTGCTTTGTTCACCTTCACCTTCACCAATAATCAATGAGAAAATTTTCTCACTAATTAAAGTTGGTTTGGCAGTATTATTTTGTCAAACAACTAGATAATTGTGGTCGTTCTCTCTCTCTTCCGTTGGTCCTAGTTAGGGGTCCCTACTTACTTTTGTTTACTTAGTGGGAAACTGCTGTTGAGGAAATGTTACAAAGTACTAGTGAGGAAGATGAGCTGTGAAATGGTTAACAAAAAAATTTAGAAATACAAATGTTATAGACATATTCGGATACAGATGTGTTTAGAATTGTTAGATGTACGTGTGGTTCTCAATAATTTATGAATTCCATATGCATTTAACGATCCTGAACACATCTATGTTTAAATGTGTCTGAAACATATGTGTTTGTATATGATTTAATTGCCCTGTTGCATGCACACAAACTGTGACAATTCAAAAAGGTACATTTGTATAGCACTACTGATCAGTCAATCCAAAACACCTGACCAGATGAATCTAGGGGCCCTAGGATCTATTGTAAATTGACCCATCAACATGATCATCATGATCACCATTGTCACCAGTCACTATGTCTATTCCGTGTACACAATTGAACCAGCATCTCTTAATAATGGATTTTGGATCCTCTAATTTGTTTGCAAATGTATCTATAGTCAGCTAACCAAGGGATTCATTTGGTCTCTAAGGCTGTCCATTACGGGTTTGATGCTCTGTTCTAGTAGTTATTACAATTCTGATTCTTATCTTCTCTCATCTTACATACACAATAACTCATTTGTTAGCAGTTAAAATTTTAAAAGAGATATAGTGAATATGATAAGAGGGATATATAATAAAAAGAGAAATTTACTATAAAGGAGTGACTAGTTATAATTGGATAGGTGAACGAGATTCTTGTAACTAATAATAACATTTGAATAAATAGAAGAGGACAAAGAAGGGCGATAAGATATGAATGGCAGATTTAACACCTCGAATTTCGATAACGTTAATTTAATTCTTTTTAATATTATTTTATTTGCCAAAACAATTATTACAAAGTTTAACCTCTTATTTAGCAAAATTTAAAGGTAAATTATAAGTCTGAAATGAAAATAACGAAAAATATCCCTTCTGGGTTTACATTGAAAATTAAATTAAAATAACAGAGCAAACTAAATCTAATGCAGCCACGTGTTGAACACTTCTTCTGTGGCAATTGATTCCTCCAGCTAAGGCGGAAACTTCGTCATAATACTTATTCTATCTTACTCTCCCCTATGCTCCTAGCTACCCAAAACAGTTGCGGGTACTTATTCTGCATTTGTCATTCCTTCTCCAACATCTCCTCCTCTATACTATAGCAGCGTCACTGGACCCTGCAATACATACCCTGTTGCTCCCATGAATTATGAACAGCTATCTCGAAGTGGCGATAGAAACCTCTGTGTAAACACAGAAATGAGTGAAGTCCACATCACCATGTGGCGACACAATTCGCCACTTGTCAGTTGTCCTTTGAGTCTGGCACCAATCAGCTGGTACCATCGTCCCCATGAATTGATCAAAACCTTTCAGCACATCCATTTGATAATGCTAGATCAGACAGTCGAAGATATAAATTGGCTCAAGAAAATACGACGTTGTCAATGCCTTGAAGCTATATCAGGCCTTGGGCAGAATCCTGACATATCCTAAAGTCCTAGGAGGGTATATTGGTTTGTGGTTCCACCCCCATGCTTTCTATCACAAGCTGTGGTGCGGGTGGTGGTAGCATATGGATGAACACCTCCTTTGTATCTTCATCCTCCGATTGGGCCAATCCTTGTGCCTCTAGCTCCTTATCCAGGTTAGTTAAAGTCCCTCCAACCACCAAGTACTATACTCAACGGTGGGTTGAACGATTGCTGTGGTGGTCCAAACACAAGTTCAGCCTCAGCCTCTATAGAATCCTCCTCAGGATCCACCTCCTCTGGATCCTCGATCCAGTCAGGAAGGTCCTCAAGATCTTCGTCAAATACCATATGCACATCGATCTCTCGATCAGAATATGACATTTGACAATGTAAAATAGTTATATGTTAGACTTACAATAATAACGTATCGTAGCTAAGAACAATAGAAATAATTGAATAACTGTAAATAAAAGTGAAACTGAGAAGTCTAACTATGCAAGTAAAAAAAAAAAAAATCAAAAATGTGATCAATTCAATCTACCCAAGGTCGCAGGGTGATCAAACCTAAGCTCTAATACCAAACTATAATGTCCCGAATTTCAAAAATATTAATTTAATTCTTTTTAATATTATTTTATTTGTCAAAATAATTATTAAAAAGATAACTATCTTATTTATTAAAATTTAAAGGCAAATTACAAAGTCTGGAATGAAAATAATGAAAAACCCTTTTGGGATCCTTAAACAAATGGGACGACGCCCGGTGGCACTCGAACCCACATGGAACATGAGATTTGAACCGAGAAACTGGTTAGGTGGGACTCGTACCCCCGTAACCCAAAACCAACACAACGACATGCATAACGATTATCTTGTTTTCCTATTTACATCTCTTACTGGATTCTACTGTTTCATTATTCGGGTGACGTTCAAATTGGTGTCTCTAGTGTTGACTTTAAAGTTTCCCTCATACAACCGCAAGGTACAACATTTTTACAATGGTATCGCGACAATGGTGTTTATTCAATTCCACGGATATTCAAGTAGCACGACAATTGTACTATACTCAAACTTACCACCAGATGGCTGTATCATGTTCATTCCGGCAACATGATGGATGTAACATTAATTTATCAACAACTCATCGGGCAACATGACGGTTATACCTAGTACAATCCATTATTTTTAGAATCACACAAATCTACTTGCACATAACATTGTAACACTAGAAATGGTCAAACATAGTTTTGTTGGTCAAACGTTTCACATGAGATCTCACGGGGACCCGTGGCCTTAAAAGAAGTGCGGTGGACATGCAAGCTAGCAAAGTTTATGGTTTTGGAACAGTGTTTCGATAATCAAACAAAGCTCATTCGAGCGAGCTAGCTAATTTCAGATTTTGACAAAAGCTGACATTTTTAGAAACAAACAGTGTTACGAAGTTTTAATATTATCCAAAAAATCAAACCCAAAAGTGAATCAAGCATGCAACATGATATATGATAGTTTAAGTGCAACATGTGAGTAAACCTGAACAACTAAAGTAATACATGGGTTAATTACATTTTCGTTCTTTAGTATTTCTAGGAATTTCACCTAGGAATATCGTAACTCACCCAACTATTTAGCGTCAGACACTCATCAGTTGGTATACCAGTCCTTACCTACCCAGAGCCCGTAGTCAGAGGTTATTTACTTGACTTGAATACTGACCCGGTAAGGAAATTAACTTTCTACCGTTATCGTAGGTCAATAACTACCTCACCCTCGCTAGATCTAACCAAAATGTGACGTCACTAGGTCAAGTACCAATGGAATTTAGTTGCTTCCCCTTTACCGGCTCAAAGACATCTAAGACATTGGTCATCACTCCCTTAGGGTCTGGAGCTACATTCGTAGACGTCCCAAAGTCACCTTTAACTATCTCTAATAAAACCTATTTGGGATCCTTAAACAAATGGGACGATGCCCGGTGGCACTCGAACCCACATGGAACATGAGAAATTAACTTGTATACTAGTCCTTACCTACCCAGAGCCCGTAGTTAGAGGTTATTTACTTGACTTGAATACTGATCCGGTAAGGAAATTAACATTTCTACCGTTATCGTAGGTCAATAACTACCTCACCCTCGCTAGATCCAACCAAAATGTGACGTCACTAGGTTAAGTACCAATGGAATTTAGTTGCTTCCCCTTTACTGGTTCAAAGACATCTAAGACATTGGTCATCACTCCCCTCAGGGTCTGGAGCTACATTCGTAGACGTCCCAAAGTCACCTTTAACTATCTCTAATAACACCTATTTGGGATCCTTAAACAAATGGGACGATGCCCGGTGGCACTCGAACCCACATGGAACATGAGAATTGAACAGAGAAACTGGTTATGTGGGACTTGACCGGCCGGCAAAAGTGTGCGTCGTTAGGGCGCCGGCCTAGGTCAATGGTTTAATTTCATAAAACATGACTTTCCTCAAATAATTTAAAACGAGTATAATGGATAGTCCGGAGTATCGATCCACAGGGAATTAGATAGTTGAATTCAAAGGCTTCGCAAATTTGGTTTTTCCGACGTTTCGGACGTCAACCTCAAAGTTTGTTTGGTGATTGGTTAACAATTATACTACTAAGTGAGGGAAAAACTAGATTAAGGAGTGGGGTTAAGTCTTTAAGTTTGGTCTATTCAATACTTCCGTTGGTCTATCTCTTCTCCTTATAACCCAATCTAGCCTCCGGTCTCAGGTTTTAGATCGGAAAATACTTCGATGAAAATCAGGATTTTAATTCATAAAATGGTTTGATGGATCCTTTCAAGTTCAAGAAAATGGGATCAAAAGATGAAGGTCATTGATCCAAGTATTAGATATACCAACTCTAAGGATGGCTATAACTAAGCAAGGACTTAACTCTTCATTTCTTTGTTTCAAGAAGAAGAACTTAGAAAGATCCATCAATGGACATTAGATATATATTGAGAAGATGTAGACCAACATGGTTTAGAATAAACCTCACATTTAGAATTAACCCAAACTAGTTTAGCTACTCATATTTACCATAAACATGAGAGAAGTAAGAGAAAACATGATTAACAAACTTATCTAAAGAGAAAAGGAATGATCTAGCCAAAACTATACTAGAAATCTCTTAGAAAATCAGGTTTTAAGATGGGAAATGCAATACTAACGGAAACGTAAAAGTAGATCTTACCAATATTGATTGATTCCAAGAGAATGCAAGGATTCACAAGAGCAAAACACTAAAGATTAACAATCTTACTCAAAACTTGAAGTTTTTACATGAAGAACAAAATATCCTAAGGCAAAAGAAAGGCAAGAGCTCTCTATCTCTCTGACAACCTGATATTATCTATCTATTGTGTGTATGTGTGTGTAGAGAGGCCCCTTTTGCCAAGGAATAACAACCTACAAAATATCCTAATAATCTAGATGCTATTACAATTCTACCCTCCAAATTGGCATAATAAGAAGCTTCTTATTCTTTCCCCAGGCTAAAAGCCTTTTTGGTCCCCAGACTTGGCACAAAAATCAATGTAAAGTGGTCCCCAAAGGTCAGCCATCCCAGACAAGATTTGGTCTGTTCGTACTTGATACACCGGTGTCAAGTAAATGAGGCACCGGTGTCACTATGGCTCTGTATCTGGTATTGTTGTGAAAGGAGTGGCACCGGTGTAAAGGAATTGAGGCACCGGTGTCACTGGTACTCTGTATTCTGGATCTTCTTTGAAATAGGAAGAGACACCGGTGTAAGGGAATTGAGGCACCGGTGTCATTGGCACTCTGTATTCTCCCTCCTTCACTGCCATCAGAAGGGACACTGGTGTATAGAAATCAGAGGCACCGGTGTCACTATGGCTCTGGAACTTGGTTTCTCAGTGGAATCAAGGGGGACACCGGTGCCAAGGAATTGAAGCACCGGTGTCACTGATCTCTGGAAAATGCTTCTTCTAACCAAGTTCGGGCTTTGACCACTCGGACCTCGTGTGACCTGTCGGGGCCTTCTTTGACTTTTGAAGAGTTTGACTTTCGCACTTCAGGGTCCTCTTTTCTCTGTTTGACCTGCGAGGGACATGAAATACCTTTTCGTGCATTATCGAGTGTAAACATGAAATAATACGTGCACGCAAGTTAAAATAGACGTGTTGAGCCGTAAAATACACAATAACATGCGCTCATCAGGACTCGTACCCCCGTAACCCAAAACTAACACAATGGCCTGCATAACGATTATCTTGTTTTCCTATTTACATCTCTTACTGGATTCTATATAATTTTACTACTTATAATATTCATCCAACACCATCTGTTTCATTATTTGGGTGACGTTTAGATCGGTATCCCTAATGTTGACTTTAAGCTTTCCCTTGTACAACCCCAGGGTACAACATGTTCACAATGGTATCTCGACAACGGTGTTTATTCAATTCCACGGATATTCAAGTAGCACGACAATTGTACTATACTCAAACTAACCACCAGATGGCTGTATCATGTTCAATCCGGCAACATGACGGATGTAACATTAATTTATCAACAACTCATCGAACAACATGACGTTTATACCTGGTACAATTCACTACTTTTAGAATCACGCAAATCTACTTAAACATAACGTTGAAACACTAGAATTATCAATATGGTCAAACATAGTTTTCCTGGTCAAACGTTTCACATGAGATCTCATAGGGACCCGTGGCCTTAAAACAAGTGCGGTGGACATGCAATCTAGCCAAGTTTATGGTTCTGGAACAGTGTTTCGATAATCAAAGAAAGCTCATTCGAGCGAGCTACCTAATTTCAGATTCTGACAAAAGTTGACATTTTTAGAAACAAACAATGTTCTGGAGTTTTAACAAGGTTGCTTGAGTGACCTAGAGTTCGCTCGAGCGAGCCTTTATTTTCCAGAAATTTGTACCTTTCTGTTTCTTCAATTTTTGTTCGAATCTAACCCTAACGTCATGCATTTTGGATCAATAACTGAAACTGAAAACATGAAATAAAAAACCCTAAAGATTGGATGTGAAACTTGGTATCTATAGATCCCGAGGATCTATTAGCCCTAATTTCCCTAATTCAGTTTTCCATATTGATTTAAAATGAATACCAATAATTTGCAATAAAAAATCAAAATTAAGCTTGTGTTTGGTCTTAAAATCCTGGGAATTTGATGTAATTTCATTATTTTCATTATTCCACCAAAAATTCCAAATCAATAGCCATGAATGTGAAGAAACTCTTCAAGATTCATTTCTCAAAGTTCTGTAAATCGACAGCTCGTTTGAGCGGTCTCACAAAATTTAAATTTTTTGAATTAAAATAATTAAAATGATGAGGATAATTAACTAAATTAATTTTAATTTATTAAAAATTATTTCATAAATTTTGGGTTATTATAGGGGAAGGGAGGGATAATTTGATCTCCTGCCAAGTAGATAAAATAGTATATGGAATTATATACTGCTTCCATCCCAATTTATTTGTCCATTCTTAAAATTTTAACTTATTAAGGGAACATAATGATTACTCTTAAAAATTTTAATTTTTCAAGAATACCCTTAACTTTTTAGCATTAAATGAGAGGGCATAATTTTTAATGTGTGATTTTTTAAAAGAAGGAGGGCATTAAGAGAACTTTCACAAGTCAACTTTAAAATTGGATAAATATTTTAGAAAATGTACAAATCAAAAAGTAGACAAATAAATTGGGATGGAGAGAGTACGAGATTCAAAAAAGTAAGAAACTCTAAATATGATAACACGAATAACCATATTCGCGATGATAAGCAATGGATCCTTAGTTGACCACCAACAAATTGAATTGTGTACGTATCCAGTCAATATATAAGCTATAACACCTCAATTTCTCAGAACATTAATTAAAATCGTTAATTTAATTAATAAATCAACTAATTAGAAAATGACAAAAATGCCCCTCTTATTATTAAAACAACAATAGTTAAAGAAATTCAAAGTAAAAAGTGCAGAAGTAATAATGACATAAGTATCACTTGGGTTTACATTCTTTTATTTTAAAATAAAAGTAAAACAGAGTTACTAAGGGTATGGTAGCCAAACGCCACCATGATCTTCTTTGACAGGGTCTAGCTCTTCATGCTCGGGAGAGTACTCCAACTGCTCCGCAACATCTGGTACAGGGACAGAGAAGTTGCATCGATGAGTTGTGAAATTCAATAAAAAAAGTCACTGAAAAATCAAACCTGAAGATAAAGATATACAGCATGACATACATAGCCATGGAAATGATAAGTGCGAAATAAACTCACATAGGTTTGTGATGCTTTCATTCTTTTAAGTTTCTATGAATACCTTTATCTCCACGTGTTCCTTCTTACCTGACTATCTACAATAGAGTATTCAGTTGATATTGACAAGTCCTTACTGAGGCAAGGCAGTAAGGACCTTCTACTGCCTACTCGAGTCAATACCTACTTCACTCTAACTAGACCCAACCGATTACGTGGCTTCGCTGAATTAGGTACCAACGAACCTTAGCCGCTACTCCTTTATCAGCTCAAAGTCGTCACTGCTTGGGACTCGGAGCTGTCGACGTAGACGCACCCCAAAGTCACCTCCAACTGAATACACCCATCTCCTAGTTGGGGTCCTTAATCAAACGGGACAACGTCTAGTGGAACTCAAATCCATATGGAACACAAACATGGGACGATGTACAAAACATAACAACTAGGCTCGACAGCCAATAATTCTATTTATTCCATTTATCGAACCTACTTGTTCACTACATGTTTCACTATTTATAATGGTCACCTAATATCCTCCGCTTTCGTGTTACGGTGATATTCAAACCGTTGCCCCTAACGCGCGTACTATGTTTTCACATAAGTCGCTAAATCATGCATAGTTTAATTTTCTACAAACTAACATTTCATCAACTATTCTACGTTAAACTGTTGACAGAACGACCACATTAATATAACAATTTGGCACGACGGCCTCGCTAGTCTATCGGCACGATGGCCATACCATCACCTTCAGATTTACACAAACTTAAGCATTATGAACCATAATCACATTCAAAACACTTTTAACATAATCATACAATTCATGGTCAAACTTGGTTAAATTGCTCACACGAAATTTCTTGAGAACCCGTGGGCATACATAATGTGTTCATGGATGCCTGTGCTGAGAGTTCATGTGAAACAGTGTAGGTTGGGGTCTGGATTTGCTGCCCAAAAAGTCCGGATAGAAATCTTGCAACTTTCTATATTTCAATAGGTCGCTCGAGCGGCTTAGAGTTCGCTTGAGTTGTCTGCCTAAATTTTAAATTTTTGAATTTTGGTCAAAAGCTGTTAGAATCTATCAAAAAATTGTTAGGTTGCTCGAGCGGCCTATAGTTCGCTAGAGCAAGCTGTCTTTTTCAATAGCTCTGATTTTCTGCTCTATTATCAAATTGCACATGATCCAAACTTGAAACTGAGTTTTTTTGAAGTAAAATCAAAATTGAAACTACCTATGGCAACCCTATACATCAAAGATCGAAAGCCCTCTAACTATTCCATGAATCGAATGACAAGTAAAACGAATTTCATAATTTTATAACGATGAATGGAAAACCCTAAGCTCTAACATGTTTTACAAAATCAAAAGTTAACACAAGCTCCTACTGTAAATTATAACCCAAAGGTTGATAGTGGTTTCACCTACCTTGATCCTGATGATTAAATCGACAAATGGCTACAGGTCAGTGGGTGGTGGATCGAACAAACTTCTTTTCTCAAGAACAACTCAAGAACTTTGAGAACACTATCATCTCTCTCTCTCTCTGTGTATATCTTTCTAATACAATTCTGTAAAAGAAAACGATGGATATTCTATGTTTAAGTAGAGATCCAATCTCATAAACACGTAATAAAATCCCCAATAAACTCTGATAACAAAACATTCTCTACCATTAATGCCATTTCGCAGTAGTTTCTGCGCATCAGAGTTCGAAGGGGTTGCTCGAGCGGTCTCCAAAAACAACGGTCGTTCGAGCGACCTATAGTTCACTCGAGCAAGCTCCAAATTTCCCAAGCCAGAATTAAAGCAATAAAATTAAACTATTAACAGAAAATTAATTATTTATTAATTAAAATATTGGGTTATTACATGAGCATTTTAATTAGAAAAGCAGGTACTTTTCGTATTGGACATTTAAAGCTTATTACTCGATTTAAATGTAAAAATTGAGCATTACTAAGTCAATTATTCTAAGGAAATAATGGTATGAATAAAATAGCCAAACTCACAGGTATGTAAGATGTACAATTTGCAGACATTGAGTTTGCCACAAAATAATTCTATCATATCGATCTCGACATATATTAGAGAATATTTATCGGTAATTAATGCTCAGTGAGAAGTCATGTACTAGTGTTATAATTTAAACAATACGAGTATGGAAAAAGTCTATAGTTCCAGAAAAATTTTTAGAATTCAAAATGAGTTAACTAAATTAATTTACTTGACTTAAACCTTAATTTTAAATTTGGAGATATTTTCGAATAAAATTTTCTGGGACCGTAGTACTCCTCATACTAGTATAGTACCGAGCTAGCTACCTATATATATTTTTTATAACCAAGGTATTCGGCCGGCTTGAAACTAAGTGAGGGTAAAGTTTGGGAGAGTCTCCACCTAAATTACTGACTAGTTCTCGAGGCCTTGGGTGAAAACAACTGAGCAAATCTCTCAGTGACCCAAAGTATTAAATTGCCGAGTTTCAACTGCAGTGTTAGCGAGTCTCACATCGTCTATGTTGGTTCTCTTTTTTCTGCTTGTAAGCTTTCGGCAACTCTTACCTAGCCGGTTCCAAGGTTGAGTTAGACTCGTGGATTTTTAATATGTAAAATGTCTGCATTTACAATTCATCCGCTCTACCACTCGGACAATTCTTTAGGATTTAGCTAGCTGCCTATTGATAAGGTTATAATTCGGAATATGTCACAGTTAATTCAGATACCCATAGCTATCAACTTGTTTGATATTTCTACTGAATGCTAAGACTTTGGATTGTTGAAGGAAGAGACTGAGTAAGGTTGGATATAGGGTTTCAAGTATTTGAGATAGAAACTTCAACATCAGCTACTTATTCAGAAAATGAGTTGAGAAACTGATCAAAGAGGCCAATCATTTTGACTTTTTTGTCTCTCACTTAAAAAATAAATTAGATTAATTTTGTAGTATTTTTTTACTATCCCAACCCCACAAAAGTCTCTCAATAAAAGGGCACCAGAAACCTAGCTAGAACCACACCACCACGGGCATCAAGTCCCATTTAAAAAGGGCCAAAATACCTTTACTACCTCAAAAAGGCTAAAACAACAGATCCAACAAAAAACACAAACTTTCTAGAGAGAGAGAGAGAGAGAGAGAGAGAGAGAGACAGAGATATTAGAGATAGAGAGAAAGAAGACAGAGATGGGGAGGGCTCCTTGTTGTGACAAGGCAAATGTGAAGAAAGGTCCATGGTCCCCTGAAGAAGACTTGAGGCTGAAAGAGTTCATAGAAAAATATGGGACTGGGGGAAACTGGATTGCTCTCCCTCAAAAAGCTGGTAAGAATCATCCAAACAAACATGTATAGCACATGCTTCCACATTGATTTTCAGAAATATAGTTAAATTTGTTTGCCTCTCTCTCTCTCTCTCTCTCTCTGAGATCAGGTCTAAAGAGATGTGGGAAGAGCTGCAGGTTGAGATGGCTGAACTATCTAAGGCCTAACATCAAACATGGTGAATTTTCTGAGGAAGAAGATAGGATAATCTGCACCTTGTTTGCTAGCATTGGGAGCAGGTACTCCCTCAATTTCATTGTTTCCCTTGTATTTTAGATTCCTCTTTAGTTCTTTTTTCTTATTTTTTTTTATATTTCCTGCTTCTGGAATCTACACACATGGAAGACCTGTGCTCATTGATCACCCAAATGGATCTGTTCTTATTTTTCCCCCACTTTTTACTTAATTATTACTTCTCTCAAGTCTGAAGGTGTAAGATGTCTATCCATAAATAGTACTAAAAAATAGAGCGAGAGAGAAACATCTGCTATTTTTAACATAATTATCATCTCTTGTGATCATGACTGAATACTGATGTTAAACATACAAAACTAACATAAAAAGACACATATGTGATAGAGAGAGAGAGAGAGAGAGAGAGAGAGAGAGAGAGAGAGAGAGAGATGCGAAACAGTTTGTTACAAGATTCTACTAAATTTGGACAATTCTGTTGCATGGAAGCCAAGTTTAGATCCAAAATCAAAAACCCATTTCCAGTTGTTTGAGCTTCTTTGTCTTTCTCCTTATGGAACTTTGTCCCATCAATTTTATTGCAGGTGGTCAATTATAGCAGCTCAGCTACCAGGTAGAACTGACAATGACATCAAAAACTACTGGAACACCAAGCTCAAGAAGAAGCTCATTGGAAATATGATGGCCCTCAACAATCCACTTAACCACAGAAAATTACCACCATATCCCCCACCACCACCTCCTCCTCCTCCTCCACAACATCCATCATTCTACTACAATCCAATCAAGTCTCACAGTTACCTTGAAACATCATTAGTCCCACCTAACCCAATCAACAACTACGATAATTACGATTTTACCCCTTCTTTAACATCAAGCTGCTCTCTTCTTCAACCCCAAGAAAGCTTGTTCAGTCCCATGCACTATTACCCACCATTGAAAGATGGCTTTTTGGTGTTTGGGGGTGATCAAGCAAGCTGTTCCTCTAATAATTCTGATGGGAGTTGCAGTCAAATCAGCAGCCATGGAAAAGAGATCAAACAAGAGGAAATGGGTCTCTTTGGGTTTGAAGAAAACCATAAGTTCATCCTTGATTATGGCAATAACAACAACTATGGAGGTGAAAATGAAAACCACATGATGATCAGTACTCCTCCTCCTCCTACTAGTACTAGATGGAGTAGTCATGAGAATCCAACAAAAGGGTGTTATGGGAACAGTGGGATTATTAGCCCCATGGAGCATGGTCTTGAGGAAGTTAAGCAGCTGCTTACCAGTAGTAGCAGCTTCTTGTTTAATGATGAAACCAAGGCAGAAGAAGAAAAGACCATGTACTATTACTGATCTTATCATTTTAAACTGACTGTTGTAAGTAAATTCAGAAAGATTTGAAGGGGCATGGTAAGGTATGGTATGGTGTGAGGGGGGAAGGAGATTTTCAGATAAGACTTTGATCAGTTTCTGGGGTTTTGTGTTTTCTGATGGATATGAAAAGAGAAACATTTCTTCTCTCTCTCTCTCTCTCTCTCTCTCTCTCCTGTCTGTGATGATAGTACTTTAGTAAGGCTTCTCTTTAATTTTTTGCATTTCTTTTGGGGAAGTAATGTAGTGGATTTTATGTACGGTTTTCACAAATTCAGAGCTCAGAAATAAATGTTACATGAAAACTAGAGAAGTTATCTTCTTTCAAAAGTCTTGAAAGATAATCATCATCATCAACCAATTCACTACTTGGTGTTTGTTTATTTAAAGGGTGTTTGTTATATATAGTCAAATAGACATATATACCATGACTTAAAGAAAATGTCAAAAAATGTGAACATATTTTTCTAATTTTAATGTTGGTAGAAAATGTTTGGCTCTTTCAATGCACATTCATCTATTTTATTAACTTCTGTTAGACAAATTTTTCGGTAATATTACCTGTTTTTCGGAATGAAAACAAATGAAAGTTCAATTTTAAGAATCATAAAAAAACAAATTAAAGTAACTTAGATATTTTTTTGGGTATAATAGTCTTCTGGGAAAAAGGAATCGAATCACTTTTAGTAATGATATTCGAAATGGTCGGCCAAATGGAGGAAAATGTTATAAGTGAGAACCAAGAAATAATATTATAAATAATTTGGATTTTAGTGGTAGCTCAGGCTTTGATAGGAAGACAAAAAATAAAAATAAAAAATCTCAGTTTCCACCATAATCATGTTTAATTAAAAAAATAACCCAGGAGTATTATATGGTATATCAGTTGAAGAACAGGCATCAACTTGTTGTATGTGAAACTCTATTTTATTCATTTTTTTAAAGGTAACCAGATAATAAATTCAATATTCCTTAATATACACATAATCAGTGAGAACATAACATTATATATTTCAGACGCTTATCGCGGCATGAAGGAATAGGTCACAGCAATTGGGCCCCCTTTGATTGGGACTTGAAAAATAGTAATGGATTGAAGAGTTTGATTATTGACCATTGTCCTTTTGATTATAAACTGTGGAATGGGACCCATCTGATCGAAAAAACAAAAAACAAAAAACAAAAAAAAGGGACCCATCAGAAAAAATAGATACTACTGTATATATATACATGGGTCCCAATTATAGTTGACCCATGTTTAGCTTAGGTAGGCTAACTATTATTCTCACACTATAATAAAACTGGTTCCAGTTGGAGGATTGGTTTTCTTTTAATTTCTAGTAAAAGCAATCATTACTTTCTTCATAAATGAGGATAAGCCATCACCATGAATTTAGGGTTCGTGTCCAATTTGAGAAAAACAAAAGGAAAAGATTATAGCCAGAAAAAGGTTTTTATTTTCCCTTTTTACTCCTAAAAAGGAAAACACAGTTTATGTCAATTTTACTTTTTAACAAGAAATTCATATATCCAAGACCAGGGTGTATGTATATGTAAGTCTCTATATAATTCTCAAATGTAACTTTTGGACTTTTTATATTTTTGGCTCTGGTTGGCACCTTACCAACCTGGTTTTTGTTTGGAGTGTTTCCTAGCATATGATTGACGACGTGCTCGGATATGAATCTTTGTTGAAATTTGTGTTCTCCATTGTGATGTTTATTTTACTTGATGTCCGGCCCTTTAATCTTTGTACTCTTATCTAAATATTAATATAAAAAAATTACCGATAAAAAAAAGAGAACTAGACATTATTGAGTTTTTTTTTTCTCTCAGTAAAACCGAAAAGAGTAGTATTGGTATTCTAATTGAACTAAGACTCATATCCAGATAATTGAGTCAATGTATTCACCATATGTTTTAAAATGTATAAATGTGTTCGATAAGTGTAAAAAAATAAATTCTGTTTAAATTGTAATTTTTTTTTGATAATTGAGATATCCAACTAGTTTTAAGCACTTATTATCGATTAGTTCTCGAAACTTTAAAATTAACGACCAAACAAAAATGCGGTATTCTTATTAAGTAAGTGTTTGAAACTTAAGCACCAGTAGTTGGTGACTTTTAGGACCACTATTGAAATTCTAAATAAGAAACTATTAAAAATATATAAATAAGAAACTATTAAAAATATATAAATCAAATCTTTTACTACAAGTTGGCAAAATGACAAAGGGATCCACATTGGGAAGCCACCCAGGAGGTCCAAAATTACATGATCACAAGATTTGCTGTCAGGGTATGCTACTATTTCATGACTTCCCAGTTATAAGATATTTAAACCCAAAAAAAAAATTCAATATTTATGCATAAAGAAAAACAATGGACGGTGATTAAAGTGTAAAAACCTAATCTTATTTTCAAAAATAGAATGGTGATTTTCACTTTACTTTTTAATACACACACCCCTTTTGTTTGTTGTCTCTATTGCTCTGAATTTATCATATTATCTAATTATTAATTTGATTTTTTTACACATTATGATAAATTAAATTTGGATATTTAATTTCCTTTTGAAAAGTATAAAACATATGTGAAAGCATAATGACAATTTGGAATATGTACTAAGGCCCTCCTTTGACTTAAAATTAATATTGTTGTCTTTTTTGTTATTTTTTAAAGTTTTATCACATTCGCATTATTTAGACTAAATATTCGTGTTGACGAAAGGGGTATAGAAAATAAATAATTTTGACCAAAAGCTCTAGAAACTTTACTAAAGACTAACAACATTAAAAATAATACTTTGCACTGTTTTAGTGTCTTCAATGTCTCAATTTCGATCAACTCAATTATACTTTTTAGATTATTTTTGTCAAGAAAAATACAAAAATGAAAAACAACACAAAGAATTATAAAATACCAAAAAAACTTAATATTATCAATAAAAAAATAAATTATTTCAAATTCGGCCTAGCAACTTAAAGGATATATTTATTTGTAGTTATAAATTCATTTTGGATAAAAGTAAAACGACAAAATTTTGTATATGTACGAATTGATGGCATTGGCAGACTGCCACCCCAATTTTCCCGCATAATGTTCCACGACAGACATCTATAAAGCGTAGATTAAAATAAATGAAGGGATCAGGCATCCAGCTATTTTAATAATTCCTTTAATCAAATCAGTTCCAATGGTTTTCCAGAAGTTGAGAGGATAGCTTCTTTCTTTCTTTTTTTTGTGAACGTCTTTTCTAGTGAAGTGTAAAAGGTCAAAAGGTTATGGGAACCCTACTGACAGTACCCTACTCTATAACACATGAAATAGATAGGGGTAAAATGTAATGACTTCCCCTGAGCTTTCTAACAATGCAGGAACTTCCCAGGATTTCAAAAAATGTAATTATCTCTCATGTTTCGAAGGTGTTAGAGTGTTATCCTTCTGCCGTTAGTTTTTTATTAACGTCGTTAATTTTATTGCTAAAAGACAAAAAAATATCTCTTAAGATGTCCACATAAAACGACGTTAATAGAAAACTAATGGCAGAAGGATAACAGTGTAATAGTTTTTAAAGTAAGAGAGATAATTATATTTTTTGAAACCTTAAGAGAAATTCCTGCATTTGTCAAAAACCTCAGGAGAGGTAAGTGCAATTTACCCAATAGATATTAACTTGGAATAGTTCTCTTTGTTTATGATATATCACCATGTCTTGTCAACTTGCAAAACAAGTGAACTTTTGGAAGTTTGCCTAATTTGGCCCATTCGTAAACGATCAGATTAATTTTGTTAGTTACAATGCGGAATAAAACTTTATATTAAAAAACTACGAACCAAGATAAGAATATGAGATTATAAGTACTGAAGAAAAAAAATGCAAGGAAAAACAAGAACAAAAATAAGATCTTCGATCTGAGGAATTGTAGTCGGGGCCTGTGTTTCACACAGTGTCCTTAAGACAAAATTCGTCGCCTCACCAAATTGTGCTTGAAGTACTGTCGGCATCTGTCTCTCAGGATACAACGACTGATGAACCTTAGTTGTAGCACAGGCAACTTAGTTCCTGCGAACAGAATTCGGGCAGTCTCTCTCTCTCTCTGGATGATGGATCAGTGTTGAATGGAAGCACGAAAATTTTTTCTATCTTTGAAGAGAAACCTAGAGGCCTATACATATACAAGTTGGGGAACCTTTCAGCTGCAACTTGCAGCATCAATTTCGTCCATAAATGTTGATTCAATTCAACCATTAATAAAACCATTAAGGGGACCTTTCAGATTTTCAACTGCAAACCAAATGCAGATGAATTCCTGCTAGATAATTTCAAGAGTCACAGATCTTGGTAATGAATAGGGTTCTGGGTCAGTCCATTCACTTAAATCGATTCACCAAGTCCAAACATTTTTTCTGTAAAAAGAATTAGGTCAAGGGCCCAAGCCCAATCCCAAACTCGGACCTCGTCCTCAGACTATGCGCCACGGCCCACGGGCCTCGAGCCTCGAGCCCCGAGCCCCGAGCCCCGGTCCCGGTCTCGTCCGGGCAGGCGGCGCGCGCGCATGCGTGTGTGATTATTAAATCGGCTATTGGCACTCGCAAAATTTAGATAACCCAAAGGGTCAAGCCTTTATGTGAAACTTGGAACTTATATCCTCATCAATTGTTCATGAACAAATCGATGTGAGATCGGGTATTTTTTGGTATGCGTGATGTGACTTTTCACCTTCCAACTAAACCCACTTTGAATGTCAATTAAACATTCATCCCTCAATGAAATTTGCTCATTTTTATTTTGGTTCATACCCTTGGCATAGATGTATCTAAACCCACTCAGATCCACTTTGTAAGTGGTTTGCGTCCCACTTGATTTTTAGTTCGAAAAATTCAAAATTTTTTTTTCTTGAAATTCGAAATTCCATTTCCCAACAATCCCCCATATGAATGTAATTGGCAGAATAACGACATGGAATACAACGAAGACTCGGAGAGAGAGTACCACGGATAATTCCTGTATAGGGCAGGTAGTTTTTGGCCTTGAACCTCCCCCTTGTGAAAATCTATCGGATCTACTGGCTGACCAGTGAACTTAACGTCTTGAACTGTTCTGCCGTTTATGTAAACTGAGACAATAGACTCCACATAAGACTTCTCCTACCACAATTCTTGTTCTCACTATTGTGTTCGTTTTGGTCGTGAACATTCGTCTGGTTCAATGAGTATTTTAAAGAATTTCGCCTACCAATTCTCACTTCATGAAGCGGTCCCACTTCATACTCACATAGGTGACCTTTTTAACTAAGGGTATCCTGCTATACCCCTCTTGGCATAGCCAACACGTAAGAGCCATTAAAAGTATAGCTTATCCTCTAGCTCCGTGCAGGCATCACTGTTCGCACCTTAGGAATGAACAAGAGTGTTAATCTCCTCAGTGATCATTTTTATTACACGCAACTAGGTTGTCCCTTTGAACCTAGATCTTGAGATCTCTAGTCAACTAGATTGGGTTTTCCATTACAGTAGTTTTTAGCGTCATAGGCTTGAGACCCATCCCCCTCGATGCTTTATCAACTTGCTCTCGATTTAACCTTTTGGTTAGTGGATCTGCGATGTTGTCTTGTGACCTTACATAGTCTACAGTGACAACCCCATTTGAGAGCAGTTGTCTAATAGTATTATGTTTACGACGTATATGCCTAAACTTACCATTATATATATTACTCTGTGCCCTTCTTATTGCTGATTGACTATCGCAGTGGATGCAAATTGCTGGCATAGGTTTAGGCCATCTTGGAATATCCTCAAGGAATTGTCGTAGCCATTCTGTTTCTTCAGTTGCTTTATCTAGTGCAATGAACTCAGATTCCATTGTAGATCTTGCGATGTAAGTCTATTTGGATGATTTCCAAGAAAGCGCTGCACCACCAAGAGTAAAGACATATCCACTCGTGGATTTCGAATCTTTAATATCTGATATCCAATTTGCATCAGCGTACCCTTCTAGTACCGCTGGATATCTGGTGTAGTGCAGTCCCAAGTCATGGGTGTATCTCAAATACCGTAACACCCTGACAATTGCCTTCCAGTGGTCAGTTCCTGGGTTACTAATATACCTACTTAGCCTGCTAACTGCATAGGCTAAATTTGGTCTTGTACATGTCATCAAGTACATGAGACTCCCTATAATTCTGGAATACTCCAACTGAAACACACCCTCACCGGTGTTCTTCGATAGATGGAGGTTTAAATCCATTGGGGTTTTAGCCACATTTGTATCTGTCTCGTTGAACTTTCCGAGGATCTTCTCAATATAGTGAGACTGAGTGAGCGCAAGTCCATTAGATGTTCTGGAGATCTTCACTTCTAGTATAACATCAGCAAGGCCCATATCCTTCATGTCAAACCTCGAGTTTAACATTTTCTTGGTAGAATTAATAATTATATCATTGCTATTCACAATGAGCATGTCATCAACATATAAACACAATATGACATAGCCATCACTCGTGTTTTTGATATACACACATTTGTCACACTCGTTGATCTTGAATCCATTTGACAATATCGCATGGTCAAATTTCTCATGTCACTGCTTAGGCGCTTGTTTCAGACCATACAAAGATCTCACAAGTTTATAGACTTTCCGTTCTTGCCCTGGAGCTGAGAAACCCTCGGGTTGCTGCATGTAAATTTCTTCATCTAAATCTCCATTAAGGAAAGCTGTCTTGACATCCATTTGATGTATCTCAAGATTGTGCAAAGCTGCGATTGCTATTATCATCTGAATGGATGTTATCCTGGTGACAGGTGAATAGGTATCAAAGTAGTCTAGACCTTCTTTTTGTCTATATCCTTTGATCACAAGCTTAGCCTTGTACTTATCAATAGACCCATCAGTTTTCATCTTCTTCTTGAAGATCCACTTGTACCCTAATGGCTTAGAGCCCTGAGGTAAATCTACTAACTCCCAGGTGTGGTTCTGTAAGATAGAATCTATCTCACTTTTCATGGAGAATCTATCTCATTTTTTATGGCTTCTTTCCACAAAGGGCCGTCAGGAGAGCTTACAGCTTCCTGATAGCTTCTAGGTTCACTTTCTAAAAGATACATTAGAAAATCGGGACCAAAAGAAATAGATATTCTAGCCCTTTTGCTACGTCTAGGCTCTTCAATATCAACTTCTTCTTGGTCTTGACTATTTTCATCAACAGTCCCAGAAGCTCGTTTCATCGAACTTGACTCCTTCACAGATCTATATGGAAATATGTGTTCACAGAATTCTGTATTCCTTGATTCTATGATTGTGTTTCTGTGTATATCTGGTATCTCAGATTCATACACAAAAAAGTGATATGCACTGCTATTATGTGCATAGCCAATGAACACACAGTCAATGGTCTTTGGTCCTATCCGAACTTTCTTAGGAGGAGGGACAGCCATTTTGGCTAGACACCCCCACATTCGCAAGAATTTGTACGAAAGGCTTGTGTCCTTTCCAAAGTTCATATGGAGTCGTGTCTATTTTCTTGTGAAGCACTTTGTTCAAAATATAATTCGCGGAGAGAATCGCTTCACCCCACATGTTCTGTGGCAACTCATAACTGATTAACATAGCATTCATCATTTCTTTCAAAGTGCGATTCTTGCGCTCAACAACTTCGTTTTGCTGAGGCGAGTAAGGTGCAGTAGTTTGGTGGATGATTCCATGTTGTGCACAGAATTCCCTAAAAGGTGCTTCGTACCTACTATCACGATCACTCCTTAGCACCTTGTCGCGCCCGGAAATTTCCTTGCTTTTTAGTGCGACGTTTAATGAAAATTGTTTAACAGCTGGGACTTATTTAAAACTCAGAGTCGCCACTTGACATGAAATTTAGGTGTGTCAAGTCACCCTCTAAGTCCATTTTCAAAGAAGATGTCCTTAGAAAAATAATTTAATTTTAAACTCAGAAATATGATTCTGTTTATAAAAATGACTCCTTTAAAAGAAATCTGGTCTTGAAAAAAAAAAACAGAGATGGGTTCGGGGATTTACTGTTACGAGTTGGGAAGGTGTTAGGCACCCAACATCGCCCTTTCGGTACTTTATTTTCCCAATTAATTTTATTTTATTATCCTTGGCCAAATTTAAATAATATCTAGTGATTGCTGTACAATTGGATTAAAAATAAAAAAATGGGTGTAAGAACAGGACCCCAGTTTACGCAATTTAGCTTTTGGTGGCAAAGAGTTGGAACGAATATATGTTAAACTTTGACCGAAATATGATATGCAAACTGGTATCTGCACGTCATGTTTCTATTCCCGGAGTGCCAGGTACCTTAAATCTCTGGCAGGAATTTTCAAGTCTAACAACGACCCGATTCCATTTTATTAATGGATTATCATGTTAACTTTCTTTTTTTGGTTTTATTTATCTACAATTCTTCATCCCGACAGCTACACAATCACTGGCGGTCCAAATTGTAGAATTTAATAAATGTTACTTCCTTTAACTGGTTTTATTTATCTGCAATTCTTCATCCCGACAGCTACACAATCACTGGCGGTCCAAATTGTAAAATTTAATAAATGTTACTTCAATCACGATATTCTGTCGTGAAAAGATAACGTGCATTGCCCGTTAAATTTTCATCCAAAAAACACTAACATGCGCTACCTATGTCACCCGCGTGGAATTCCGAGATTATCGAGATTTTCAACTAAGTGATATGGATAGTGTGTCAGCGTGAACTAACAGCACTATTCATATAACTTAGCCAAGTAACGAATTTTTTCCTTTATTCATTTTAACGTAAAATAAAAATAAAAGAAGATAGCGGTATCTGTTACGGGGAATGGGAAAGGGGTAAGAAAAAGAAAAAGTTACGGGAGATCTGGGAAAGGGAAAAGTTAGTAGTTAATTCCGACAGGGGCCGACGCAATTGAGCGATATGTCGGGAGTATTATTTTTTGTTTAAAGAGATTTTTGTTTAAATCACGAAAAGTACATTGGCATAGCCAATACCGACTTTCGTGATTTAAAAGGCTAAATCCTGACATTCTAGAAGTGCAGACTTAGAAATTTCAGGAAATTGACTAGAAATTCCCAGAACTGCGGACTAGAGATGCGGATGCCCAAATGATATTTACATATAATAAAAAAAAAGGAAAGGATAAATAAAAATGTTCTGACATTCTAGAAGTGCGGACTGGAAATTTCAGGAAAATGACTAGAAATTCTAGAACCGCGGACTAGAGATGCGAACATGGCTTATAAGCCTAACCTTAATACTGATAACAAAGAAAAAGAAAGAAAACGAATTTACAGAAATTAAATAGACAGAACAGAGAAATTAAATAGACAGAACAGAGGCAAAATTAGTGTTAAAACGATTACCTTATATTCACTGTGAGCTCGGGAATTACAATGGTAGGGGTGAAAAATACTTGAACGCCTAAATAAAATCATAACCTGGCATAACGTTGAATTTTAGAAATTCTTGTTATCCCGAGCTATGCTGATATAAGCTGTCGTTCAAGCTTCACCGGAGCTTGAAAAGAAAATTGGGCAGAATTTCCTCTTGCTATAACTGAGCTTAGCAATCCTAAATTTGAATATTGTTCTCTGTATCGATAGTTCGAAACTAAAAAGTTTAGAACGTATCGGATGAAGAACGCTCAACCTGGGGAAAAATTGGGCAGAATCTCCTCTTAACCTTTACTAAAACTAAACCTAGCAATTTGAATATTGTTCTCTATATCAATAGTCAAAAACTAAAAAGTTTAGAACTTATTGAAGAACACCTCAAAACTCTCTCTGGAAATCAAACTCTTAGATTTTATTTTGAATATTTTCTGCTCTAAAAAATTCTTCCTATTCCTCCAGACCCTTTCCTCTTTCTCTGATTTTTCTGATCCTCTTTCCTCCTTTTGAAGCCGGGTATTTATAGGCAAACGTTTTGCCCTTTCGACGAAGTAAATAGATCGGCGGTCGCCCGTGTAAACCAATCACGTCCAAGCCGGATCAAAAACCAATTACAGCCCCAGAGAAACGTTGGACGGACCAATCAACCCGGAGTCGGCCGCCCAAATCGCCGCAATGCGTAAAATCCAGCCGGAAAACCATTTAGCCGACCAATCGCGCATAGCCCGAACCGGCGGACCGCCTCAATAAACCAATCAGAACTGAACCAGTCCAAGGAAAATCGGGCCAGGAAGCCGGGCACGGCCCAATTGAAGAGAGAGAGAGAGAGAGAGGAGAGAGAAAGAGAGAGAAGAGAGAGAGCCGTGAGAAGGGAGGAGAGAGAGAGAGAGAAGAGAGAGAAATAGCCGTGAGAGAGAAGAGAGAGAGAGGCGACACGTGTCGCGCTGTGGAGAGGAGAGAGAGTGAGCTGGGGGAGAGAATTAATTGGGTGTGGGTGAGACGAGGAAGTGCGACACGTGGCGGAGCGTGAGAGGAGCACGCTGGAAGAGAGAGAGATAGGCAGTGGACACGAACCAATAGGAAGCGGCCACGTCAGCGTGCAACTAAGCACGCCCGCAGCAGATAATCTTTCGGCCGGCACGGCATTCCCGCCGGGCACGGCGCCCAGGCCGGGCACGGCGCCCAAGCCGGGCACGGCTTCCCAACCGGCGCGTGCTTCCCACGCGCGCGTGGTGGAGCTTGGATCTGCTGATGTCAGCTTATGTCAGTCCTTTTAATATTTTTACCAAAATGCCCTTGTGCTATAAAATGTCTTCGCGCGCTATTTTTTAATCTTCGGATGTCCAAACGAACTCGGATTTGACCACGGATACAGCCAATGGACTCGTGTCGTCGAGAGGATCATTTTGAGCCTAATATTTGATTTATGGACATGTCGGGTCGCAAACCTAGCTCCCAAATAAATCACCGGTACACTGCTACCATTCTTTAAAATGCCATTTCTTGAACTACCGAACTCAGATTTGACCGTGGATACAGCCGATGGACTCGTATTTTTGTGTTGATCAATAATATGTGCCTCTCGATGTCTGAACATATCAGCTTATGAATTGTGCCTCCGAGACCCCGTTCTGAACAATCAAAACTTGTCGGCGTTGTCCGATTTCACCCCAATCACTGTCACTGGACTCGTGTCGTCATACTGATCAATAGTATGAGGTTCTCATGACTTGATGAAGTGGTCTCGTGAACAGTACTCCCGAAACCCTGGACTGTGCAAGGGCAAAATAGCCTTTTTGTGCACAAATTCTTTTAAACCCATTTCGATGGCATTTTTCATAATAATTTGAGCGGTGGGGGCAAAATCTGGTATCAACAGCTGCCCCTCTTTGTCTGCACTTGGCGAAGTGGAGGGTAGACAAAGAATATGAGATGCGGGATTTTGTCTCACCGCGATTGAAATTAGGTCATGCTGCTCTATTTTGAAACTGCCATTGACGACTGCTCCGCTCTGAATATCAAAGATAGCATCCGTGTTATCTCGAGAACTGATGTACTTGTCTTCTCTCTTTCATGCCTTGTTCCGAGTTCGTGGAGGCAGTAAATTCTATTGGCATCTCCCTAACATCCTTCGAAGAAATTCTGCCCTGAAAATGATAGCTTGGATTATTATTTGAAAACATTGAAATTTACTAGAACAAAACGATTCTCGAAAATTTGATTTCAGAAAAGTATTTGCAAACCAAGAATTTTTTAATAGAAAATCCTTGAAAATTTGATTTTAGGATTTGAGAGATTTAGAAATTCGATTCTAAAAATTTGAAAATTCTTGGCAATTCAATTCCAAGATTTTGTTTTATAACTTGAGCGGAGTCTTTGAAAATTTGACTCAAAGACTTTCCATGCTGTCTATCTCCTTTTACATAGGAAATTTTCTTTGGCTCTTAGCCCAATTTGCTCTTGCATAAATTCTGCTTGTCTGTTATCTTTTGGTTGACTTCTGGGATGTCGCCTTGTTGGCTGGATAATGAAAACGCTTCTGGGACAATGTCGCCTTGTTGGCTGGACAATGAAAACGCTTTATCAATTGGACCCTCTAGATCTTTGTGTTTGAGAGGTTCGTAAGCTCTGTGCGATTTTCCCCTTTAGCTTTCCCTTCATGCATGTCAAACTTTTGTAGTCTGAGCTTCAATGGGAGTTTGACATCAGGCTGTCAATGAGGCTTTGATGATATGGAACTAGCGAATCCTTGTACAGGATCTCATAGACGCTGATCGCATATAGTTTCTATTCGGCTTTGTACAGGATCTCATAGACGCTGATACCGCGGGAGCTCTTGATGATCACACACTGTTAGGGCGATACCGAGAGGCATTGTTCATGTTTCGGGACCTTCCATACCGATTCCCGGGTAGTGGCGGTGGGCTTCCCCAGTTTTGAACGGGCTTTGTCTTTATCCTTCTTTTTGTAGCTATAACCTGTTGCCTTTATTTTCTTTGTACCTGCACCCTTTCTGTACTTTTCCTTGTAATTTGTTGAAATAATGAATGTAATATAGATGCAGTTTTTCTTATCATGTATGCCTCTTCTAATGAAAATTAAATGTGCCTTTTTAATTTAAACTTACTTGTTTACTAATAAGATAGTCAAAGATTTTCTTACCAGAAAACAAACAAAGTCTGTAAAAGAACCCGCTGATCCAATTGGCGCACAAACCTAGCACAAGATTTCCATGACTTTGACAAAAACACTTCTGACCGTTGACTGGGAATGAAACCACGACGTACCAGTGACCTCATGCCCCTTTTTAGATCTGCCGACCCAACTTGCGAGAAACTGACTTTAGGTTTCTGGCTTCCGTCCTGCCATTGGATTTTTATTTTGGGCCATTTTTGCCACCGTCGCCCTTCCGAGTTTTTGACAGTGCTGGCTCTTACTATTTTTGCACTCCAGCCCCCTTTCGGGTTTTGACTGGGCCCTTTGCTTTTCCATTTTTGCCGTAGCCCCTTTTCAGGTTTTGACTACGCCGGTTTAGCCGATTTTGCCATGATCCCCTTTCAGGTTTTAACCATGCTGGCTTTTTATCCTTTTTTGCCATGGCCTCCTTTCGGATTTTTGGCCATGCTGGATTTTTATTTACAACTGAAAGCAACTTATTTCCAATTAAACGAGATGTTCCTTATGAGTTTTGATCAAATCGAGCATTTTTCATTCTGCGATAGAAATAGAGAGAAAGGTTTACATGTACCTTTTTTAGGGGTTTATTCATCAGAGTGTCTTTTCCTTTTACACACTCTCTTTCTTCTTTCTTTTCTTTTTTTCTTCTTTTTTTCCTTTTCTTTTCTTTTTTCGAAACCCCCAATTTGGTATAAGCACGAGACAAAAGTAGACAAAGAAATGATTTATTTGCTCGATGATTAAAACAACATTTTGGAATAAACCATTTGATTGGAATTAAGTTGATACATAACACTTAACGGAACAATTTTACATACAACCACTTAAATGTCTCAAAATGAATTACACATAGTAATGCTTGCAACATCTGAATTCAGTGGTTGTGGAAAAATCTCCCCGTCCATCTCGGACAAAATAAGAGCTCCTCCTGACAGCACCTTGGTTACTATAAAAGGGCTTTGATAATTTGGCGCGAATTTTCCTTTGGCTTCGTCTTGAGTTGGAAGAATACGCTTCAGCACCAAATCTCCCTCTTTGAACACGCGTGGGCGGGCAAACTTGTTGAATGACCTTGAAATCCGTTTTTGGTAACATTGCGAATGGTAGACTGCCGCCATTCTCTTCTCATCCAATAAACAAAGCTGATCATACCGCTCCTTTACCCACTCGGCATCTTCCAACTCTGTCTCCATCAGCACTCTAAAAGAGGGAATTCGAATCTCTGCTGGGAGAACTACTTCGCTCCCATAGACTAGCGAATATGGGGTTGCCCCTGTAGAAGTGCGCACTGTTGTTCGGTACGCCATCAACGCAAATGGCAACTTGTCATGCCAGTCGCGATGTGTTCCAACCATCTTTCTGAGTATCCTCTTGATATTTTTATTGGCTGCTTCTACTGCACCATTCATCTGTGTCCTATAGACGGTAGAATTATGGTGATTGATCTTAAACTGTGCACACAACCCGTTCATGAGAGTGCTATTTAGATTCCGGACATTATCTGTGACCAGAGTCTCTGGGAGGCCATATCGGCAGATGATATTATGCTTAATAAACCGGGTGATTACCCGTTCCGTGACTTGCGCAAAAGTTGCAGCTTCTACCCACTTTGTAAAATAGTCAATGGCTACTAGGATGAATTGGTGACCATTCGACGCTTTGGGCGCTATGGTTCCGATGACGTCAATGCCCCAAGCGGAAAATGGCCAAGGAGCAGTCATAACTTGCAAGTCTTTGGGAGGCGCCCTTAGAACATCACTATGAATCTGGCAAAGACGACATTGCTTTACATATTTGATGCAATCAGCATTCATAGTCATCCAATAGTATCCTGTACGGAGGATATTCTTGGCCAGAGTATGTCCGCTCATGTGTGATCCGCATACCCCTTCATGGGTTTCTTTCATTACACCGTCGGCTGTCACAGCATCGATGCATCTTAGCGGGCCATGCATAGACCGCTTAAATAAGACCTCCCCCTGGAGAAAGAAGTGGGCGGCTAGCCTCCTGATAGTTTTTCGGTCATTGGAGATTGCCTTCTCAGGATAGACTCCGTCCTGCATGTATCTCTTAATATCATAAAACCAAGGTTGGCCATCTGATTCTTCAGTGAGCGCCAAACAGTATTCTGGCTCATGTCGCAACTCAATCTCTATGGTAGGAATTTCCCCTTCTGCGAACTGGATTGCGGCTGCCAGAGTAGCCAATGCATCGGCGAATGAATTATCTGTCCTTGGCACATGGATGAATTGGATTTTCTTGAAAAGTCTTCTCAGCTCCTTCACCTTCAAATTATAGGGGGTCAGTTTAGGATCCCTAGTTTTGAATGTCTCATTGCTTTGCTGGATGATCAAGTCTGAATCTCCATAAACTGTGAGCTCTAGGATTTCATATTCCAAGGCCATTCGCAATCCCAAGATACATGCTTCATATTCCGCCATGTTGTTAGTGATAATTGCATCATGTTCAAAAACCAACTTAGCAGCAGCGGGTAAATGGGTTCCGATTTCGGAAATTAGGACTGCCCCTATTCTGGCTCCTCTTCTATTGGCAGCACCATCGAAAAATAGCCTCCACCCAGTAGGTTCTTCATCCTTTGCTCCTTCTGAGAACATGATTCCCTCATCGGGAAAAAGAGGATTCATTGGCCCATCATCATCTAATGGGTTCTCAGCTAGATATTCTGCTATGACCGCCCCTTTGATAGATTTTTGTGTAGTGAAGACGATATCAAATTCAGATAGAATCATATGCCATCGTGCTATTCGTCCTGAAAGGGTTGGCTTCTCAAAAATATACTTCAATGGATTCATCCGCGAAGTTAGATGAGTGGTGTGGGCCAACATATAATGCCGAAGGCGATGGGCTACCCATGCTAGCGCACAACATGTCTTTTCCAGCATGATATAGTTGGCTTCATACTGGAAATTTTTTTTACTGAGATAATATATCGCCTGTTCCTTCTTTGTTTCTTCATGCTGTTGGCCCAACATGCAACCCATTGAATTTTCAAGAATTGAGAGATACATTATCAAAGGACGACCAAGGACTGGGGGAACCAGAACTGGTGGGTTGAGCAAATACTCCTGGATTGCCCTGAAAGCATTCTGGCAGTCTGGGTTCCATACTTTGGACGCGTCCTTTCTAAGCAATCGGAAGATAGGGTCACACACATGTGTCATTTGAGAGATAAAACGGCTGATGAAGTTTAGCTTCCCCAAGAATGATCGGACCTCCTTTTCTCCCTTGGGTTGAGGCGTATTAAGGATGGCTTTGACCTTTGCTGGATCAATTTCTATGCCCCGCTGGCTCACAATGAACCCTAATAGCTTTCCCGACGTGACCCCGAAGGCACACTTAGCAGGATTAAGTCTCAACTGGTACTTGCATAACCGGTCAAAAACTTTGCGTAGATTTACCAAATGCCCTTCATGGTGTCGAGACTTTACAATCATGTCATCCACGTATACCTCGACCTCCTTATGCATCATGTCGTGGAATAGGGTAACCATGGCTTTCTGGTAAGTTGCCCCAGCATTTCTCAAACCAAATGGCATAACGCGATAGCAATACACACCCCAGGGGGTAATGAATGCTGTCTTGTCTTGATCTTCTTCAGCCATTTTGATCTGATTATACCCGGAGAACCCATCCATAAATGAGAACATTTCATGTCCGGCCGTATTATCCACCAATATGTCCAGATGGGGCAGTGGAAAGTCATCCTTTGGACTGGCCTTATTTAAATCCCGAAAGTCAACACACATTCTGACTTTACCATCTTTCTTTCGTACGGGAACGATGTTAGCCAACCATTCGGGGTAAGTGACCACTCGTAGAAACCCAGCATTGAACTGCTTCATCACTTCTTCTTTGACTTTTAAGCTCCACTCAGGTCTGAGACGCCTGAGTTTTTGCTTTATCGGTATCACAGAAGGATTGGTAGGTAGCCGATGCTCTACTATGGATGTATCTAGACCCAACATGTCTTCATAGGACCAAGCCAACACATCTTGGTACGCCTTGAGTATCTCAATGAACTCTAGCCTTTGTTGCTTGTCCAGTTTTATCCCAATTTTAACTTCTTTTGGTTTATCCACAGTCCCCATGTTAATGGTTTCTGTTTCCTCAGTATTGGGAGTTTGTCGGTCGTCATGGCGTTCAGCCATGAGTTTTATCTCCTCAGGCACCTCTTCACCCGTGCATACGTCATGGTCAATTCCCATAAGCTCAAAATCTAGTTCCGTGTCAAAGTCATATTCATCTTGTGCTAAGTTTGTGACATCATTTGGGTCAAAAGGGCGAATTTTAGGGTCCCTGAAATGGCAACATTTTTTAAGTATTAATTTTTGAAGAAGAAGCATTCATGAAAAGAAAACATACTCCCATTAATTGGCATTCAAAATTGTCTAGCAATTACATGGCTGCAAGCCTAAAAGGAGCCGATACTAGACTAAGAAAATAAAGACAACAATAATCACGCTACTTAAAAAGTAATCAAAAACCAAACACTGCTCGAGCAAGTTTACCAAAACTTGCGAGCTCTGCAAACCCGCTGCGAGGTCCAGTTGGCAATCCTCTCGCCAGGATACATGGGTCGGATTGATCCTTCCATTGCACTCTGGCTGTCATTCCCGTGTACTGGCCCGTCAATGACCAATATTTTCATTTTGGAGAACATGTCTGCTAGTCCCTCCAAAGGCTCCTAAACCTGACTGAATTCCATGCTGGGAACTGGCGCGGTTGCTGAGGCTTTCTCTGGTTCCATCACCTCCCCGAGCACAAAACTCCTTTTGAGAGGTGGAATTGCTTTGACCACCCTTGGGGGTGGATACTTCCTGGATTTCCTATTCTGCATTGCTGCCTCCCTCTGTTCTTGAATGGTAGGCTGATACCCTAGGCCGAAGGTGTGGGTCTGGGTCGGGATCCTTCTCAACCCTTGCTCGCCTTGCAAAGAATTTCCCAACCCTCTTGCCAACTGATAGTCATGACGGTGAAAATATCGAGCAATCATCCTTCCATTCTCTGAAATCTCTGGGTCAACGGGTGATCCCTGAATAGCAGTGACATACTCCAGTGTTTGATAACTGGAAGGCTCCGGAGACTCTATGAAAGGTATGGCTGGCTCGCCATAGATGGCAAACTCAGGCTCAGCAAAAACCGAAATCACTCTGTCATCAATCAGAAACTTCACTTTTTGGTGGAGGCTTGAAGGAACTCCTCCCATTACGTGGATCCAAGGCCGGCCTAACAAGAATTTGTAGGCTGAAGGGATTTTCAATACTTGAAACCGGATGGCAAAAGTCACTGGTCCGATCTCAACAGGTAACTCGATTTCCCCCATTGTTTCCCGATGAGAGCCATCAAAAGCCCTCACGATCATGCCGCTGTATTGCAATGAAGACTCGTCCATTCCCAATCTTTCTAAGGTGGCATAGGAGCATACGTTCAGAGCTGAGCCATTATCTATCAATACTCGGGCCACTATCATCTCCTTGGTCTTGACCGCTATGTGCAACGCTCTAGTGTGCCCTGTTCCCTCATCCGGAATCTCGTCATCAGAAAAAGAGATTATCCCTGGTGACATCACGGTACCAACCATGTTTTGGAGATTGTCAGGGGAGATATCTTTTGGCACCTGTGCCTCTTTTAGAATAGATAGCAATGCCTCCCTATGTGGCTCGGATGTGAGTAGTAAAGCCAAAATGTTGATATGAGCCGGAGTTCGCTTCAGCTATTCAACGACGTCATACTCGCTTTTCTTCAAGGCTCCGACAAACTCCAATGTTTCCTGCTCAGTGATTTCTTTGCTTTCTTTTTCCTTCCCCTTTCTTTTTCTTTCTAGCTCAGCCGGGGTATAAATCCTCCCGGACCGTGTGAGGCCTCCGATTTCACCTATGGCTTCCTCCTGAAAAGGGGTGATTCTCCTTGGCTTGTACGGATATTTCCACGAAACTTGGTGGAGGTTCAGTTCTAGTTGGGCCCTCCATGGTAAAGTGACCTTGGGATGGACCGGTAGAGTAATCGGTTGTTGAGGTACCGTTGGAATAGTAGTGCTGAGGCTACTTGGAGGGCGATTCCCTCGATATATTCTTTCTTTGAAGGTCCTCTGATCCTGTCCACAACAAATTGTCATGGCTATAAGTGGGTTATTAGGAGGCCGGGCTGGTACAATGATTGTGCCCGGCGGTCCTATGAGATGACTTGGATTATCACTGACATCTTCTGAAATAACATTCACCCCCTGATGGTTAGGGAGTGGGTTGGTGGTAACATTTGGAGTTGCTGGCATCGCCTCTTCTAGACTGATCGTTTGGGAATCAATAAGGTCTTGAACCTTATTTTGGAGAGTCCAGCAATTTTCAATATCATGGCCAACCTGCCCTGAGTGATAGGCACATTTGGTATCTGGCCGGTGTGCAGGTGGTAATGGGTTTGGCAGTGGCCTTGCCGGGATTGGGTTTAAGTGACCGGAGACAACAAACCGGTTTAGGACCTCAGCCATAGGTATGGCAATGGCCGTATAATTTCTTCTTCTAGGAGGAGCCCTCCTTTGTTCAGGGCGGGTGCCCGGTAAAGATTGGGTTGGTTCGAACGATTTGGTGATGGATTAGGAAAATATGAGGGAGGTTGGTATGTGGCGTATTGATATGGTGGGGGTGATGGAAAAGGTGTTTGGAAGTTTTGTGGGTATGGAAACGGATACCTTGGTGAAGGATCCTGGTTATAGAGGGGAGGATTTGGATTATATAGTGGCAGTTGGTTGTTTCTTTTGTCATATGGGATGACAACAGCAACTTCGGGTTCCTTTCCCTTCTTCGGAGGGAATTTCCTAACAGCGGGGGAGGACGAGCTGGCTGTCTCGGTTGTCAATTTTGCATAAGGATCGAGAATCTTTCCCGTCCTAACGCCATCTTCTATCATTTCTCCCTGCTGGATTATCTCCATAAAAGAGCGACCAATGGAAGTACAGAACTTCTCATAATATATCCCTTTGCAAGTTTGGACAAAGTGGGGGGGCCACTTGGGTGGCCAGATTTTTCCAGCGCAAGGCATATGCCCGGAATGACTCCTCGGGTTCTTGCTTCATTCTGATTAAAAAAGTCGGTCAATAACCAACTCAGCGTTGTGGCGATATTGCTTTATGAACTCCTGGGACAATTCGGCCCAAGTTCTGAAGCGACGGACATCCAGCCTAGAGAACCACTGGGCTGCTGGCCCTACTAGGCTGTGCTGGAACAGTTGCATCATTAGCTTTTCCGGGTGGGGATATCCACATAATGCCCCGGCATAGAGCCGCAGATGGGCCATTAGGTCGCTTGTCCATTAAACTTGTGAAAATCGGGTATCCTGAACTTTGGTGGGAGCTGCATCTCTGGAAAGAAGCATAAATCTGAGAAACTGGTAGAGTTGTAAGCATTTGTACCCTGAATAGCTCTCAGGGGCTCCTCCATTTGCTGCAATTTTTTGCTTCCAAGTCGGTTCCGATTCCTGTTCCCGAGGGGGATTAGGGTCCCCCTGCTGACTTTCCCAATCTTCATGAACTGGCATGAATGGTATAACTGGAATGGCTGGCGTTTGCTGCTGATGTAGTCCTACCGAGGGTCCTGCTGACACTGCCCCAGACGAGAGTGCTGTGGCAATAGGATTAGGCCCACCAAGTGCTGCATGGTTCAGAATGACTGGAGTCCCGACCCCGGCTTGGTGAGTTAGAGAGGGGGCTGTCTTTTGGTGGTACAGTGTTGTGAACATCGTCTGTAGGTTCTCCATATCCCGTTGCAGAGCATTGAAATCCTCAAGGGAAACAGTCTCCTGAATGGGTAACTGCGATCGGTTGGCCTCTTCTGCCATAGCCCTAGATCTTGACCTTGTGATAATAATTCTTCTAGGGGGAGAGATAGAGCGAGCCGTGCTTTTTATCACCTTATATTCACAAAACCAAAACACCAAGTTAGTTTGGTGTCCACAGAATGGGTGGGTCCAAAATGTACCATCGGTTAACAGTTCCACCACTCATACGGGCTTATATATTTTTTGTAGTTTAGCCGGCATTTCGGCATGACTTCGGTATATAATCTAAATTGTGAGAGTATCTAGCCCATATGAGGATGTTTTTGTACCCTAATAGTACGTTCTGGACACTTAGTCTAAAATAATTTGAGAAATGGAAGTTTGATTGATGTTTTCGAAAAATTTTGCCTTTTAACATAATTAACGAGGACTCTCTTCAATTTTCATGAATGTTCCTCTTAGGGTTTTGGCTTGACTCTTTTTTGAGGGATACTATATGCAGCATGACGGCTTGGTTTTTGCTAATGCATTTCTAGCATGGTTTCACGGTTCTCAAATGTTCAAACCTTCGGCCCCCGTGAAGGGTACCATCTTTGGTTGGTGATTTGGTTAGAGTGTTTTTTTCAATGAAAACCGTATTTGGTTACAAAAAAGCACCATTGACGATCGTCACGTACTTCGAACCCCCTCCTAATCCTATGGGTAAAAATAAAAGGTAGAATGGAGATTGAGAAAAGAGTTGGGTATGTTGTGCTGAATGTAATGTATGCATATGCTGAAAATATATATTTTTTTGTAAATATTTGGAGAGAATCCTTTCAGAGTAATGCAATGCCCTGCAAAACAAATATTAGTAACAAGATATTTATGCATATTTTTTTTGGCAAAAGCGCACCTGAAAGACAACCACAAGAATAATGTTAGTAACAGGCCAAGGATAATTCGAAAAAAAAATTTTGCGAAAATTTGAAAAGCCGAAATCCACTGATAATAAGGAAAAATAAAAGGTTTGCAAATAGTACCCCTCTTTAGCTTGCGTTACACCGTAAGTTTACCCAAATGAGGTAGGTTAATGGTTTCCGCTAAAAAAAGTCACGATTTGCAAATTCTTTTATTAATCCCTAATTCCCCAGCAGAGTCGCCAGCTGTCGCGCCCAGAAATTTCCTTGCTTTTTAATGCGACGTTTAATGAAAATTGTTTAACAGCTGAGACTTATTTAAAACTCAGAGTCGCCACTTGACATGAAATTTAGGTGTGTCAAGTCACCATCTAAGGCCATTTTCAAAGAAGATGTCCTTAGAAAAATAATTTAATTTTAAACTCAGAAATATGATTCTGTTTATAAAAATGACTCCTTTAAAAGAAATCTGGTCTTAAAAAAAAACAGAGATGGGTTCGGCGATTTACTGTTACGAGTTGGGAAGGTGTTAGGCACCCAACATCGCCCTTTCGGTACTTTATTTTTCCAATTAATTTTATTTTATTATCCTTTGCCAAATTTAAATAATATCTAGTGATTGGTGTACAATTGGATTAAAAATTAAAAAAAACGGATGTAAGAACATGACCCCAGTTTACGCAATTTAGCTTTTGGTGGCAAAAAGTTGGAATGAATATACGTTAAACTTTGACCGAAACATGATATGCAAACTGGTATCTGCACGTCATGTTTCTATTCCCGGAGTGCCAGGTACCTTAAATCCCTTGCAGGAATTTTCAAGTCTAACAACGACCCGATTCCGTTTTATTAATGGATTATCATGTTAACTTTCTTTTTTTGGTTTTATTTATCTACAATTCTTCATCCCGACAGCTACACAATCACTGGCGGTCCAAATTGTAGAATTTAATAAATGTTACTTCCTTTAACTGGTTTTATTTATCTGCAATTCTTCATCCCGACAGCTACACAATCACTGGCGGTCCAAATTGTAGAATTTAATAAATGTTACTTCAATCACGATATTCTGTCGTGAAAAGATAACGTGCATTGCCCGTTAAATTTTCATCCAAAAAACACTAACATGGGCTACCTATGTCACCCGCGTGTTTATGGAATTCCGAGATTATCGAGATTTTCAACCAAGTGATATGGATAGTGTGTCAGCGTGAACTAACAGCACTATTCATATAACTTAGCCAAGTAACGAATTTTTTTCTTTATTCATTTTAACGTAAAATAAAAATAAAAGAAGATAGCGGTATCTGTTACGGGGAATGGGAAAGGGATAAAAAAAAGAAAAAGTTACGGGAGATCTGGGAAAGGGAAAAGTTAGTAGTTAATTCCGACAGGGGCCGACGCAATCGAGCGATATGTCGGGAGTATTATTTTTTGTTTAAAAAGATTTTTGTTTAAATCACGAAAAGTACATTGGCATAGCCAACACCGACTTTCGTGATTTAAAAGGCTAAATCCTGACATTCTAGAAGTGCAGACTTAGAAATTTCAGGAAATTGACTAGAAATTCCCAGAACTGCGGACTAGAAATGCGGATGCCCAAATGATATTTACATATAATAAAAAAAAAGAGAAGGATAAATAAAAATGTTCTGACATTCTAGAAGTGCGGACTGAAAATTTCAGGAAAATGACTAGAAATTCCAGAACCGCGGACTAGAGATGCGAACATGGCTTATAAGCCTAACCTTAATACTGATAACAAAGAAAAAGAAAGAAAACGAATTTACAGAAATTAAATAGACAGAACAGACAAATTAAATAGACAGAACAGAGGCAAAATTAGTGTTAAAACGATTACCTTATATTCACTGTGAGCTCGGGAATTACAATGGTAGGGGTGAAAAATACTTGAACGCCTAAATAAAACCATAACCTGGCATAACGTTGAATTTTAGAAATTCTTGTTATCTCGAGCTATGCTGATATAAACGGTCGTTCAAGCTTCACCGGAGCTTGAAAAGAAAATTGGGCAGAATTTCCTCTTGCTAAAACTGAGCCTAGCAATCCTAAATTTGAATATTGTTCTCTGTATCGATAGTTCGAAACTAAAAAGTTTAGAACGTATCGGATGAAGAACGCTCAACCTGGGGGAAAATTGGGCAAAATCTCCTCTTAACCTTTACTAAAACTAGGCCTAGCAATTTGAATATTGTTCTCTATATCAATAGTCAAAAACTAAAAAGTTTAGAACTTATTGAAGAACACCTCAAAACTCTCTCTGGAAATCAAACTCTTAGATTTTATTTTGAATATTTTCTGCTCTAAAAAATTCTTCCTATTCCTCCAGACCCTTTCCTCTTTCTCTGATTTTTCTGATCCTCTTTCCTCCTTTTGAAGCCGGGTATTTATAGGCAAACGTTTTGCCCTTTCGACGAAGTAAATAGATCGGCGGTCGCCCGTGTAAACCAATCACGTCCAAGCCGGATCAAAAACCAATTACAGCCCCGGAGAAACGTTGCACGGACCAATCAACCCGGAGTCGGCCGCCCAAATCGCCGCAATGCGTAAAATCCAGCCGGAAAACCATTTAGCCGACCAATCGCGCACAGCCCGAACCGGCGGACCGCCTCAATAAACCAATCAGAACTGAACCAGTCCAAGGAAAACCGGGCCAGGAAGCCGGGCACGGCCGAATTGAAGAGAGAGAGAGAGAGAGAGAGGAGAGAGAAAGAGAGAGAAGAGAGAGCCGTGCGAAGGGAGGGGAGAGAGAGAGAGAGAGAGAGAGAGAGAGAGAGAGAAAAGAGAGAGAAACAGCTGTGAGAGAGAAGAGAGAGAGAGAGGCGACACGTGTCGCGCTGTGGAGAGGAGAGAGAGTGAGCTGAGGGAGAGAATTAATTGGGTGTGGGTGAGACGAGGAAGTGCGACACGTGGCGGAGCGTGAGAGGAGCACGCTGGAAGAGAGAGAGATAGGCGGTGGACACGAACCAATAGGAAGCGGCCACGTCAGCGTGCAACTGAGCACGCCCGCAGCAGATAATCTTTCGGCCGGCACGGCATTCCCGCCGGGCACGGCTTCCCAGCCGGCGCGTGCTTCCCACGCGCGCGTGGTGGAGCTTGGATCTGCTTATGTCAGCTTATGTTAGTCCTTTTAATATTTTTACCAAAATGCCCTTGTGCTATAAAATGTCTTCGCGTGCGATTTTTTAATCTTCGGATGTCCAAACGAACTCGGATTTGACCACGGATACAGCCAATGGACTCGTGTCGTCGAGAGGATCATTTTGAGCCTAATATTTAATTTATGGACATGTCGGGTCGCAAACCTAGCTCCCAAATAAATCACCGGTACACTGCTACCATTCTTTAAAATGCCATTTCTTGAGCTACCGAACTCAGATTTGATCGTGGATACAGCCGTGGACTCGTATTTTTGTGTTGATCAATAACATGTGCCTCTCGATGTCTGAACATATCAGCTCATGAATTGTGCCCCAAGACCCCGTTCTGAACAATAAAAAATTGTCGGCGTTGTCCGATTTCACCCCAATCACTGTCACTGGACTCGTGTCGTCATACTGATCAATAGTATGAGGTTCTCATGACTTGATGAAGTGGTCTCGTGAACAGTACTCCAGAAACCCCAAACTGTGCAAGGGGAAAATAGCCTTTTTGTGCACAAATTCTTTGAAACCCATTTCGATGGCATTTTTCATAATAATTTGAGCGGTGGGGGCAAAATCTGATATCAACACACCTTAATCTTCTTGCTAAGTTGATTCTCAACCTCATTTTTATATAAAACAAACTTATCTAAAGCTTCGTCTTTGCTCTTTAGCAAATAAACATAGCAATATTTCGTGCTATCATCAACAAAAGTAATAAAATACTTATTGCCTTCTCGTGTTTATACGTATTTCAGATTGCACACATCACTGTGTATTAAGCCCAATGACTTGATGCTTCTTTCAATAGATTGAAATGAAGACCTTGACAATTTAGCTTCAATACAAGTTTCACACTTGTAACTTTTATCAATCTGAAACGTAGGTATGTGGTCTAAGTTAATTAATCTACGCAAAGCATCATAATTAACGTGCCCTAACCTACCATGCCGCAAATTAGAAGATAAAAGCAAATAAACAGCTGGAGCCTTGCCTTTATTCATTTCAATAGTAGAGGTTACAACCATAACATTGAGCTTAAATAGCCCATCAGACATATAGCCTTTCCCTACATACACTCCAGCTTTGGTATGCACAAATTTATCCGCCTCGAAAACCATGCGGAAGCCATGTTTGCTCAACAGAGCCTGACACCAGATTTTTGCGGATGTTTGGCACATACAACACATTGTTGAGTGTCAGCTCCTTCCCGGAGGTCATCTTCAGAATGACCTTGCCATGTCCCGCAACCACAGAAGTTGACGAGTTTCCCATAAATAGCTTTTCACCATTAGTCACTGCTTGGAAGGTAGAGAACATCTTCTTATCCGAACAGACATGGCGAGTAGCACTAGTGTCCACCCACCATTCCCTGGAGTTTGATCCCACCAGGTTCACCTTTGACACTATTGCACAAAGGCTCATATCAGAGATATCTTTAGAGAGATGCTCCAGCTCTGTCAGATTAGCCTGTGCAGGCTTTCTTTTTGGCTGACGGCATTCAGAAGCCCAGTGCCCCACCTTGTCACAATTGAAGCACTTTCCATCAAATTGGAACTTAGGTTTCTTACTAATGCCTCCTCTAGGTCCAAGTTTGAATCCTTACTTTCCATTCTGCTTACCAGTCTATTTACTGACATACTTCTTATTGTAACCAGAGCCTCCCGAGCTATGGCCATGCCTCTGACCGGACCGGTAAAGTGCTTGTCGTTAGGAGTGCCGGCCACGTGGTCAGTGGTTTAATTTCATAAAACTGAACTTATCCTCAAAATGTTTAAAAAACGAGTATAGGGATAGTCCGGAGTATCGATCCACAGGGAAAAGAACGTTGTAATCAGAGAATACGCAAATTAGTGTTTTCGACATTTCGGACGTCAACCTCAAAGTTTTGTTTGGTGCGGTTAAGCAATTATATCAACTAAAAGGAGGATTAAAACTAGATTAAGGAGTGGGGTTAAGTCTTAAAGTTTGGTTCATTCAAATCTTTTGTTGGTCTATCTCTTCTCCTTATAACTCAATCCAACTCCCGGTCCCGGGTTTTAGATCGGAAAATTCTTCGATGAAAATCAGGTTTTGAACTCTTAAAATGGTTTTGACGGATCTTTCAAGTTTTAAGGAAATAGGATTAAAAGATGAAGGACATCGATCCAAGTATTAGATATACCAACTCTAAGGATGGCTATATCTAAGCAAGGACTTAACTCTTCATTTTTTATTTCAAAAGAAAAAGCTTAGAAAGATCCATCAATGGCATTAAATTTTGGAGAAGATGGAGACCAACATGGTTTTTGATTGAACTTCACATTTTAACTTAACCCACACTAAATTAACTACTCATGGTTTGACATAAACATAATAGGATTGAAAGAAAACATAATGAAACAAGTTTATCTAAAGACAATAAGGAAGAACTAAGCAAAACTAGAAAGGAATCAGATATTAAAGCAATAAGAACAATATTTAAGGCAGAAATGTAAATAAAACTTGATAAACTTAAGTATTTCCAAGAGAATCCAAAGATTCAAAGGGGAAGAACACTTAAGAGAGGAAGAACTTGACAAGAATTGAAGAAATATTGAAGAACAAGACAAGAAATATGAAGAACGGTATAGAAATGGCTCTCAACAGTGAAAATTTGATATAATACGTTATCTCTATATTCTACTGTAGAATGAAAACTTTTTTCTGAAATAGGGAGACTACCCCTTATATAAGTCAAGAAATCTAACCTAATAAAATATCCTAACAGATTTCTATTGTTAAAGTACCAAACTACCCTTAAAATGGCAATAAAAGAAGCTTCTAATTTCCTAAAATGACCCAGAGTTCGAGGCAAAATCGTCCGCACAGAATCTGATAAAACTGGGTCTCTATCGATAGGAGGATATCCCTATCGATAGAGAAGTCTCCTGGTATGAATTAGCTGAAACTTCTATCGATAGGAAGATATCCCTATCGATAGAGAAGTCCTCTGGTCTTCTGTGGTTGAGCCTCCTATCGATAGGAATGATCCTCTATCGATAGGGGAGTCTTCTGATCATCTTTGATTTAAGCCTTCTATCGATAGGAAGAGATCCTCTATCGATAGAGGGCTTCTTCTTCCTGGTTCTTTGCTAAGGCTCTATCGATAGGGATAAACCTCTATCGATAGAGAGGTTTTTGACTTCCAAACATCAGTTCTTCCTTCCTTGGTTCTTTGATCCGGACCCACTTTTGCTCCTCCCGAGCCTTCAATTGGTACTCCATCAGTATTGCCAATGGTTCCGAGGCCTTAATTCATGGTAGAATCTTTTGGCATTCATTCAGCGCTCGCAAACCTGAAAGGGTAGAAAAACAACTACGCGTGCAATATCATTTAAATAGAAACATTTGCCTACGCATAATTGCCAAAATGAGCGTATTGAGCCACGTTATTATACAATATAGTGCGCTCATCAGCCTCTCATCCTTTTATCCACCCGCTTGTTATCTTCCTCAATGCGCAGCTTTAGGCTAAGATCCTCAATGGACATCTCCTTTCGCTTATGATTGAGGTAGCTCTTAAATTCCTTCCACCCGGAAGGTAGCTTCTGAATCAAAGTGGCAACCTGGAAAGATTCGTTTAGGAACATTCCTTCAGCTAGAATCTCCTAAATCAAAACCTGAAATTCTTGGGCATGAATAACCACCGCCCTAGAGTCCACCATCATAAAATCCAAGAATCGGCCGACAAGAAACTTTTTTGACCCGGCATCCTCGGTCTTGTATTTCATGTCCAATGACTCCCACAGTTCTTTCGCGGTCTGTTTGGCACTGTACACAAATCCTCCAAACAATTCAGGATGTAATTCCTCGCAGGAAAGTCACCTTGCTGCCATGCAGCATGTGCAGTCAGCCTTTGCATATCTTGTTCGTTTTCACTAACGACAGGAGTTGGCTCTTGGATGCACATCACAAGGTGCAACGTAGTAAGGTAAAATAGCATCTTCTGCTGCCACCTCTTAAAATCCACAACAGTGAATTTTTTTGGTTTTTCAGCATGACCGGATGGTACATGAGGGAGAGCCAACGGGATGAGAGTGGCTACCATTGTTACGGTATTCGAAACGAAATTCGGAACACCTTCAACTCCGATGTTGCCGATCACGTTCTGTGTTTCAGATGGAGTTGCCATTCTTCTGAAAATAACCAACAGAAGTTAGAACCAATGTAAAAACAATTGAGATCTAAAACAAAATTAGAAATTTGTCAGAAGTAAATAATTTTTTTTAAACACGAACCCTTTTTTTCATTTAAAAAAAACAGTAGGTTCAATAAAAAAAAACTGGTTGTTTTTTTTTTCTTTTCTCGGTTCTATTTTTTTTTTCTTTTCTCGGTTCTATTTTTTTTTTCAACTGCTAGCTGCAAAACATAACTGAAGAGGAATAATTTTGTTTTAAGATTGTTAGTTACAGTGCGGAATAAAACAGAATATTATAGATTTATATTAAAAAAAACTAAACTAACCAAGATAAGAAAATGAGATTATAAGTACTGGAGAAAAACTACAAGGAAAAACAAGAACAAAAAGAAGATCTTTGATCTGAGGAGTTGTAGTCAGGGCCTGTGTTTCACACAGTATCCTTAAGACAAAATTCGCCGCCTCACCGGATTGCGCTTGAGGTACTGTCGGCGTCTGTCTCATAGGATACAGTGACTGATGAACCTTAGTTGCAGCACAGGCAACTTAGTTCCTGCGAACAGAATTCCGGTAGTCTCTCTCTCTCTCTCTCTCTGGATGATGGATCAGTGTTGAATGGAAGCACGAAAAAGTTTTCTGTCTTTGAAGAGAAACCTAGAGACCTATACATATACAAGTTGGCGAACCTTTCATCTGCAACTTGCAGCATCAATTTCGTCCATAAAGGCTAATTCAATTCAGCCATTAACAAGAGGAGTTGTAGTCGGGGCCTGTGTTTCACACAATGTCTTTAAGACAAAATTTGCCGCCTCACCGGATTGTACTTGAGGTACTGTCGGCGTCTGTCTCCCAGGATACAGCGACTGATGAACCTTAGTTGCAGCACAGGCAACTTAGTTCCTGCGAACAGAATTCGGGCAATCTCTCTCTCTCTGGATGATGGATCAGTATTGAATGGAAGCACGAAAAAGTTTTCTGTCTTTGAAGAGAAACCTAGAGCTTATACATATACAAGTTGGGGAACCTTTCAGCTGCAACCTGCAGCATCAATTTCGTCCATAAAGGCTGATTCAATTCAGCCATTAACAAGATCATTAAGGGGACCTTTCAGATTTTCAATTGCAAACCAAATGCAGATTAATTCCTGCTAGATAATTCCAAGAGCCACGGATCTTGGTAATGAATCGGGTTCTGGGTCAGCCCAATCACTTAAACTGATTCACCAAGCCCAAACGTTTTTTCTGTAAAAAGAATTAGGTCAAGGGACAAGCTCAAGCCCAAATCCAATCCCAAACTCGGACCTCAAACCTCGGGCCGCGGGCCCCAGTCTCGGTCCGGTCCGGTCCGGGCGGGCAGCATGCGTGTGTGATTATTAAATCGGCTATTGGGTAGGTGCTCACCCACTCTCAAAATTTGGATGACCAAAGGGCCAAACCTTTATGTGAAACTTGAAACTTATATCCTAATCAATTGTTCCCGAACAAATCGATGTGGAATCCGACATTTTTGGGTATGCGTGAAGTGACTCTTCACCTTCCAACTAAACCCACTTTGAATGTCAATTAAACATTCATCCCTCAATAAAATTTGCCCATTTTTATTTTGGTTCATACTCTTGGCATAGGGGTATCTAAACCCACTCAGATCCACTTTGTAAGTGGTCTGTGTCCCACTTGATTTTTTGGTTCGAAAAATCCAAAATTTTTTTTTTCCTGGAAATTCGAAATTCTATTTTCCAACAAACGTTTCATAAACTAATTGAAATGTATGTAAGTTAATTCAAACATCTTAAGTTATCGAAAAAAACTTGATGAAAGTTCTCCTTACAAAACCCCTCATAGCGGTCAAGGTTTGAAACTTAGAGGATAGAGGTATACATTCTCCTAGCTTTTAGGTTCGCAACCTCTTAATTAGGTGTTATAATCCCTTATATGATTAGTTTATACAGGGCAAAACTCTGCCTTTAAATGAGGTCCCCATAAGTAGACGGTGAGATTGATCTCTCGATCACTAGTCGGCAATATGTTTGGGGTAATTAATCTCAAAGCTAACTGGATACCTTGGCTATAAAAAAAAATTCTTATGAAAGAGCACAAACTGTAAGGCTGTAACGCCCCAACTTTTGGCACGTTAAATTTCCACGATAAAATTTTTTTTAATTTTATTTAAACCACTTTATAATCCAAATAAGTTATCGAAAGAAAACTAACTTTTATTTAATGATAAATTCCCAACAACATTTAAACATTCGAGTTATAAACTGAATTGACCAAAATACCCTTTCAGGTTTACAAATTTATTTAAGATAACTAAAATCTTAAGGTCATCTACGGATAAGGCAACCATGTGAATGTCTCCCCTCCTGTAGTCTCCAGTTCTTCTGACACGAACGGTTCCTCTATACGTACTTCTACATCTGGCATGAAACGCCAGGGGCAAAGAAGTTGTACCGATGAGTAGTGAAACTCAGTAGGACAGATTACCCGAAAAACCAAACCCAAGGACATACAACATACAACAGTTCATATGGATAAATAATAAATAACAACACATGCTGATACCAAATAAAAATAAGCAGTAAACACGTTGGGTTACTTATGCTCTTTTCCGCTTTCATTATCTTGTTTAAGTGGGACGACGCCCTGTCACATGGCACGACGGCCGGAGCATGCACGTGGGACTGAATACCCCTTAGCACACCTCGGGACTTGAACCCGGTAAGCAAGCTGCATGTGGGACTGGTTACCCCTTAGCATACCTCGGAACGACGTCCGGCATCAACCATACACGTGGGACTGGTTACCCCTTAGTATCTTCGGAACGACGTCCGGCATCGGGCAGCACGACGGCCATACCCGGCATAACCACAAGTTACAATCTTCAAGTTTCATTTAAGTTGTTCTCTACAACTAATCAATCCACTGGAATTTAACATCTACACATGTTAGGCATCAATGCATTTTAACAAAGTTCTCCACTCACGAGATCCCATAAGAATTCGAATACATAATCGAAGCATAGTGGATACATGTGAGAGTGTTCATGCTGTCTGGTGAACAAAATACAGAATATAATCATTGCCGATGTATTCTAATGTTAAGCTAAACATGCTGGAATTCTGCTCTGTATATCAACAGGTCGCTCGAGCGACCCTACCTCGCTCGAGCGGCCAAAACAAGTCTTCTGTCCGAATTTGAAACTTAAAAATTTCTGCAGCTCGCTCGAGCGACCTCAAGCTCGCTCGAGCGGCCTATTAAATTTTTTTTTTTTTTCTTTTTATGAAAATTCAAAATTTTCACAACAACCTCGCTCGAGCGGTCCAAAGCTCGCTCGAGCGAGCCATCGTCTTCCCCAGATTCTGGAATTTCCAGAACTGAACAACTTCATATGAACAAAACCCTAAAAATCAAATAGAATTACTAACAGATCATGAAATCATGCAATAACCACAAAATTGAACATCCTAAGGTTGGTAGGTAAGCAATCCTACCTCAATTTGATGAAAATGGTGACGAGTAGAACGAATTTTGGCGAAGAAAGCTTTGACCCAACTTTCTCTCTCTTCAAGAACACCTTCAAAATTCTTCTCGATTTCTCTCCCAACACCTCACAATACTCTCTCTAACCTTTTGAATTTCGATTGTGCGTCTAAAACCCAAAGATTAGACGTCCTATTTATAGATTCGAGAGAAAAACCCCTCTTAATGTTCAAATTAAACCCTAATTCAATACTACGAAACCCCCAAATTGAATTCCATAAAAACCCCTACTAATTCGTCATCAATCTTGATTCAAATCCGTTTATTTACCATTAACACGAAGGAATCCGATGTTTATTCGTTAATGATACGGAAAAATCTCATTCAATAACCATGAATACGAAGAAATCCCAAAAGATGCCATTTTCGAGGTTGCTGGAAATGATAGCTCGCTCGAGCGGCCTATTAAAATAATATTTTTTTTATTTTTTTTATTTTTTTTTATTTTTTTTAAAAAAAATAATTTTTTTTTAATTTAATTTTTTTTTTTAAAACTCCTAACTTAAATAGTGAAACACTCTAAGTAAATATCAATTATTAATTTTAAATTATTTTAAAATTACGGATTATTACAAAGGCCCTCTTTGTTAAAGGTCAAATGAGGGGTATAAAATTTAGACACCAGATATGACAATCTGGGTTGTTATATCTGGGGTTTGTTAGTGACTTTGAACCCAATTATAATAATGCCATCCGAAGTCTAAATTTTATCTGTCTGGGGGAGATAAATTTTGGACACCTCTCATTTTATTCATATCTTATTCTCCTTATTCTATTTACACAAATATCATTATTAATTACAAGAATAACATTATTAATTATGATAATGTTATCCACGTACTCATATTTATCATATCCCCCTTCATAAAAAAAAAAATTAAACAAACCTTTTATATTCACCTCTTTATGATAAATCTTACCTTCTACTATATCCCCTCTTTTACTATATTCACTTTATTTCTTTCATAATTTCACCGTCGACAAACGGACCGCAAGATTTCATTTAGTTTGGATTGCATAACTTTCCCAGCATTCTTAAGGAGACATTAAGAGAAGGATTGGATTGAATTAACTATTTTAAAAATAATATATATTTTTGGTGTTTAGATAATTTTTTTGATGTTTGGTTAAAATATGACGTATTAATTATTCGTTTCGATAAGAGCAGTCAACAAAATATAAAATTATGGACCAAAGTTGGAAAAGACAAACAAAAAGACAATCAAAATGTGTTTTCATGTTATTTCTTGTCGTAGTAAAGTTTTAAAATCTTTGATATAACTTTTTACTTCTAGATTTTTCTTATGATTACATATAGTTATAACAAAACTTCAAACAAGAAAAATATACCAAGACAAACAGCTTAATTTAAGCAAAACTTACTGTAAACAAGTCTCCCTGCAGTACGATGTTTATTTATGATAAAAATTAATTTAAATGTCAAACATATTTTCTGTGACTGTTGAAAGTTTTAAAGTTAGCATAATAATGTAAAAAAAAAAAATATATATCTAAAACTGTCGCGTGTACATAGATTATAAGACGTATAGCTTAACTTTCACTTAAACGAATTGTCCCTTTTTTTTGTTTCAACCTGACACTAGCCTCACTGTTTCTCTGGATCTTATGCCAAAAAACGACTTCCTAAATGGAAACATCTTGTGCCGGTCCACCTTATACATCGTCCATCGCAAGCAGATATGCACCTATGATACCATACAAGATGTGTAGTCTAGTTTCCATCCGAAAGGGCTTGATCCAAACCGTAGTTCATAAAATTTGTCAGCATTTTGAATCAAACCCTTTCTGGTAATATTTTGAGTTGATTTCTCGCAAGTACACTTAAAAACATGTTTTAAACATATTGAACGGTTCAGATCATTAAAATTTAATCAGGAATGAAGAGTTTAGATGTTAGTCTAATATTAATCTAAAAAAGTGTTAGTCTATTGAGTTTTTCCCATTATATATATATATATATATATATATATATATATATATATATATATATATAAGTCGTGCATCAAATAATTTCAAATATATCTACGTCTAAAATCATTGCTCATATTTTTTATCTGAAGGCAAATTAAGACAAGCACTGAAGAGTGAAGAACATGGACCTTTTCTTGAAAATAAAATGAATCAAATAAGAGATCAAATTCTCTGTAGTCACTACTGAAGGGATTTTTGTTGACGTTTTTTATGGGTTTTTTTTGGACTTAATTTTAGTGATCAAAATTATCTATTTTTAAAGCTGGTCTAGAAAAACAGCAATGTCAAAAATCATGTTCATTGAATATTGATTGATAGGCTTTCAATATATTTTATAAGTTAAAAAATGCTTTTCGATTCAACACTTCAATCTCTATTTATTTATTTTTCACTTATTCTGTTTAGAAGGAATTTATATATACATGAATATGACTTTTAGTGTGCCTAATTTTCTTGACGAGCTTTGAAAACAAACGGTTTTGACTAGTGAATTAGGCAGGGAAAGGAAACACAAAGTGCCCAACTGCACGATTCAGTTTCTAAAAGAGAGCGGAGAAAATCTGAATCCATTAAGGAGTTCAGCCAGAACAGAAGACTCCCCACCAAGAGTTTTGGGCTTGCTGGTTGGACCTTATTATTTTCAGTCCTTTGTTTGGTCCATCTACCAGGACTACATATCAATATGGCCCATGACACTTACTCTAGCTAGGTCAGATATTATAGGTTGTACCAACTTTGATACCCCAACATACATTGTTGTCCAAGAGCCTCACATCAACTTCTTTCGAGTTTCTCCTTCTACGTAGCAATTCTTCTAGATACCTTCCACATTAACATTTCTTGATGTTCTTTATATTTTGTCAATGCTACAATGATTCTTTATATTTGAAGAGTCACTGTAGTTTTTATATTTAGTCAATACAAAATTAAAATTGGTCATTATTCATTATATTTTGAGAGTCTAATGCATGAGACATTAACAAATGTGACTCTCTAAAATGGAAAAATAAAATTTTTTTCCTAATTTGATCTAAAAAATAGAGAAACTGATGTGGATTCTCTAACTCTCTAGAGTAATACTAAGAACACATATGTGTTCTGAATTTTTGGATATATGTATGAGACCCTCGATAATTTGTGAACTCTACACGCATTCAACTGTTCGGGATACATTTGTATTCGATGTGTTCAAAACATATATGTTCCTAAACCTTTCCAACTTTCTATGCCTCTTCAATTGTCTGTACATGGAGTTCCCGTCTCTACTATTCTAAGGATGTGTTTGGTCAATTAATAAGCTGGTTTTCTTTTCTTGTTCTTATTTTCACTAAAAAATCCGTCTGGTCTCTTTAAAAATCACCACTAACACATCCCCCCAAATTGCAAAGCCTAAACCATAAACTAATTGCAAGAAAGAGTGAGAAATCAAAACTAGTGGCCTGCTCTTCGGTGTTAGAATTCATTGCACAAAAGTTGTTATATACTAGCTAAATTATGTATTATTTGTTTTGTTTATATTAATATTGTTTTTAATTTTTTAAAATTATTGGTTATGTCCAAAACTATTTTTTTATTAAAGACAAAAATAATTCAAATCGGACAATTTTTTTAGATTTTTTTGAATTTTTTAAAAATTTAGTTCATGTTTTTCCCCTAAAATTTCTATTCGAGATGAACTAATAATTCGTAAGAAAATTAATACAAAACAAAAACAAAGTTTGAATAAAAAAATAATTAAAAAAAAGAGGCCAAATTGCATTTAAATTTTCAGTTCATGAATCAATTGCTTTGCATATGAAGTGTTTTTCCCTTTCAAGTGAAGGCAACTAATGTTGGAGTTCTTTTTGGTGGGACAATGTTAAATTGGATGATAGAGGAATAATTTAAATAATGTTGCTTAAAGTTGCAGAGACCCAGTAAATGATTGCTATACAAACGTCACAAGAGGAAAACAAATGGCAAAAGCTCATTGTGTCCATACAGAAAGATATTGAAATTACACATACTTAAAAATAGAGCTTGAAAAGACTAATATAATTAGATTTATAAAATAAATAATCTCGATTGTTAATTGAGATGATGGTGGTATGTTTTGTTTGAATTTGAGAGAATTGTAGTGTAATTTTTTATAGCGTACGTGTAATACGGATAAAACAATATAACTTTATCTGTTTTGTTTTCGAAACTATATTATTTTGATTCTTTTGTATTTTCATAACAATTTGCGTGATAAGTAAAACGATATAGTTTCGAGAACAAAATGTGCAAAACAATATCGTTTTACCTGTACTATTTACACACTACAAAAAACTGCATAGCTTCCGTGAAATGGTTTTATTTTACATCATCTACAGGTCATGAGAGCACTTGATTTGAGGTGAAATGGGCGAAGTTCCTTCGTGATAAGGGTTGCAAACGAATTGAGCCACTCATGAGCTCGGCTTGGCTCGATTCGGTTCGGATCGTAAAAACTCGGCTCGTTTTAGTAGTTTGACTTGTTGACTAATAAGTTTGGCTTGGCTCGGCTTGGCTCGGTTCAGCTTGACTCGTTTATAAATAAGCCGAAGCAAGGTTAAATTTTAAACTCATTTAGTTAATAAGCCAAACTCGAGTACTCTAAAACTCGGCTCGGTTTGTTTGCAGCCATCGTGATACTCTTCTTTTATCTCCTGAAATTTTCTGTAATTTTTTTTGGTTCTCCGCAAAACCAGTAGAAGTTGAAGGTGAAATACAAGAAATGATAAAGACACGAGAACTTCTTCCGCTTCCCTATTGGCCCAATACGGATCCAAAGCATCCACGCCCTTGACTTAAGATACAATTGCCCAACGTCCCAAACTTCTCTCTCTCTCTCTCCTCACTGTCTCTGGGAGAGAGATCAGAGAGTATCATAACCCACGATGAACGACAAGAAGAACACCACTACTACAATTCTTGATCATAAACCCACCTTTCAAACCTTCAAACTCAACCAACGCATTTCAGGCCGCACTTTCTTCCTTCTCTTCTCTGTCCTTTTTCTCCCGAATTCTCTCTCTTCACAGCCCAAAAGACCGCCGCCACTCCCAATCCTACCCATCCCCACCTCCCATCAACTCTCATGGCAGCAAGCCGACATGGCTCTATTCCTTCACTTCGGCCCCAACACCTTCACCGATTCCGAGTGGGGCTCCGGCCGTGCCCCTCCCTCAGTCTTCAACCCCTCCGCCTTAAATGCCGCCCAGTGGGTCAGAGTCGCCAAAGAGAGCGGATTTTCCCGCGTTATTCTAACCACCAAACACCACGATGGGTTCTGCCTTTGGCCTTCTGATTACACGAATTACTCTGTGAAATCCAGTCCTTGGAAAAACGGAAATGGCGATGTTGTAGGGGAATTGGCTACAGCTGCCGCAAGGGAAGGAATTCAATTGGGGCTTTACCTCTCGCCATGGGATCGGCATGAATCGACTTATGGGAAGACTCTTGAGTACAATGAGTACTATTTGGGGCAGATGAATGAATTGCTCACGAGGTAAAGTTGGTTGACTTTGTGTTTATTATGTCCTTATCTGGTATCTGTGAAACGGGTCTGCTTTGTTTTTTAGTATTGCTTCATCTCTATTTTGTTTGTTCAGTTCTGAATTGTGTACTTGGTGATCGATAGGCTGATTTCTCAATTGGGTGGTTATATGTTTTGTAGCAATGTTGTGGCCGACTTTAGGTTTTTACGAAGTGGGCTTTGTTTTATTTTTTAGTAGTTTTTTTTAACCTTTTGTTAGTTTCTCGGGCTGGTTTGTGTAGTTTAGGGTTGATGGCCTATTTTGTCAATTGGGTGTTTTGGTTTTGTGAGAAAAACTGCGTTAATTTTCTGAGGTGTTCATAAATTTACTGGTTTTCCATAACTTGTGTTGATTCAAGCTGATTTAGTGTGTTTCCAAAGAAATAGCTCTTCCTTCTGTGGTTTACTTGAATTTCCTAGTTGGGACTTTTGCATAATTTCAGTAGAACACAACTCTTTATAAATGGGACAAACATAGGTCGAAAGCCTGGGGAGTGTATTCATGAAATAATAAAGTGAGTTGAATCATTGTATAATACTATAATTGCACCGATGCCCACAATTCTCAGCCTTGGTCTCATTGCAAGTGGTGGATTCATACCTCATGATGCTATATAAATCGTAATGTACCATTCAATAATCATGAATAGTCAACTGTGCCCTAATCGATTTTGATTTCTAGGTGGATATGACCCTATCTGTCATTTCATAGCCCTTGCATTCATGGTTTACTAGGATAGCCGTATTTTGTTTCATGGAGAACTCTGCATGCATAGGAACAAAAACACTTCTTTAATGGAACTACTGCAAAAAGCTGGCAGTAAACATCAAGCAAGTATGGAGTCATGGAGAGGATATTCACGAACATTGTTAAATGACTTAAATTGTCATATAAATGTAGCTATGCCCACAATTCTCAGCACTGGTCTTATTGAAAGTGGTATATTCGTACCTAAAAATACCATTTAGATCTCAATGGACCTTTCAGTTTTCATGACTCGAATCTTCCCTAATCCATTTTGGCTTTCTTGTGTGTTTGTTGGATATATGTAGATCTTGAACCTTTTGCAATACAGAAAACTGAGTAAGTTTTTTTTACGTATAGTTCATTTCTGTTTCTGGAAACTGGAACAGATATGGCGTGATAAGAGAGGTATGGTTGGATGGTGCAAAAGGGGAGGGAGAGAAGGACATGGAGTATTTCTTTGATAATTGGTTTAGTTTCATTCATCAACTCCAGCCACAGGCAGTCATTTTCTCTGATGCTGGTCCAGATGTCAGGTGGGTAGGAGACGAGGCCGGTGTTGCTTCAACTACTTGCTGGTCTGTTTTCAACACGAGTGCAGCTAAAATTGGTGACACTGATCCCAAGTAAGTCACCTTTTGTTACTTTAGAACGAATGATGATGTGTATACTCAATTCTGTTACTCAGAAAGCTTAGGTTATATGTAGCTAACCTTTTGTCTCCTGACCGAAGTAACAAATTCTGTTTCTTGTAATCTGGTGTACATATCATGGTTGCCTAAGGCTCTATCCCTATGAGAAAATTATGCTGACAGGATACCACGGCTTTTCACGGTACGAGACACCCTTGTCCTGGTTTTGGGCATTTTGGTTTCGTTAGTGGTAGTTTTTGATTGCAAACTCAGTAAGTCAACTGTTGTGAAACTAGAGAAAGGAGAATTGTATTATTGAGTTGTTATGTTACAAGGGGCCAGTACATCAATATATAGAGAAAACCTAGAAACCCTAGGTAACCCTAATTACATGAAAGGTCAATAATACCCTTGCAACTAAACATTAATAACAACTTAACAATTACTATTCTAACACTCTTTTATTTATAGATGAGATTAGGGTTAACCTAATGGGCTCTAACCACCTAGGCCCATTAGGGTTAACATAACCTAATCTATCCCACGTAACAACTAACACTCCCCCTCAAACACATGATGCGAGCATGGAGAGCATTATGGGTTTGCCAACATGAAAAAGAGATGCTCCAACTGATGTCTTTGACAACTTCGATTCTCCAACGAAAAAGAGATGCTCCAACTGATGTCTTTGACAACTTCGATTCTCCAACGACTTCAATTCTTCAACAACTTTAATTCTTTGACAACATTAATTTTGGTACCCAGTAGAATATAACTAACAAAGGAATATGGGACAAGTTCTCCCCCTCACGTGCGAACCCCGAATCGCACGGGAAGAGAGAAACAAAGGATCCAACTAGGATCACAACAAGGTGCCACACGGCACAACTTGGGGCCACTTGGCACACCAAACGGGGATTTAACAACCAACCAACAAAAGAAAGACTTGTCCATAAATTCACCAAAAGTCTAAACTGCAGGGACCGAAATCAAATATTGCAAAGTTTGGGAATCAAATATTGCAAAGTTTAGGATTAGGGTTAGGTTTAGGAGACAAAACAGAGATCAAACCAGGCGCAAAACAGAGATCAAACCGGGCAGCAAACAGGCGCAAAACAGAGACCAAACCAGGCGCAAAACAGAGACCAAACCAGGCACAAAACAGAGACTGAAGACGGGCAGTAACAAAGACTGAAGACGGGCAGTAACAGGGCAGCAAACAGCGGCTGATGGATGGCGAAAACAGGAGGCTGAGGGCGAAAACAAATAATATCAGCCTGGTGAAAATAGCGGTTAGGGTTTGCGAAAACAGCGGCTAGGGTTTGCTATTTCTGAGGAAAACCAATGGCGAAAACAGCAACTCAGCGGCTGATGGCGGCTGAAGTAGGGTTTAGGCAAGGAGGGGGGCGGCTGATGGAGAAACCAGAGGTGGAACAACATCAGACGATAACTACCAGACGATGGCGACTAACACTAAAGACCAGACAATCAGTGATGCAACCGGCGGACGGCGGCAAGGCATAAGCCGCCCGCCGGAAAGCGAGTATTCCACAGGCCTAGATCTTTGGCTCTGATACCATGTTGTGAAACTAGAGAAAGGAGAATTGTATTATTGAGTTGTTATGTTACAAGGGGCCAGTACATCAATATATAGAGAAAACCTAGAAACCCTAGGTAACCCTAATTACATGAAAGGTCAATAATACCCTTGCAACTAAACATTGATAACAACTTAACCATTACTATTCTAACACTCTTTTATTTATAGATGAGATTAGGGTTAACCTAATGGGCTCTAACCACCTAGGCCCATTAGGGTTAACATAACCTAATCTATCCCACATAACAACTAACATCAACCATTGGACTGGAATTTTCTTAGTAGACAGGCAAATGAGAAGGTGATCTTCGTAACTTAATCAGAGACTGTGTATTAATTTATCTTCGTGCTTTTATTAGTAGGTAAAATAATCCATCGAAAAGGAACATAATATGTACAAACAAAAAGGAGAGGAAAGCCATAACCGCCCTAAGAAGAAGACTTTGATCCACAAGAAGTGTGATAAACTGAGTAGCTAGGGCAGAATTTTGGTGCTAAGGCCCCATGGAAGACAAATCTTCGCGGTTATCAAAATTGTTTATCTTTTATCCAAGATCTAACTCTAGCTTTTACATCTTCTTCAATCAGCTGGATTATGATTGCCATATCAACTTGTTCGGATTGGAAATTCTGTTCTTTCTTTTTCTTACTATGGTAGACAAAAACAGCTAATCAAGGTGTACAGATAAGATTTTTAGTAGTGCCAAGTGGAGGATGAAGTCCACCATACTTCACCAGATCTATTAGTACTAGGCTTATTAGGATTTCCTTCCACTGTCTTTGCGGAGTATTGTTTCTCTGTCTAGGCCCTGCCCAATCACCATGAGAAACCACCCCAGCCATGCCTTTAGAGGCTTTCCCTGATTTTGCAACTTTCTTTTGTCCCAAAAGTACATAGGGCCTACAGAATTCCAATTGTCTATGTCACGACCCCTCCCTAAGGTTGGTCGGTTGGGTTGTCTTGACCGGCCCGTGGATTTCACTTCCACTTAAGGCCTCTTAACTGGTAGTCGAAAGCGTTATTTGATATTACAAAAGTACCATCAGAACCTTCAAAGTTTACATATCAACGTAAAGTAACTTGGAACAAGACGGGAAATAGTAACACCCCAACTTCAAAACTTTCAAAAGTCTGTATTTACATCTCCTGGACAGCATCACTCCTTGTTACTAATCTTCATTACTTGTTGGATACTGATACTAGAGTTACAAGTTCACTATGGAAATAGCTTTTGTGATCTTGAAATGTATCCTAGCATAATGTAATCATAAGATGCATAAGACATCCACGTAATATGTCAATTTCTTTGCATAGTCTTATGATGTACATCCCACGGTTGAATATGAATAGGAGAGTGACCCCTCATGGATGTGAGATAATCAAATCACTGGCAACTGGTGCCATATAACATTCCAGTCTTATAACCCCTTCGTTGTCGTGGTATCTTTGAACTCCGTTCCTCGACCCGGGACACTGCTCAGGATGTATCAATAATATATTGCATTCTTGAAATCATAGTATCAAATCATTTTCACCTTTTGATGACAAGGTGTTCATAGCATGATCATATTGTGACATAATCATGTTCATAAACTTATCATTTTAGAATCATTCTTATATTATTTCCATGGCATCAATCTTGTGTTACTTCATAACAAATCATAAGAAACATATAGTATTTCTTTGATTAACTAGAAAATGCAATATAGCTTAGGTATAGCATCTCACCTAATAATGTGCTTGACTTTTAACATACTCCGATGAGTTCGTACTTGTGTGTTCGGTTGAGTGTTTCTGAAATAATTTTTGGAGAAAAAAACTCTGAGATGTTGTTTGGTGTAAGTGTTTTAGAAAAAATCTGGGAGTTCAATTTTTTCGGCGTTTTCAAGGTGTCTCTTTCTCTCTTCTTTTATAGAGAGATGAAGTTGTTTGGAAAAAAAATAAAAATGTTTGGGAAATTTGTTCCAGAAACTTGTTTGGGAAAAAATTTCCCAAACAAGCAACCAAACACACATAAAAGCGCATAATAATTACTATATATTAAAATTAGTTTGTAAATACTTGCTTATGTTTAGGCCCCGGGCCTTTGAATAATTTTTTCTGTGTTGGAAATTTGGCCGACCGTCTAGATGGCTGGTCTTCCTGTCCGGATGGAGATTTCAGCATATCCTGGAGAAATTTCCAAGCCACGCATCCAGGCACCCGTGCCCTGTCCAGGCGCAACGCCATTTTTTCCAAAATTTGGCAAAATTTTATAGGCCAGTGTACATGATTTGAACCGTTGGGTATGAAGATGCTGGTCTCTATTAGTTTCCATGAAATTTTGGGCTTAAAGGGATATGGATAGGGGTCTTTTCGAATCATGTTTTCACAAAGGAATTAATATTTTAAACTCAAAAGAGAGCTATAAATTTACCTGTTACTTTTCCGTTTTCTCCCCAGTTCCCTTTTTCTCTGATTTTCTTTCTCCTTTCTATTTTCTTTTTCCTTCATCTTTTTCTTTCCCCATTTGCAGCAAATTGACTTGCTATTTATAGCAAGTTGATTTCCAACAAATTCCTCACCTTTCCACCCTTCCTTTCTCCAATGCGTGACATGTGGCTGCCTAGTTAGCGTCACATGTCACTTCCTCATTCAGCTGTAATTTGCGAAGCACGACTAATCTCGCGTGCATCTTTTAAGGTTTTGGGTCTGGAAACTAGTCTCCTAAAAATTCTGAACTTTTTATATAAGCTAAGTTAAATGTATGGATTGTCATGGTGATGTCAAATTTGTCCGGAAAAATTAGAGGCCGTAGAAAATTTATACTACACGTCAGATTATGAGCGTAATCACATTATCCTTGTGTCATAATATTAACATGCAATTATGGATAAAAATGTCTTTTATGATATAACGAGGATACCATATCCTAGTCAAGGTCATGTAAGTGTGTATTTTAAGTGTCTGGTCTTACAGTCTATTCAAGTGTCATTGCGATATTCCACATTGTATTTTGTCAAAGGTTATCCAACCAATCTTACCTTCAGTAGTTTTTTCATATTGTCCAAGAGCAATCTGCTGGAACATCATTCCCCCAAGTTCCTGTTTTATCATGTACTTATGCAGCCATTTAATTTTAACCCCAAAACGAGTCAGATTTCTTGATTAGAGCTTAAAGGGTCTTAACAGAGTGACTGCTCCATGTCTTCAACAATTTGATTTCCAAAACGGCAAAACCTGTTTGCATCTGGTGCTGTATTTGGAGGAAAAGAATTTGTAGACCGTTTGAGGCGAAAGAATGCTCCATTGCCGTGCTGAAAGGAATGATATCTCTTGCCTCCATTTTATTTATTTTATGGCTTAAAAGGTTTTTTTTTTTTTTTCTTTGCCTTCTTTTGAGGAGTGTTGGTGTAATTGAATATCGATTTATGTAGATGTAGATATCTGTGGAATTGGTATACTTGTGTTTCTTGCGGGACTCCAGAATCGTAGAAAAACTAACGTTTCTGTGTGCATGAATCTTATCAAGGGACACACATGTTCTATCTGCTTTCCAAATGAACAAAAAATTTGGAGAACAATATGTTTCGATCCCTACCCCTTATAATCGATCTTCTTGTGTCGATTATGCATTCTGAGTGCCGGACAGTGAAAGAAGAGCCTCATGTCATTGCCATTTATGTATACCACAGGTACTCACAAGGAGGAGATCCGTGCGGCCATGACTGGGTCCCTGCTGAGTGTGATGTCTCCATCAGACCAGGTTGGTTTTGGCACCCATCAGAAGTTCCAAAATCTGCCACTACTCTCCTTGACATATACTACAAGTCAGTTGGCAGAAACTGTCTCTTCTTACTTAATGTACCACCAAACTCTTCCGGTCTGATATCAGATGAAGATATTAAAGTGCTTCGAGAATTCAATGACCTTCGGACTTCGATTTTTTCCAATAATCTAGCAAAAAATTCTACTATTTCAGCAAGCAGTACAAGAGAAGGCATAATTGAGTCTCAGTTTGACTCTGTGAATGTCCTAGAAGAAGGAATCTACTCCTACTGGGCTCCAGAGGAAAATCAAACGGGTTGGACTCTGTATTTGGATTTTCAGGATTCGGTGACTTTCAATGTTTTGCAAGTTCAAGAGCCGATTCAGATGGGACAAAGGGTTTTTGGGTTTCACTTTGATGCTTTGAATGAGAAAGGAATATGGAAGGAAGTGATTAGTGGCACGACAGTGGGGTATAGGAGGCTGTTGCGATTTCCTACCGTGGTTTCTAACCGACTGAGGTTTGTTATTGATGGGTCTCGGGCAGATCCACTTATTTCTTATTTGGGAATTCATATGGATCCAATTTCCAGTATAAACATGTCTGGGAATGGCACTGCATCATACTTCAATGGAAGTCAAGTTCTACAGCAAATTGCATACAACAACTCTCGAATTGTTTCAATTTAATTCTTCAATAAAATATGTTCGAAAGCATGATCTTTGGATTAACTGCCTCCCCATTTGTTTGGAGTATATCGTACGTAGATGTTTTTCTCTCGTTTTGTTAAGATATCACAATTTTACAGTCTTCAGGATCCGTAATTCATAAGCTTTTTTCTTATTTTTATCCCCTGGTTTCTGAACATGCTAAGCAATCACATTTTCAGATGTCGTATGATGTAGATGACGTATTGTACATCTTCCACTTGTGTTAAGGTAGTTCAAAAAGTTGTCTTGATAACTTTGTTCCACGGAGCTATAGATTTGGTACAATTGCCAATAGCTCTATAAGGACTCACTTTCACTATGGCTCTTGTGGGTTTCTTTAACTGAGTCGGTCTCTGAATCCCCAACTTATTTAGGAACACGAGCAAATAAACGAGAAAAAGTTTTCAAACGCTTTACATGTGGTGCATTTAAAAGGACCAATTAAAACGATGAATTTTGGTCATCTTAGAACTTTTGTGTGCGTGTGAGTTAAGGGGAAAAACATCTAGATACGAGAGCAGGTTCCTCTAATCATATTTTTCCGTGATAAACAAATGTAAAGATAAATAGAAACTGAAGTCCTGAGATACCAAAGATTTGGATAAGCAGAGACTTTGAAGGCGTAGAATCCTACTCATCTAAGAACCATAACAGAGCCAGCAATAAGTGGAAATTACAGAACTTGAAATAACTAACTAATCCTGACATCTTGAAGAAGCCTCGCGGCCATAGAGCCCAACCTTCTCGCTTCCCATTCACTAAGCTTCCCATTGAGTGTACTTGGGGCTAAAACACAAGCTTCATTGGATTTGTTGTCACCAAAATCAACCATGCAAATACTATTATCAGCTTCTTCGTTCTCTCCTTGCATAGTGTCTATGGTTCCAACCTCGTCAATTTGCTGATCAAGTCCATGGCTCATGGGTTCTGCCCTTACTTCTGAAGGCTTTGACACCATGATCAATACCTGGATGCTTGAATGTTGGTACTTACTGTCCATCTGTGTAAGGATGTTCAATCAGTTTCCGGATATGAGTTGCTAAGCATGAACATTTTAGAAGCATTTGAAGTCATATACTCTTAACTAATCACATTGATGCGTGGCACATTACCAGACCCACCACCTAGCCGTTTGGATCTTGGATTTGCAGGGGGAAGGAGAGGAACATGCACGACAACATTTTTTGGCGATTTTTTCCTTGGTTTTCTTTCCCTCTGCAAATCCCTCTACAAATCAGAGATCCACATGGTCAAATTCTACAATAAGATATTCCACAAATATGCATGGTCAAAGAAGAGGATTAGAATAAGGAATTCTACAATAACCCGCAAGTTCTACTCATAGACCATAAATATTTCCATTGCCCTCCTACAGTTTACTGGCAAACAATAATTACTACAGACAACTGGGATTCCCCCTTCACAGAGTTACCAACCCAAACTAAGGCAACTAAAGGTTGAACTTGCTATGGAAGCAGCCAAGACTGCACTGGCATGTGCAATGGAGCTGTCATGAACTATATGGGTCTCCAGTACTCATGTAGGCTAAGTTAATATTGGTCTTGGTACTGAACTATAAGTTATACCTTTGCCTTTGGAACATTTTTCACCTCGAAGTGTCTCTTCCACAGGTTAAGCATTTGTTCATGGACATTTGTAGAACGCATCTCGTACCCCAACTACATGAAAATTTCACGAAACAATAAGTTCATCCATCAAATGGTTCTGGAAGAGACTGGAGACAAGTAGATATTCGGAAGACATGTTACCAGGATAGTGGTTTTTGGTCCTGATAACGCAAGCATCGTCTGCAAAAGCGGTTCCAAGAGATGCTCCGCATACACCTAGTAACAGAATTTAGAAATTCTTCAGCTTAGTTTAGATAGAATTAAACATGTTACATACTAATAATCTTACTTCATCTATCTGCATTGAGAAATTATTGTTGGACCTAAAAGAACAGGACACAGGACAATGCAAATCGAAGCTCAACCATTTTGCAAGGAATCCAATAACTATGTTGCTAACATGGAAGCAACGAGGGATCAAAACAGTCGGCAAATAATACTTACTATAATTACTGGCACAAAATGTTGTAGGGAGAGGTTTTCTCTACCTATATAGTGCATGCAATGCATTCATGTTGGCCAATGCAAGTGCATACAATGCATTGATATTGGCAGATGCAATGCCTACATTAAGGGAGTAACTTGCATTTTGCAACAATGGATAACTTACAACATCGGTGCCAATAATGTAGTCAAATGGTGGACCAACAGCCTTTATGTGATCAAAGTTACCCCAGTTCAACTCTGCAACCTCAATGGAGCCAAAGGATTCTACATAAAATAAAATATCCACGTTAAGAGGATGGCACTTTCTTTTCTTCTCTCGCTAAATATTCTGATAACTGTCTGAATTCTTTTGGTGATATCATTAGCACTCTAATTGTCTGATGATCAAAAGTTCCAGTGTGATGAATAATTCACTCTAAATCTATTGCTGTTATTGGAGTATGAAACTGGACACAGTGTTCAAGGAAACAAAGTAAAAAAGTAATTTCCAGAAACTCATAAAACACCTGAACCAGGATCTGTTTGCATGATTCTTGATGTGTTACGCTCAACATTTCTCATTAGCAATGGCAAAACCTCAGTTTGATCTGTTGAAACTACATCACATCCCAAAAATGCCATGCCTGGGAAAGACAAAACTAACACTAATCAGTTGCCTGAGGAATAGATAGTAATAAGAAAGACCCCTCACTAGATAACACTTAAAACATTAATCATGCAAAGACAGAAGAGACTGACCTAAACCAGCCACTCCACATCCTGCCCCAAGTTCAACAGCACGTTTTCCTTTCAGTTTAGACGGCGAAAATCTTCCCTTTCTGCAATTCTTTTCCTGAGCGACACAACCAAAGACACTAAGGGAAGTAGGGAAAAGAAATACATGTGTTGCTGGTATTGGTATATAAGATTAATTCTTGCAACTATCATAACAATGATAAATGACTAGGGTGTGCTGTAAGCATGAATGTGGTTATGTTGCCCATGAAGGGCGGGGGACAATCCAATCTCAAAATGCACCGTAAGGGTCTCCACTATCTCATGTGGTGAATCAGAAAAAATTTATCAAGACAAAACCTTCCTTTATCTGAACAAAATATTTTTGAGCGATCACATACGTAAATGTCCCCCGTAAGGGTCTCCACTATCTCATGTGGTGAATCAGAAAAAATTTATCAAGACAAAACCTTCCTTTATCTGAACAAAATATTTTTGAGCGATCACATACGTAAATGTCCCCTGATTTCAATCTAATGTCTGATAGTTTACATAACAAGTCAATGAAACAGAGAGTAAAAAGCCCTTTTGAGACTGCTAGCGGCAACGTAAGAGTTTCAATGTAAGAGTCTATTACTGCTGGGAATAAGCATAATTAAGTTATGCCTCTCTAGCAGCATAATCTTTAAGAGGAATGGGCTAGCAATTCTAAAAAATATGGCAATAGTTCGAGCATTAGAAGCTCATCGTCTACTTGGTAATTAAAATACATGCATGTGTTTGACCCGGTGATTATGGAGAATGTACAAAATAGAGTTGCAATGCTCTCTAACAGCTTAAGCTTTCCTTTCATTCTTCCAAAATGGAGGACGAAGGCAAAAATAGAGGATCTACTCTAAATACGGAGGATGGAAGTTTATTGACTTACTCGATTAGATTTTTAATTTGTACATCTATTTTTCACAAAATTGAGGCTTTTAGATATATATTCAAAATAGCTTTTAAGAAGAGACTACTATTAAATTTTAATAAAAGTTAAAAAATTATGGGTAAATTACATAATAAACCCCGGAGTTTACTATGATTCCCAAATAGAACCCTAAATTCTCAATTGCAGCATTTAAACCTTGGAGTTTCGAGCTTGTCCCAATCTATAGCTCCTCCATCCCCCTCCGTTAGCCAAACAAACGGAATCCCCCATTTTTCAAGAACTAGATCTATAAAGAGCCTAAACCCCTCGTCCATCTCCTCCAAACCCTCATCTCTCTCTGTCCCTTTCTATCCAAGCTCACCTTCTTCACCCATATCAAAATCCTTACAAAATTCTACAACCACACGCCGTCCTTCGTCTCTCTCCGCTCTTCCCTTCACCACTCTTGAATAAGCCATCACCAAGCGCCACCGCAGCAAATGCCACCTTCGCATCAAACCACCTCTCAACTTCCTTCGCCCTTCCCAACCCTAACATACCCCAAAACCTCAATCTACCTTCAAATCCTAATGCCCTCAAAATCCCTAAAACCGTCTCTGTCCTCATTGAACACCGCCTCCACAACAAGATATTAACTCTAATCCACCAGAACAACCTCAAAGAAGCCACATTAATCATGCGCCACTCGATCTACTCTAATTGCTGCCCCACCATCCTCACCTGCAATGCTGTCATGGCCACCCACTTCTGCTAGTCCCGACATTCCGAGCTCTTCTCCCTCCACCTTTTTATCACCCGGGCTGGAGGGAGGGTGGAAGATCTCGAAGGTGTCAGGTTGGGCCGTATGCAGCAGAGCTGATGTTGTACTAGCTGCTGTTGATGATCTTGTTGGTGGTGAGGGTCTTGGGTTGGTCAGAGAAGACGGCGCCATTTTTTACAAGGGCCTGGTGGGCTACAAAGTGGGTCCCGATGAAGATGGTCGGGCGAGACCCGATCTAGAGGGTTATGATGTGGCCGTATTTGTCCCATAGAGAACAAAGGACGGGTTCGAATTTGAAGAATGATTCAGAGCCATAGGAAGTTGCCGATTATGGGAACTAGGTGGGTCACGGGGGTAGCTTCTTGTGGTGGGAAGAGGAAGAATTGGGAGGAGAGAGGAGAAGGTTGAAGAGGGGTTTAATGAGAGCGGTGAAATTTGAGGTATTGGCGATTTTGTTTGTTTGGCTAACTGAGGTGGATGGAGGAGTTAGATAGGGACAAGCTCGATACCCAGGGTTTCAATTGTTACAATTGAAAAGTCAGGGTTCTATTTGGGTATCATTGTAAACTCTGGGGTTTATTATATAATTTACCCAAAAATTCTTAAGTTGGACTTTGGAGGGAAAATGAAGAATGTTTGAGTTTTGGAGTGTTTTTTTAAAAACTAAAATAAGAAATACAATATTGGGCTGGAATTAGTAAGGAATAAGTAAACACTCTAAAACTACTATTTTTAGTACAATACATTTCTTCAATACTCTTAAATACACATTTGGAGGGCGTTGGGTTGGATATGCTCTAATATGTTGTCGGCCAATAGTGCAACAATGAGTTCAGAAATGTAAAGTAGGGGGGCAATTTTATCTGGTCTTTACATGGTCTTAAGTACCACCTCAACGAGAATATACAAAATTGTGAGTGACAAAAACTACTGTGAGTTGGCATCCTGACATTACTAATCTTTTCCTATAACCTTTGCCCCCTCCTTCCCTCCCCTCATGTAAGAAAACAAAAAAGTATCACCAAGACAAAAGACTCATAAAGAAAACAAGTTGAAAAGAACAATAGAGTATTGATGTCCAATTATGATTGGCAAGAAAAAACTACTTCCTACGCAATAATATTGATATGTATCACCAAAGAAACTACTTCCTATAGCAGAAAGAAGGCCAAGCGGATCACAGAATTCTGATGTGAAAGAGTAGTTAAGGGTTCACAAATTACCAGAAATTTGGCAAACACCATTGATGCATCCCAAACTGTAGTCCCCAAATGCTTAGAATTGGGATCCTAAACAATTGCAACAGATTTCAATTGTTAAGATATAGGTAAGAGAATTGTTAACATTAGAGTAATATTACATAATCTGTATCATGTAATGGTGAAAAATGAAGACATCAAAGCCATGTTACGTAACAGATTTAGGTTAGTAAGGACTAAGGACAAACGCAACATACTGTAGTATACCGTGAATGCGAAAGGGCTGATTCTTTATCTTACAAAGCACAAACAATCACTGATTTTATAGAGGCAACAAAGTTGTCATGAATTTAGATACTACTCAGAAAAAAAAAGAAAAGAAGTGATTCTCTACTGGCTCCTGTAAAAAAGATTTGCGACTCTGGACCAATATAAATTTTGAGGGTAGGACTCCTGAGGTCAATAATAGCATACCCAAACCTTGATCAAAAACCAAAGTACCATTATGAAAGTTCAGAAAAGGAAAAGAAAAGAATGTAAAAAAACACCCTACCACAAGTACCTGAGAAAACTGTAGTTGATGACCCATAAGTTCAAACAAAATGGCTGAAGTGTCGGGAGAATTTAACCTGGAATGAAAATTTTGGACAGTGTAAGAAACAAGTTTCTTCAACCACGAGGGAGGGAAAATTTGACTCTATAACTACCTCTATTGAATAGCACAGCTTAAGGTAACATGATGGATACGAAAACAATTACAGAATTTACATAACCAGCTTATAGAACTTGGACTTTTAAGTGAAATCATCCTATAAAATTAATAACAAAGGTGCTCTAATACAGATATAACAACACATCAAACTAACTGTTAAAAAAGCCATAATGGCCGAAACCAAAGAAACTGAACAAAAGCTGAATAGCTATGTAAAAGTAGAAAAACATTCTGAAGAAAGGAGAAGTGGGTGTGAAAGTGGGATTAGGTCTTCAATAATTTATCCAGTTTGGGTTTGTGCTGCTGCTGCCATAAAAAGTGAGAAAGCGAGGGGCTACTAAAGGCACAAACAATCAAACAGATCAGCTCTAGCACGTTATACAATTATACAGATCATCAATTGATCATGATCATGAACATAATCATGAAAGAGTGTCCCTACTTAAAGAGAAGAGGAGCAAACCTTTCAGGTTCCATAGAAGGCTACAATGAACGAAAGTAAAGCTTTGGCACAAACTGTGAAAAATACAGGTCAGAATGTCAGATATTCAAGTATGATACAGCCAAGTAACTTCATTTGAATGTGTCCGAAACAAACCAGATTAAACCAATCAAAGCTTTGTATCCAAATTCCAACGATCAGAAATGAAAAGTAAGAGGATAATAGAAATTAAAATAGGTAATATCCACAAAAGATTAAACCCACAATTGGATAGCACAAATGTTGTATACCACTTTTTGAGGATCGATTAAGTTCTCTGTTCTAACATGGGGAGGGTGAGGTGGGCGGGGTTAGCATAAAAGTTATTGAAAGGTTCAAAAAGCTTATACATAGTTTCTGTCCGTGAAATTGTGCAATCAAAATGGATTCAAAGTTTATCATCTCTTATACCAATAAAATTGCCTCAAAGTCTATCCATCTCTTACACCAATAAAACATGCACAGTGTTGGAAGTAAAATTGCTATTCAATCTGATCATGCAAAATAGAACAAAACCCACAAAAAGAACACAGCGGTAAAAGAAATTAAGAGCTGATGTAGAAACCTCAATGTTGCCTACAATAGTTATATTAACCTCTCCAAAAAGATAACTAATTATTTGGCTTTGGATAAGCTAATCTAAGTACTCCATGGGTTGATTCAACTCTTTAGGGATTTGACAATAATTGTTTTGCAAATCGAACACCGAAGTGATAGAAAATGAATCCTTAAGATTCCAAAGCTTTGCAGTTCCGTCTTACCTGTTATTGCAGAAGCCAAACAGAAAATTAAGAAAGGTGACCCAACTCCCTAACCAGTGGGAAAAAACAATAATCGTAGAGTATATGAATCAGTAATGCTACTCTCACACCTCCAAACACACCCCCAATCACACCGAAGTGGGATCCACCCCCACCCTATATAAGCCAGAAAAAAAATCCAAATTTTATTTCCCCAAATTTCATTTCTTTCCCCAGCGTATTCAGGGAGAGACAGAGGAGGAGGAACACGACAATCACCACCACAGCTGACGCGACCGCAACCACCACCACCACCACCACAGCCGCTGCGACCTTCACCGCCCAACTCCGCCGCTACCCGACGCCATGTCCAGCGGCCCAACACTTCTTCTTCTCCTTCTCTCTCCCTTCTCTCTCTCTCAAACACACACACACAAACACACACACACACACACACACACACACACACATTACGCTTGACTCTCTCTCATAGGTAGAGAGATCAATTTGACACGCTCAAAATAGGTCAGTAAACAACTGGCTCAAACCCCTTTCAATGGCTTCTAGGGCTTTTATTTATACATGAACTCTAATTTTGATTGCTCTCCATATTCCCATATTTTAGTTGTTGGGAAGAGAAAATTGATTGTTTCATTGAGTTTCATGGTGAAAGATTCTTGTTCAATTGGCATTCACTGGGACTGTCCTCTGCTAAATTTGGGTCAGGCCCAGAACCCTAACCCTAATCCATCAAAAGCCATTTTCGTTGCAATAAGAAAGATTATTTTTGGTAAAAGTTCTATAGCGCAAAGGCTCAGTTCTTCGAAAAGAGACAGATTCACAGTGTCACAACTCACAATTGAGTGTGATACCGCGGGCAACACTTGTAATTCGAAACGATAGTAAAGCAGTAATGCAGGTTCAAAGATTGCGATGGAAGTTTAGAGGAAACCGCACCATTTTGGTGGATGGGCTTCGGTTGAAGTTCTATGGGATGTTCATAACTGGTTGTCTGGTAATGTCGAAGGGGGCGTGATTTTCATGTTCCAAACTTGTCATTCGTTGGAGAAGTAGCATTTCTGGATATCATTTTGTCAAGGCAATTGGGTTTATTTGTTTAAACGGGCTTCAACCAAAGTTGTGGTTACTTCAATCAAAAGAAGGACGACACTCAATTCAAACCGAGAGAAGTATCTCACCTCACTTACGAACATGAAGCTGATAGCATAGAAGTGGAATCAATAGATTTGGTCTCTGATTAGATACAAAGCTATGGTCAAGAAGATGTATGAACCTTGCCACATTAAGGAATGCCTATAAATAACACTTCCAATTATCATGGAAAATACTATGCGATCAGGAATGGAGTTAGCAAAAATTTAACTAAGGAATGCACGTCAAAAAATGCAAGCATGTTCAAGAAACGTAAGATCATTGGAATGGCTTCAAAATTTATAATCATGCACAACCAAAAGTGAAGCACTTTACTAGTTTCGAAAAAATACAAATAATGCTCAGCTAGTATTAACTTATTTAGGCAATACAGACTCATAGAAGGATGCAGGTGTTTGAGACTAGATGACTGAGAGATGCCTAAGAAATGATCAGTTATGTGTACTTGTGTTGTTATGATGGGCAGCCTGAGGAGGATGCTGCTCATAGAAGTATAGCACTAGATCAGAATGTATAAATTAAAACTGGTTTTCATAAATTCCAGGATTTAAAGATACTTCCATGTTTTGCAGTTTCCAATAGGAGCTATCAGAGCATGATGTATTTACAAGAGTCCCCGACTACAAATCTCCCATATTTGATGGAGTTGATTCAACTCATCAAGTTATGAATGGGTGAAGTATGAAGTTTGCAGTTTGCAGTTTTCTGAGGCCTCACACAGGGGCGGAGCTAGGATTTTATATTGGGGGTGGCAGTGGCACTACTAACAACAAAATTATAATATTGAACATAAAAACATACATATATTCCAACGATAATCATTCTTTACTAACCGATTGTTTTGTGAGAATTTCGATATCACAAAAAGAAAAAAGTATTATGGGGAGATATCATGGTAGTAACTCCATAAGAATGAATATCATTTGAGTTTGGTTCCAATGGTCAAAGTCTTTGTAGGATATCAATTCACTTCATCAAATTCAGACTCACATGGAGATATCAACAGCAAAAGCAATAGCAATAGACTTCAGTTCACAAAATTTTAAACACACAACAACAATTAGAGCCTTTTCTGGCTTCCATCCATTTTTCGATGCCAAGTTTAAAGGTCCAGTATGAGAAAGATCTGAAAGCGTAAATGGTTGCTAAATTTGCTGGCAGCTCGTTTAATTTTATTTTGGCATGACTCATGAGCATTTTAAATTCCTCCAATTGCATCGTATGTAAGATAACAGGCTCTCAACCCTTTGCCTCCTCCACAGAGACTCAAAATCAAATCACTATTTTCAAAATAAACAAAAGAAATCTGGAACAAAAAAATCCCCAAACACGGAATACCAATCGGCTGCAATAAATCCCCAAATACCATGATATTTCCAGAGGAATAGATAACATGATACATCATAAGTACATTGCTGATTGCTATTCACCGAAAATTGAAACCACAATAGACAACAGTACAACACAAACCTTCGAAGTTCGAAGTTGAGACGAAGACCAGTCAAACGGAGCGGGAGGTTGGCGGCTCGGCGCGGCGGATTTGCCGGAGTTGAGACAGTGACGATGTCGGCCCGGGTTAGGGGTTGCAACCGGCGACTCGGAGAGTAGTAATGATGTCGGCGCGAGGCCGGGGGTTTGCAACCGGCGACTCGGTGAGAGAGAGAGAGAGAGAGACCCGTGTGTGGGTGTGGCTTTGTGACCGTGTCGGCTCGCCGGGGTAAAGGAGAAGGGGGGTGGCTGGAGATGTCGATTTAAAATTTTGACCTATATATATATATATATATATAAAATATATATATATTTTTCCAAGTGAAGTCGGGGTGGCACGTGCTTCCCCACCAGCCAGCTCCGTCTCTGGCCTCACATAACTTCCACACATGGATGCGGGGTTGCTTAGTCCTACACATTTTGGTCAAAACTAAGTTCAGACCAAAACTCAATTTGGATTTTTGCAGAAGTAATTTCCGTATTTGGGTTTGTTCATTGTAGCAAAAACTTCAATATCAAAATCATTTTTCGAAATTTTGGAGTGAGACAAAGCTACATAACTTAGCAATGGTAGTAAGAATGAATTAAACTTGAGCGAGAGAGGAAGAGTTATATCTTGACGAAAACCATGAGCTATTGTTCTTCCGGAGATCAAAAGCAACAGGGCCACTCCATGAAAGCAAACACAGAGAATTGCAATGGAGTTCGTGGCGGGAATGGAGGTCAAGGTGGGCAGTGGTTGCATCGGATGTGGTGGTGGTGAGTTCCCTTCTTCTTCCTCCTTTCTCTCATGGTTTCCGCTAGGAAGGAAAATTAAATTTGGGAAAAACAAATTAGGGTTTTTTTTGTGGAAAACAAATTAGGGAAAAATAGTATGACAATGGATGACTAAAATATGCAACAATTTTGCTACACATACAACAAGAAGCACAACATAAAGCACAACAAAGTTCAAAACGACATCGTTTTGGACTTCTAAAAAAAAAATTTTAAACTCTCAGCAGTACACTCCCCAGAACCTTTCTTCCCCCTTTCTTCCCAAGCCCTCCCCGTAACCTTCTTCCCCAGCCGGCCAGCCCCCGTTGCACCCCCCCCCCCCCCCCCTGCCGCCCGGCTCCCCGCCCCCCGCGTTGTGATAGCCCTCCCCCCGCTCCCTATCCACCAGTCGACGAGTGACAGAGACAAAGGTAGAGTTCCGCGACCACCACCACACCTTCGCAAGGTCTCTCTCTCTCTCTCTCTCTCTCTCTCTCTCTCTCTCTCTCTCTCTCTCTCTCTCTCTCGTTCCCTCTCTGAAATTTGATTTTTGTGACCTAAAAATCCTAATTTGGTAAACCCTAATTTGTTTGATTTCCTATGCTCCTGGGCATCGTGACTTTATCAAGAAAACGATTACTAGGATCCCACAAGCTGACTGCGCCGATCTTTGGAAGATCTCGACTGGTGGTGGTGGCATTCGGTGGTGGTGGCGGTGGCGATTTGGTGGGTTTTGGCCGGGGGGGAGGGGGCTCTGGTTTGGAGAAGAAAGACTGGACCAATGAAGAAGTTTTTGGCCTTTTTTTTTTTAAAACAGTCCAAAACGACGTCGTTTTGGACTGTTGTGCTGAGTGTTGTGCAAATGTGTTGTACGTGTAGCAAAATTGAATATGCAATGCAAACCAAACAAGACCTTGACATAGAGATGAAAACTTTGAACTAAAAAGATTTAGTGTGAGTATACTACTCTAAATTGAAGAACTGGTTTGAGAGTTTTAGGCCAGTGATTTCAAATAGTCGCGGTGGGCGGTGGACGTCGCTGCATGGTTGCCAAATCTCTTTCTCTCTTGTACTCCGAATTGGTTTTGAGGGAAAATCCAAAATTAGAAATTTTTTTCCTTATATTTAGTGTGTGTGGGCCCCACCTAAGATGTGTGTTTGAGATGTGTTAGTGACATTTTCATTACAATAATGTTACCAACACACCTCAAAACACACCCCAACATACACCCATGTCGGGTTCATTCGTACTCCATAAAAGCCAACAAAAAAAGGCCTAGTTTTGATTTTTTCCAAAATCAATTTAGGTCTACGCGTTTTTGGGACAGAAAGGGGGGGAGGAACATCCGGCGACCAAACCTCCACCGCACCACCGCATCGTCCAAACCTCCACCAGACGCCAAACTCCTCTATTGCCGTTGAGCTCCACAGCGACTCCGGTGTCCATGCAACTCTAGCACTTCCTTCCTATCCATCATTCTATGTCATGCTCTCCGCTGTCACTAAGATGTCGCCCTCCGTTGAAGCAGCCAAAGCCGCCAGCAACAGAAGCAACAAAGAAGTGAGAGCAGGTAGAAAGAATAAAAACAGCAGTGAGAGTACAGATTATTGTTGTGGTTGGTTTATGTGTCTCTAATCTTATTTTGAACACACAAATATAGTAAAAAAGTCACTTGGCTTAGTAAGGATAACTAATTCAAAATCTAGATTTGTTATATCCAATTGAATTTCACACTAGATTATGATTTGAGTATTGTAATTCTTATGAACGTGATAGTAGTATACTTGAGAGTCATTAACTCGTAATATACTAGTTTGATGTTGTTGGTGCATGAACCGTATGGGTATGTTTTGCTTGAGTTTATGGATTTGATAGTTATGATAATTATATATAATAAAGATATGTGAGCCGTGTTGGCACATTTGCATTGGTTTGGTAGACTTGTGGAGTCACGATTGTTGCAGATATATTTGATATTGTTGATACTTGAATTGCGTTGGTGAACTGTGCCTAGCTATATGGGCCAAATAGTCATTTTTGTTGTTTACTAATGGGTATTATTTAGATATATGTGCATTGATGCAATTTGCTTCATTTATGGACTTATTTATATTTTATTATTGTGTCTCATTAGGCATGAAACATGCACGAGCAGAGTTTACATAGTTGAATTGACATGTAGACTTGTTTAGCCCTAGAGAATTGAATACTTATTGAGCATGGTTTGTCGCGCCCTCATTTTTAAATATAATAAATTTATACATTAAATATTGATAAAGACTCATAATCTAACCAGAATCCCTTAAAGTCCATTGATGAAAGCTAAAATTTATCAAGTTCTACGAGAATTACAAAAGAGGTCGGTTCGACCCATGATTACTATCTCCCAAAAAAAAATTCAAAAAAAGAAGTTAGATAGTTTAAATCACTTGAATCAAAATGAATAAAGTATGAGTTACGATACATCTTTTCGAAAACAAATTATAAAAGATGTTCAGTAACTCCTCTAATGCAGCTTTCAAAATATGTATGTTAATCCATACATGCCAAGCACCTCATGCTATGATCACTCCAAGATTGTACCTGAAAAGAATGAAGGGTTGAGCTTAATAGCCCAATAGAAAAATTTACACAAGTATTATATGCATATGACATGATATAATAAGTTATGCAATATTAATATCTACACAAGAGAGAGAAAGTAAGCAAAAACAGTAATGAGTCAAGAAATGTGCATAAACAACCACAATATGTTATGATTCTTCAATTCATCATTACAATTCTATGAATCATATGTGTCATTAATATATTTTCATTATGTGTCAGTGTATCATTCCTGACAGTTTTTCAAATGGGATTAGTTCATATATAGCCTAACATTTCTGAAGGATTCTAGTTCAAAATTATTCCTGACATTTCCAAAGGATTCTAGGCCTCGTTTGATAAATTTCTTAGTAGGTTGAGATTCATAAAACGGTGGGATTAGGATGGGATTCGTAATACCAAGGGATTATTAAAAACTGTGTTGTATGTTTGTTTATACTCGGGATAGGATTAATAATGCTGGATTGGTGTTTGTTTGCAAAAGGAATGGATGAGATTAAATTACATAATTTCTCAAATTGCCCTCATCTAAATTGTTTAATTATTTATGTTACTCATTCCAAAAGAATTATAAAATAAAGTTTATGGTCCAAATAATAAAAAATGAGTAATCTCTTAGTTTTATTTATATAATTATCTCTTAGGAAATAAACAAAATTAAAATATGAGCAATTTTATTTGTTTTATTTATCTTCTTATACTAATTTAGACCCATTTAAATAGAACTAAAGAAGATAATACCACGAAAACAGAAATATCTGGTCGATAACACTTACCAAACAAGGTCATTGATAGTAGTTACAAAAATCATTTCACAACTTACATTAGTGGCTCCAAATACAACCTATTTGCTTCTTCGTATTACATCAGACAAGTTTGTGATTTTTGACAAACCAAAAGACATTGTTCGGATATGAAGCGCCAAAGTTTAATCCTAAGTTTGACTAGAAGAAAAAGTATCATACAACATATTGTACTAAGAAGGACATAGCGGCACCGAGAATGAACCAAGCACAGTTATGGCCACATCGTGACCGTCCAATGACGTGTTTGTGCGTAGCATGGTCAGTGTTTGTCAGAGTTTGTTCAACAGTTGGTAACAACGGGACTTGAGTGTCGAGCAGCGCTTCAGTTCTTCCAATAGGCCTCGTGGTAGTGTAGTCCGTAAAAAATGCAGTGTTGGCCTCATCCAAGGTTTCAAATTTCTTGAAAAGTGCATGCGGATATCCAGAAACTTGTTGGTTACAAGCCGCCCAAGAGTCATAAACTCCTGGAGTACGTCCCACATACACAACGTAATAGAATTTCTTCATTGCCTATCGTGGCCTGCAAAAATTTAAGCATCTTCATAAAAGGCACTTGTCCATGTTCAGCAGATATAAACATGCAGATCAGAATATCAAAAGGAAGATATAAGGCTTGTCCATGTTCAGCAGATAAAAGGCTTGTCCACGTAATAGAACACTTGTCCATGTTCAGCAGATATAAAAGGCCAAGTATGGGCATTCAGCCCAACTAACAACCATAAGAAACATGCAGATCAGAATGAAAAATAGATCAGAAAATCACACATGCAGATCAAAAGAATGGTTGCAGATCAGAAGTACTTGAATGCTAGTGAAGAATAGCTGCAGATCAGTGAATACTAGTGAAGACACACACACACAGAGGAGGAGGGGGAGGAGAGAAAGAGAGAACAACTACCATGCGACAAAAGAAAAACCCAAACCCAAATCATACAGATGGCTCAGCAAACCCAAACAACATTGACATAATAGATGGCTCAGCACAAAAGAAAAACAACATTGTAGCAGATCATATTTATACAGATCATGCATATAGATCAGCACAAGCAACTGCAGATGACATATGCAGAATTCGGGTTAACATATTCAACCCCACATGGGTTGGTCGGGCTGATGACATATGCAGAATTCGGGTAAACCCAGATTAGGCATATCCCCTTTGGCCTTTTTAGCACTCACTGGTTTTATCACTGGTAAACCCGGAACCCTCTGATACCACAAGATTGAGATTAAGCTGAGACCGTTGGAACTTACAACAAGCAGCAACATATAAACATAATTCCAAACTTACAAAAAGCAGAAAGATCAACAAACAAGACAAGTGAAACCAAATTCAGAAAAACATACATGATACAATGTAAGCCTTGAGAAAACATGAAGAAGAGTTGAAGCTCTCAGGTAGTCTTTTTGGTTCACTGACAGTGAAGTTGGAACGGACTGGTCTTCCAAAAGTAACACCCATTCTGACGTTTGGTTTTGCTAAAACAACACATTTATGAATGAAAACCATTCAACAACTCACATGAATGACCAGTTCACCGAGGAATGACCATTCCATCCATTTCTAAACTCATTCTAGTGAACCAAACACTACCTCACTTCACGAAATATATCGCAAGTCAAGTGATCAAACTAACCAAATTTCAATCCTCAACCAACTCAATTCTTTTACATCCAATCCAAATAGACCAGCATAACACTAAACTAATTTCTCTTCTTCACTTATCTTCTCAGGTCTAGAAATTACCATATTATACAGATCAACTGCAGATCATGCATATAGATTCTAACATAAATGCAACAGATCAGATCATACAAAAGTTCATGCATTGCAGCAGATCATATTATACAGATCAGATCATGCATTGCAGCAGATCATACACGCAACACGCAGCAGCAGATCATAAACCAGGAAACACCAATAGATTACAACATATTACCAGATCAGAAATGGCCATAAACACATCAGATTATAGGCTAAATACCACACAGTTCAAACGTATAAATACCATAACCATAGCAAAAGCAGATTACGTATCTAAATACATAGGTGATGGACCGATTACATGTCCCAAAAGCAGATTACGTATCTACATACATAGGTGATGGATCGATGACATGTCCCAAAAGCCAACTACATAGGCTTATGCATTGCACAAGTAACGTAACTATTCATTGGCAATAAGTTACAAAACACCAATGACGAATACATCAACTTTCCATAAGTTTTACACAAAAATATAGACCGTAAGTTACACAGGTCCTAGAAAAGCCCATTCAAGAGCATGATAGTCCATTGGAGCTTTTGCTCTTGAGGTAGACTGAAGAACAAATCAACGTGTTTAGGATTGTCGACTATCATGGTCGCAGCCCTCAACCGTTGTACAGATTCAAGTGGCAAAGTTAGAAGAGCATCGAACACCTCCTTCCTAGCATCGGACATGTCATGAGCATGGCATATCCCCTTCGCCATCTCAGCCATCCTGATGTTTGTGTTTTCGAAAAGGGTCCCAAAAGTTCCAGCCATCTCCGATAGTCCTTTTAAGATTTCATCACTGGGTCGGGGTCTTTTTTTTCCACTTATCTTCGTGGCAGGTGGTGTAGCGGCTTGTGGAGTACCCTGGGACATGGTGAAATCCATATCATGCCCCAACGAAAAGTCAAATACAGGAGAGTAATACCCTTCCTCCGGTGTCTCCTCCCTATTCATTGCTGTAGCGGATTCAGTTGGAGCCTCAGCGTTATCTCCATTAGTTCTATCTTTGCCAAACAGGTTGAGCCAATCATCGTAGTAAGGAAAAGGCTTATTTCTCATTCCCTTCGCATCGGAGACACACTGTAAGTGGTTACAATAAATTTACTATGCAGCACATAACAAATATAGGTGAATGATAAGTACTAATATTTTGTAATGGGATATAAGTTTATAGTGTCGTACCCTAACATAATTGTCCCACACGTCATCGCTATCCACTAGGACCATTTTTTCCACGTCATCCCATCTGAACCCACTCGTTCGAAGCATGTCTTGCAGGTGGTTATACTGTTTTCGCCAAGTTTTTATCTTTGATTCAATGTGAGGGTGCCCTCTCAAATCAGTACCTGCGAAATTTAGAATTATCTTCTTCTCACACTCCCCATAGAAGCCCCCTTTGAATTGCCCACAGTCCAGTTTCCATGTAGCGTTTTCAGCGATCAATTCTTTCATTGTGTTTAGCAAGAATTCCTCCTCACGTTTGTTCCAAAAGCGCCTTGTGGATTTCACCGCAGATGCTTTCTTAGACATACCTACGTAGTTAGGTATTAGCAATACAACATGCATACACACACATAACATAGTCCATTAACATTTTGAAATTCAGTCCACTCCTCTTACAGTTCAAACACAATAATGCCGAAACAAAAACCAATGGTAATGCAGTCCAAATTAATAACTGAAAGTCTGAAATGGAATAACAAAGTCGTAGACTGTTATTACAAACATAGAAAATAACTTCAGCGGCCTAACTATATCAATGTCCATCTACCGACTGGCCTGCCACTCGTTGTACATTTGTGTGGCTAATGCAGTCCTCCATTCACTCCATTGGTCTGTCGCTTCTACGACATTAATAAATTCCTCCCCCACCTCCATTGGTTGCGCGTCTAACTGTTGTTGGGCATGTTCTTCCAATGAATCAGTTGGCATTTCCCGTCTGATGTGATTGTGCAAGAGACAACACGCAGTGATTATACGACATTGTGTTTTGATGGGGAAAAAAGAGTGAGACCTCAAAATAGCCCACCTTGCCTTAATCATTCCAAAACACCTCTCAATCACGTTACGAGCGGCAGAATGCTTCATATTAAAAAACTCTTGAGGGCTCGTAGGAGTACGACCATTTTTCCACGTGCTCAAGTGGTAACGTTGCCCTCTATAGGGTGCTAAAAAGCCCTCCCCGTTAGTATAGCCGGCGTCTACAAGATAGTAATTGTTAGAAATAGTGTATTCACATTATTTATTTATTTTGATGATGCCAAGATTAAAAATGAAAATTATATATAAACAAATAGATGTATGGAAAGTCGGTACTCACACGTAAGGATTCAGATCATAGTCTAAGCGTACCATGACCATGGAACAATCATCGAACGATATCCGTGTTGAAATTGTTATTATATTATGATGATCATGTTTGATGTTGATTTGGTTGAGCAAAGCACAGGTTTTCAAAAGCTACAGGGTGCAGTTGATCGGTCTCTGTCTGCGGTCAACCGGGCTATGCGGTCGACCGGACCTACCAGGCGGTTGACCGGACCAGGCGGTCGACCGGGACCATCGTGCGGTCGACTGGTCGCTGTTTCGTGCGAAAAATTGCAAATTCAAGTTTGGCAAAGATTTACTCGATGAGATCTTTCCCTAAATAGCTCAAACGGTCGATTGAGAGGATTTTGGAAGGTTGGAAGATCGTGCAATCATTTTGGTAATCACCAAGGCTCCTCCAAGATTCGGGATTTCGCGTATTAGGGTTTATATAACATATTGGCTGCATTTACAGAGACGAACACGCATTTATAGAGCTCTACTGCACAACCAAGTGATCCCCTACCATTGAATCAACTACTCTCACGTGGCTACACATTGTATTTACCTTTGGAGTGAGATTTTGAGAGAGAAGAAGAGAGATTAGTTAGCATATACCATTCTTTATGTCATTCTCCTCTCTGTACGAATTGTGTGAGACTTTGTGTGAAGTCTCCCTCATTTATCTTGTATCGCTGATGTATGTGTGAGGTTTGTGGAGTACAAACCTTGGGTAATCGAATCTGGGTATAAAGATTCGGTGGTTCGGTTAGCTCATCGGGAAAGCTAACGGAAAGAAGGATTGTAAGGATTTGTGTGACACCCAAAGTTGCTCGTGTTCTAGTAGATCAAAGTGACTCCTAGGGAGTGGACTAGGCTGGGCAGTGGACACGCTCAGACCGAACCACTATACATCGGTTGCATCTTCTCCTCCTTATCTTTACTTACGCTTTTATTGCTATATTGTGTGCTTGTCATTATATCTGCTTAAATCCAATCTTTAATAAGCTCTAAGGATTTTTAGTAGTAATTTTTATTGAAAAATCCAATTCACCCCCCCTCTTGGGTTGCCACATGGGTAACAATTGGTATCAGAGTAAGGGCTCTAGCATATAGACTTCACTGTCTTAGAGTAATTTTATGGCAACCATGAGTACCTTTCTAGCCGAGGGACAATCTAGTAACCGACCTCCATTGTTCTCCGGTAGTGACTACAACTATTGGAAGGCTAAGATGACCATATTCATTCAAGCCACTAACATTGAAGCATGGTCCATTATAACTAAAGGACCTACCATACCCACTAAGGTAGTAGATGGAACTAGAGTACCTAAACTAGAAGATGAATGGAATGATGCTGATAAACGTGCTATTCAATTAAATGCTAAAGCTAAACATTTTCTATATTGTGCATTAGATTCTAAAGAATTCAATCGTATATCATCATGTGAAACTGCAAAAGAAATATGGGATAAATTAAAAATTTCACATAAGGGAACAAACCAAGTTAAGGAAACAAAAGTTAGTATGCTAGTCCATAAATATGAATTGTTCAAAATGCATTCTGATGAAACTATATCTGTTATGTTTACAAGATTTGCTGATATTGTTAATGGACTAAGCTCTCTTGGTAAAGTGTACTCTAATGCAGAAATGGTTAGAAAGATTCTCAGGTGTTTGCCTAAGAATTGGGAACCAAAAGTCACAGCAATCCAAGAAGCAAAAGATCTGAATGTACTCAACTTGGATGAACTATTGGGGTCACTCATGACACATGAGATAAACCTAATGGGTACAGAGGATTATGAAAACAAGAAAAAGAAAATGATAGCATTCAAGACATCCACCCGTCAAGAAGAAGAAGAAGATGAGGAAGAAGAGGAAAACGAAAGTGATGAGGAAGTAACCCTTTTGACCAACAAATTCAACAAGTTGATCAAAAGAGGAAAATATGGCAAGCAACCTCCTAGAAGAAATTACTCCAAGGATAATAGCAAGAAAGATCAGATTATATGTTATAAGTGCAAAAAGCCAGGTCACATTAAGTCAGAATGTCCAAGACTTACCAAAAAGGAAAGAGATATAAGAGGACTTACAAAAGGAAACAGGCTATGGTAGCAGCTTGGGGAGAAAGTGACGCTGACAGCTCAGATAAGAAATCAAGTGAAAATGAAATGGTAAACTTATGTCTCACAACTCAACATCAAGAAGAAGAATTCTTTGACACTTGCTCTAATTTCAACAATGACAAATTCTGTCTTATGGCATTCGATGATGACGATGAGGTATATTCTGATCCGATTTCTTATGAAGAATTGCAAAGTAACTTTGATGAACTACAAGCATCATTCAATGAATTATATGATGAATCTATAAGAATAGGAACCTCGCATGATAAGTTAAAGAAATATGTCGCATCACTTACTAAAGAACTAGAGGATTTAAAAATTAAAAACAAAGCACTAAAAGAAACGAATGAAGATTTGTGCAAAACGATTTCTAAATTTACTCAAGGAGAAGAAAACTTGAACAAGTTACTTGGTGCACAAAAATGTGTGTTTGACAAAGCCGGTATCGGGTATAGACCATTCAAAAAACAAAAAGACTTCAAGAATGTGTTTATCAAAAGTTCTACATTAAATGCACAACATTTTACTTGCACTTATTGCAACCAAAAAGGACACACGCAATATTTTTGTGATATTAAGAAAGATGTTCGAAAAGGAAAGAAGACTGTTTGGATTCCTAAATATATTGGCACTAACATTCAAGGACCCACCTAGATTGGGTACCAATGAACATTCATCTTTGTAGGTTTGTTGGAGCTTGAAGTCTAAAATGAGTGGGAATTCATCCAACATAACCCAACCGATAAAATAATAGGTAATTCAACAAAAGGTATATTTCTTGTTCATCCTTTTCAAATATTTGTAGCTGTTTAGCTTTCTCATCTTAATTAGAACTTACAATTCTTTTATAAGCAGAATATGATGAAAGATAAATTTTGACAATACAAGATGAGTAATTAGGTTGAAATAAATAAAATTTGAATCTTAGTCCCAAAACTAACTGTTAGAAATAAATTGGATAAATCCAGCATCATTGTTAGAAATAAAACTAGCTAGTTGGACAAGTTTACAATTAAGAAGAAGTCATCAATTTTAATGACATGTTTGCTCCTGTAATTAGATTAGAAGCAATTCGCATGTTATGAGCAGTCGCATATTTTAAAGGTTTTAAATTGTTTCAAATGGATGTTAAAACTGTCTTTTTAAATGGATTCATTCAAGAGAAAGTCTATGTTAGACAACCTCCAAGTTTTGAAAATCATGCATTTGTTGATCATGTTTACAAACCTACAAAAGCTCTTTATGAATTAAAACAAGTGCCACGTGCATGGTATGATAGGCTAAGCAGATTTCCCATAGAAAATGATTTCTCTAGAGGAATGATCGACACGATACTTTTTATCAAAACTAAAAATCATAATATGCTTATCATGCAAATATATGTTGATGACATTATATTCAGTGCTACTACTAATGAATCTCTTTGCAAGGACTTTTCTGAAAAAATGCAGGGATAGTTCGAAATAAGCATGATGGGTGAGCTAAATTTCTTCCTTGGCATTCAAATCAAACATCAAAGGAAGGCATCTTCATAAATCAAGCCAAGTACATAAAGAAGTTGTTCAAGAGATTCAAAATGGAGGAGTGCAAAACAATGAAGACTCCAATGAGCCTTACAACCAAGCTTGATAAAGATGAAAATGGTAAAACAATTGATACTAAAATGTATCGAGGTATGATAGAATTATTGTTTTATCTTACTGCTAGTAGACTTGATATAATATTTAGCGTATATCTTTGTGCACATTTTCTATCTAACCCTAGGGAGTCACACCTAGTAGTTATTAAGCGTATCCTTAGGCATCTCACTAGAACTCCTAGATTAGAGTTATTCTACCTTAGGAACACGACTGTTGCTTTATTGGATATTCCGATGCTAACTATGCGAGTAGTAAAACCGATCATAAGAGCACAAGTGGCGCATATAAATTCTTAGGATGTACATCAGTGCCATGGTCCAACAAGAAGTAAAATTTTGTTGCCTTATCTACTCTAAAACATAACATATAGCAGTTGAAAATTGTTGTGCACAGTTACTATGGATCAAATAGAAATTGGAGCATTTTAAACTGTATTATGATCATATTCCAATTCGATGTGACAACATTAGTGCAATAAATCTTACTAAGAATCCTATTCAACATTCCTAAACAAAACATATTGAGATTCGACATCATTCTATAAGAGATCATACTCAAATGGGAGTTGTTGTTTTTGAACTTATAATACCGACAAGTTTTTGACGGATATATTTACAAAACCCTTGAATAAAGCTCAATTCAATCTTATATATCGAGAACTTGGAATGATTGATGATTTCTTAACTAAATTTTCAAGGATTCTACAAGATTTAATGTGGCGTGTAATAACATTGAAAAAGAGTATACTATATCACGATATATTTGAAAATACTCCTATATTTTATTTAGATATCATTTGCATGTCTTTCACAGTGTTCTAAGTCTTTAGTGAAACATATTTTATCATCTAAACCATCATACGGTCAACCGGCAATACCTGCGGTCAACCGGGGGAGCCATCTGCACCTGAGCAGTGATTCTCAGTATGCTACATTATTTTTGATGATTCCACAGGGGGAGAGTTATGCATGTAGAAGAGATATGAGAGCGATAGACTTATTATGGGAGCGATAGAGAGTTAAGAGAAAGTCTCATCTTTATAGTACTCTTATTTACGTATGATTAATATCATTTATCATATCTATGACATACGTGTTTTGAAATAATAATTCATCTTGGCTTAATGATTTTATGGATGATATCCGTGTTAGATGAATTGATTGATACATATTCTAAATATTGTCTCAATACATTGTGAATGTATCATTTGTTTCATTGAAACATTGCTTATTATTGATGAACTAAGTGCGATATGGATAGACATTGCATCCTCTCTTGGTTTTAAAATTTGATATTATACTTATTCACTCCATAATGCATACATTGAGGGGGAGCATATTTTTCAAGAGATGTGTACATTGATCTAATTTATTTTATATCCATGCATATATGTGTCATCATCAAAAAGGGAGAGATTGTTAGAAATAGTGTATTCACATTATTTATTTATTTTGATGATGCCAAGATTAAAAATGAAAATTATATATAAACAAATAGATGTATGGAAAGTCGGTACTCACACGTAAGGATTTAGATCATAGTCTAAGCGTACCATGACCATGGAACAATCATCGAACGATATCCGTGTTGAAATTGTTATTATATTATGATGATCATGTTTGATGTTGATTTGGTTGAACAAAGCACAGATTTTCAAAAGCTACACGGTGCGGTTGACCGGTCTCTGTCTGCGGTCAACCGGGCTATGCGGTCGACTGGACCTACCGGGCGGTTGACCGGACCAGGCGGTCGACCGGGACCATCGTGCGGTCGACCGGTCGCTGTTTCGTGCGAAAAATTGCAAATTCAAGTTTGGCAAAGATTTACTCGATGAGATCTTTCCCTAAATAGCTCAAACGGTCGATTGAGAGGATTTTGGAAGGTTGGAAGATCGTGCAATCATTTTGGTAATCACCAAGGCTCCTCCAAGATTCGCGATTTCGCGTATTAGGGTTTATATAACATATTGGCTGCATTTACAGAGACGAACACGCATTTACAGAGCTCTACTGCACAACCAAGTGATCCCCTACCATTGAATCAACTACTCTCACGTGGCTACACATTGTATTTACCTATTGAGTGGGATTTTAAGAGAGAAGAAGAAAGATTAGTTAGCATATACCATTCTTTGTGTCATTCTCCTCTCTGTACGAATTGTGTGAGACTTTGTGTGAAGTCTCCCTCATTTATCTTGTATCGCTGATGTATGTGTGAGGTTTGCGGAGTACAAACCTTGGGTAATCGAATCTGGGTATAAAGATTCGGCGGTTCGGTTAGCTCCTCAAGAAAGCTAACGGGAAGAAGGATTGTAAGGGTTTGTGTGACACCCAAAGTTGCTCGTATTCTAGTAGATCAAAGTGACTCCTAGGGAGTGGACTAGGCTGGGCAATGGACACGCTCAGACCGAACCACTATACATCGGTTGCATCTTCTCCTCCTTATCTTTACTTACGCTTTTATTGCTATATTGTGTGCTTGTCATTATATCTGCTTAAATCCAATCTTTAATAAGCTCTAAGGATTTTTAGTAGTAATTTTTATTGAAAAACCCAATTCACCCCCCCTCTTGGGTTGCCACCTGGGTAACAGTAATGACCTGCTCAAAAAATAGGCTCACATGTAATCAGAAAGTTGTAATTTTACCATTGACAAAATTTTAACAATTCGAGGGTCATACCGTTTGGGACTCTCAAGCCATTCTCTCTACTTACAGCATCTCTAAGCACCCTAGAGTCAGATGCTGATCCTTCCCATCCAGGCATTACATATATAAATTGGGCATCCGGAGAACACACACCCAACACATTTGTTGCAACTTCACCCTTCCTGGTTCTATACCTTGGTTTGTTAACAGCTGCAACGCGGACATCTACATAGGTCCCATCCAGTGCTCCAAGACAATTCTATGAAAATATGATTACATGTTACTTTTCACATATGGTAAAAGTACATTGACTTAATGCACTATCCTTACGGTAAACACTTACCTGAAACCACCGCCACCGATCGTCATGGGAATTAGGAGGAATTGGCTCTGGGGCTTTAAGTAGAATATTATGGAGGTTCAACACAGCCTTGAGTGCCTCATTGAAGTACTTGCTTATTGTTTGGCCACTCCTCAAGAAGTCAAACTTTATATGGCGATTCTTTTTGTGATGGGCAAGGGTCCATACAAATATCGCCATTTTTTCCTCTACAACCACTTACCTTGAATCGGACAACCCAACGCCTCTTGCCATCATGCATAGTCGCATGAATGCATGTCTACTCATTCTTAGTTGGTTAAAGCAATCTTCTTCACTATTTTTAACCAACCGGTTTAAACGGTCTAACTGCGTATGGAATGGATGTGGATTTCTAATAACAACATCCCTACGTTGGATCCCTTCCACGGCGGCGTGTATCATGGTCATGAAAAAGGCGCACGCATAGTTCAAGGATGTAACAACTTGTTGTAAGGCGACAAAAGCATTCACCATTTCATCCATGTCATCTATCTCGCCTTCATTGTCCATTGTTCTACATGTATTATACAAGTCAATCAAACGAACAACGTTAACACATACACTGGCCTCTGACCAATTCTAAAATTACACAATATTATGAACTTATCCATGGAATATCTCCCTAAATTCACAATCAATGTCATTTTCGAGACATAAACTCATCCATTGGACGTCCTATAATTTGGGGAAAGTATTTATTAAGGGAGCTTTACATGTTTCCTATACCAATCAACCCTAATAATAAACCTTGTGACACTACTACCTAAACTGTGCACACTTTCGAAGAATACTACCAGATCAGTAGGGGTGAAAATGCCATATGCAGACCGACCTCTAAACTCATACAAATGCCGGTGAAAGACCTACTATGGTCTAGGCTGATTAGCACCTTTTCCAAGCTTTGTGTGTTTTCACTTAGGTCTTCAAAATGTCTTTTAAGTTTTGTAACCAAGTGTTTTGGCATGTTCACTTCACATTGGGATTTTGAAGCGAGTTGGTGCATCCCTAAAGATGGTCTTATCCTCTTCCCCAGCAGAATCATCTTAATGGGTCTCTCTGACAGGTAAATTGGACATGGATGTAGACCTAATGAGCAAAGTCAAAAATTACATCTTTGAAAATGACAAAATAGTCAAAGATTTCACAAAATTCTTTAACTTACCAAGGAATCTTCACTATGACCATTGGCATTTGGCACATTTATGACAAGAGAAAAACAGAACAAAAAAACAGGAGATACTGCAAAAAAGCCAAAGGGTTTGCATCATATGTGAGAAAAAGAGCACCCAAACTTGAAAACCTTCACAGAAGTTCTTCACAAATATGCAGCAAGGGGAATGTCTTCCACTCTGAAATAAACCTTTCGCGATTTCATCATCACCTAATGGCCGCCCATGTTCAATTAGTCCAACTAATTCTCTCACAAATGGGAAAAAATGCGATCCAAGAGAATTTGTCATATTGTGTCAATCTAAGAGTTTATTTTTCTCCGATATGTTTTTCTCAACCAGCGAATCCCATTTGACTAACCGCATAGACATCTATAAAACATTACAAGGCAACACAAGAATCAACATTCGCATTTTCAAGGGACACTGAATTAAGAACCAAGTCATACACCAGGGTGTTTATAGAGACCTCAAGAGTGAAAAGCCAACGATCCAAGTACCCCAACTTTTCCTAAAGATTTTAACTACGTAAGTCGATATTTGGGTGCAAAAAACCAAAAAATGAATCAGAGGGGAAATCAAAATTTACTCAAATTCGAGCATCAAAATTATTTACAAGCTTAAAAACGACTCATCAATGGGTTGAATGATGAATGTGACCAGCAAGATAGGATATATCGAATTTCAGATATACGAACAGAAGTAAAAGCCTTCTCCTCTCTATCACATACGAACAGTCATGAAATGGCAAAATTTCCAAAAATTTATTTAAAGCATGTTCGAGAACCAAATTTCTACTCAATAAAATGCAAAATATACTAATCTTACAACCAAATACTTACAAGATAATATCTGTTTCTGTGTCTCTTGTTAGATCCCTCACCTAGCTCCAACATTCTAAGTATGGATGTGGGTAGTACATATTTACATCAGAATCTCTTTTATATGCAAGAAACTTTTGCTGTTGTGCAACAAGAAGATTTCTTAAAACATTGAAAAGCTAGACATCAGTATCAACCTTGTCAAGCCAAGAAAGCTAGACACATTAAGAATCCAATCTAATGTTTTCCAAACATAAAGATAACTCATTTTGCTGGGGAAGAGGATAATTCTGCTAGTTTTATGTAGTGGCGATTAAAACACACAGCTTTCATGTATCTCCAGTCATTTGGTAGGCCCTATTACCAATTTTCATGGCTCGATTCAGCCCATTTCCAGAATATCAGATGTATAATGCAAATGACTAGTTAAGCTCTCAGATTCTATATAAGTTCTGACATTTGGACTAAATTAGTTATCAAACTATTGTTCACAAAAACAGATTTACAAACCATAAACTCGAACAACCAGATGCTCCTGGTGTCTGTGTATGGCGCAACATGAAACAACCATAGACGGGTGAAAATAACAGATGCAGACCGACCTCTAGACTCGAACAACCAGGAATCGCATGTTCAAGAACAAATAAATTTGTAGGAAAGCAGATCAGATGTTCCAAGTGTCTGTGTATTTGTGAAGAAATCGACAATGAATCGTGCACGACAGTGATGAATGAGATGCAGACCAATAAACTCGAACAACTATGAATCGCATGTTTAAGAACAAATCACAAATGGGGAAAAATCGGATGAAGCACCTGTGGAGAAGACGAGCTGCAGATCTGAGAGTGACGTTCGCTAGGGCCAAATGGGTAACTCGCTTTCTTCAATGGTGGATTGGGTTGATAATACCATGTCTAACGTGGTATTAGTAATACGCGCTATTCACCGGCTTCCTCATCCCATCGTCTTCTTCATCCCAGGCTTTCCGGTTTGCCAAACAGAGGCTATCTAAACCCATGAGACTGATAATCCCATCCCAAGGTCTTAACACGTTTTACAAACGAGACCCTAGTATGTTGTTCACATATGCCATGTGACCGGCCGACAAAAGTGCATTGTTAGGGCATCGATCTAAGTTAAGGTTTAAATTTATGAAACAGGACTTCTCTCAACGATTTAAAAGGGGTATAGTGGAGAGTCTGGAGTATGACCATCTCGATACTGGATTGATAACTATTATTGTATGCAAACTCGACAAGTGGCAAGTGGTCTTCTCAACCATCACAAAAATTCAAAACACAAGCCCGAAGCATGTCCTCCAAAATTTGGATTGTCCGTTCGAATTGCCCATCTGTCTGAGGGTGATATGCGGTGCTAAACAAGAAATTTGTGCCAAACGCTACTTGCAAACTCTACCAAAAATGAGCGGTAAACCACGAATCTCTATCGGATACAATGAATACAGGAATCCCATGAAGACGAATGATCTCATGAATATATATGCGACTAAGTTTTTCCACTGAATCGGTCACCTACCAAACCAAACCAAACCAAACTGAGCCTTGTGTCCCAAATCAATTGGGGTCGGCTACATGAATCCTTTTCCTCCAAAGAGTTCTGTCAAGTGCTGTTTCCTCACTTAGCCCTAGTAGACTTAAATCCTTGCGCACTACCGCATCTAATGTCAATTTGGGTCTTCCCCTCCCCGGAGCATTGCTATGCAAAGCTATCCTATCCGCTCTCTTAACTATTGCCTCCGTAGGTCTACGATAGACATGTCCAAACCACCTAAGCCTATTTTCCCTCAACTTCTCGTCTATAGGTGCTACGCCTACCATCTCGCGGACTGTTTCGTTTCTAATCCTATCTCGTCTAGTCTTACCACACATCCACCTCAACATTCTCATTTCCGCTACACTCATCTTGGTCACCTGTTGTTTCTTCATAGGCCAGCATTCTGTCCCGTAAAGCATCGCTGGTCTTATAGCAGTTCTATAGAATTTTCCCTTCAACTTTGTGGGTACCCTCTTGTCGCACAGTACACCAGTAGCACTTCTCCACTTGAGCCACCCCACTTGGATCCTATGGGTCACATCATCCGTAATCACCCCACTGAATCGGTCACCTAAATAAGTAAAAAGTGAGCAGTTTTTGTCAAACGATCAACAATCACCCAAATAGCGTCATGTCCCCTCCGCGATTTCAGTAGACCCGAAACAAAATCCATTGTAACATTCTCCCATTTCCACTTAGCTATAGGTAAAAGTTGCAACTCCCCAGCCGGTCGTTGATGCTCGGTCTTCACTTGCTGACATATAAGACATTATGCCACGAAATTCACCATGTCCTGTTTCATTCCTGGGAGTAGGGATGAAAATCTCGTCCGATCTGCCCCGCCCCACTCTGGTCCCCTCCCCAAATGGATCAGGAATCAGGATTTTTTTTGGGGATCAGATCAGATTTGGGAATAGATTTCGAAAAAGAATCGGAGAACAAGTAGGATGCGGGTCCATGTATCCCTGCCCCATTCCTCGCCCCACCTCGTGAATGTTAACCTTATTTTAAAATTTGTTAGAGTTTATTTTGAATTCCATAAATTGTTACTTGAATTGATGGAAGAATGCAACAAGTCAACAATTTTGATGAGCTCGATGACAATGTTCTTGAATTATTCTTTTTGTTGTTGATATGAATCGAAACTTATGAAAGAATATTGTGTTAAGTTTAATTTTACATTTTAATTAGTTATTATTGTTTTTTTAAATAATTTAGAAGACTTTTGCGTAAGAGTGTGCAAGTTTATGTATATTCTCTTTTCTTGTATTTTTTTGATGAAAAATAAAGGCATTCTGAATTTTTGATAAATTCTAATTTAATTTTTTTTAAATTAGAAATATTAGTTTGTTTTTTAATTTTCGGATATCCGTTCTCTATTCGGAGATCTCCATTCCCCGTTCGAAGCGGGGGTGGAGGGAAAAAATAATCCCTGTTCAGGGATTGGAGCAGGGATGGGGATCAGATACAAATTCAGGAATCAGAGATGGGTACAACAATATTCACACCCAATTTGCCCCATTACCATCCCTATCTAGGAGTGACTTTCAAGAACACATGGTCAGCCACCTCAAAAGCTAAGGATCTCCTTCTATGGTCAACATAACTTTTCTAATGACTTTTTGTGCCAAACAACCTTTGTCCTATCTTGATAATTTTCTCTGTTGTTTCCCGCACTAGGTCCAGTCCCAACGCTACACTCTTTCCATAGCCTATCATACTAGCGATCTACAAGGCCTACCATACAATGCCTCATATGGGGCTATCTCAATACTAGATATGTAATTGTTGTTATAAGCTAATTCTACCAGTGAGAGATGATCCTCTCACGAACCACATAAATCCAAAATACAAGCTTATAACATATCCTTTAGAATTTAGATGGTATGCTCTGACTGTCCATCTGTTGTCTCCTATGGAACGCTGTATACGTAAATCCATACGAAATGCTTTCTAGTGTTTCTTTTCTTTTCGGGTTGATTTCCACGGATTGTATTTTCTCTTTGGTTGGTTCCTTGCCAGCCTTGGCGTTGCTCTTGGAACTCGAGTGGCATATGGTTTTCAAAGCCCAAGGTGCTAACCTCGTTAGCATTTGAGTATTCTCCGTTGTGATGCCACATGCTTTTTGTCCATTTAATCTTCGTATTTTCTATCCAAAGATTAATAAAAAAGAATTTGCATAGTGCAAAATATAAAAACGACATCTTGATAAAGAGAAATATGACTAACAGTGGTTTGAATATATATAGAAAGAATTTATTTCTTTATACTTCTTACTATTTGGTAGTGCCCATAAATAGCTAACCTAGATAGTTATTTTTAATGTCAAATTTAACAAAAAAAGAACTGCACATTTTGTGCTTCAACTTTTGTTATTGTAAAGAACAAATGAATAGTCGACGTTAATTAATAATTTGAAATACATAAATTCATTTCAATGAGGGGAAAAATAAAAGGATCCGTATTTTCATAATTCTTTTAAAATAAATTTCATGTATTTAACTTATCTTTCATATTTTTTTAACTCATGTTTCTGTCAGCATTTTGAACCACTGTTTGGATCAAGTCCTTTCCGGTAATATTTTGAGCTGATTTCTCGTGGGTACCCTTAAAAACGTGTTTTAAACACATTGAACGGTTTGGATTTATCAAAATTTAATCGGGAACAAAGAGTTTAGGCGTTGGTCTAATATTGGTCTAAAAAAGTGTTGGTCTCTTGAGCTTCCCCCATACATAATTAAACCATTTACATATACCTATGTGTGTGTATATATGTCACCATTTATGTGTGTGTGTGTGTGTATATATATAATGTATTCCTAGCCTTATACGTTATCTTCCACTGTTACCTCACCCATGTTTCACCTACTCCTGTTTTTCCTTCCTAGCCCACAACCAACATCACCTCAGCCTACCATGGCCATCAGTTCCATGATAGGAGAAGTCTTGACCCCCACTCTTTTGTTTCTCCTCCCTTAAATTTCAGTGGTTGTTTCCTACGCGTTGCATGAATTCCACTCCATTGCCTATAAATACTCCCTCACTCTTGTTTCCATACATTTGGAATTAATATCCTGAGATTGAGAGTGAAAGAGAAGGAGACATCAATGAAGAAAAAGAAGAAGGAGGAGGAGGAAGAGGAGGAAGCAAAATTCAGTTGACAAATTCACAATTCGGAGCTCGTGCTCGCTTCCAATCAATCCATTTCCTTTTCATTTTTCATTTAGAAGTAAGTTTTCCAATCATCGATCCTCAATTTTAATATTTAGAGAATGTTCATATGCTTGGAGTGCTTCAATGGAGGAAATAGCTCTGCCATTTGGAAAATACGACATTCTCAACCAGATGGCCATAGATAGTCCATCCAGATGACCTTCACTGGTGTAAATGGACTTTTTCGTTTTAGACAGATTTATAATCCGAATTTCAAAATAACCATGTGAATAGTAAGTAGCTCGGAATGACCTCAAATTTGGTAGGGTGATAGGTAAACACGTTATCTTGCATCTCCAATTGGAACCAACTCATTTGGACTTCTAGAACTCTATATATAGATGTTTTAGTAAATTGTGGTAGATTGCGACCAAGCCTGTTATCGCCATATTTTGACCAACATAAAGTCACCTCAAAATCTCGAGCCCTTCATAACAAGTATTCCAAACATATTAAATTACGTCCTCGTAAAATTGTAGAATCTTTGGAGTTGAACCAATGTCTTAATCTCGTGATACGACAAATTGAAATTCGAGGTAGATGAAGCCCAACCGAATGACCTAAAAATCATCTACCCGGATGACTCCTATCCCGTGACCACTTCTTTTACCTTGTGCACACCAAATCCAACTGGATGAGCTAAAACTTAACCATCCAGATAAGTTGTACCTTTGAATGTCAATTGACGTAGTTAAGAGTCATCTTGCCTTAGAAATATAAATTTCGACCGAATGAACCCTAAATACCCAACCAGTTGAACTTACCCTTAGAAATTATACATCAAACAACTGGAAAGCCTCCACCCATCTCTAACACCTACGAAATAAGATAACTATCTTTTGCCTCTTAGTCACGTTAGTTCGTTTAAAGCATACTTAGATTACTATTCAAATTTTACGCTTTGAAATAATTAAATTACATTGTGCCATGCCATCTTATTATGTTAGAATGCTATTCATATTCTCTGAAACACATCATTTTATTTTGTTATGCCATGATGGTATGTTCTATACTGTGAAATCAAATCACATGATGACCATAAAAGCATGATTTAGTTTAATGCGAACTTATGAATTTAGACGTTGTTTGGTAAATGATATTTGGGTGTCCCGTGGATGCCCGACTCTGAAAACTATTGGAAACTATGAATGTTGGATGTGGTTGTGAATATATTATCTGTGAGAATATCTCTGGTTATCTTGAGCATGATACGGCTTGAACCGAAACTTTGACTATATCAGAGGTGTGATGTACCCAAGTTATGTATTATCCAAGTTGTGCAATTAGCCGTGTCATGCATTTAACCAAATTATGCTCATGCCTAGTTATATATGAACTTAGCATGCCTTTTATTCAGTCTAGTGGTGTCAAGTGTTTTAGGCATATTTTGTTGTTGGCATGATAAGAGAGTATATAACAGTTAGGCTGAGCATATTGATTGAGAACATGATGAACGGGATCACGGTAGTTGGGAAGCACGGTTAGTAGAGAGGTCATGATCGTTATTCGATGAGAATACCATAATTGAAAATATTGGTAGAATTGAGAACTCTGATATTGTGATATGACTGATCAAACGGGACTTAATATTTTGATATCTTATTTCAGTACTTACGTGTTACTGCTTTTAGATTTACTGTTCATTCATCATCATTATACATCACATTATTCCAAACATTAAAAAGAGAATATAAAGGGTATGATCTTCTTATTGAGTGTCACAACTCATGGTGCATCTTCCTTTTTTCCCCTGGCATTTCATGCCAAATATGGATGAAGACGGAGCGAAGTTTGATTACCCGATCCAAGAGGATACCTTTCCAGAAGACGACGCCATTAAATCTTGGTTCACCTAGTTAGCCTATAATTATTTTGACTTCCTTCAAAAAGCCTTTTTGATGCACTTTTTGTTAGCAACTTTATTCCTGAACTTATGTATTTGTCAAGAAACGGTTATTTGTACAAAATTATATGTTTTTAAATAAGAGACTCAGAATTTTAATTACTTTATGAAACAATAAATATTTTATTATTATTTTCTTCTTTTATTAACGGTTTCGAAAGGTTGGGTCGTTACAAAAAAAATGGTCATATAAGACTTCAAGAGATGACTTGAAATAAATACCATAGTATTCAACTCATCTATTGTCCTTTCATTGCAAGCTTGATGATGAAGAAAACGAACAACAAGTAACTTGGGTTGACTTACACTTATCTTTTCATGGAAGGATACTTTTTTTTAGGTCCAGAGTTTACTATAGAGATCGCAAATAAAATTATAGGGGTTATCATATGTATGAATGGAGATGCAAATTCCCTAGAAGACATGAGTTTTTTTTAATAAATTGTGCTGCAAAATTTGCAATGCGTGTTTTTGATATCATGCAAGGAGTCCCAACAGTGATAAATACTATAGGGGCTTTAGTATGCTTGGCACAAAACAGAAATGATCATGCTACACTTGTAAGATTATTTTTTTCATTAAGTTTTTGTGGTTTGTTGGTTTGTCTTGACGAAATAAATACCAAAAGTATAAAAACATGTAAAAAAAATTTTAAAAATCACTAAAGACGAAAAATAAGTAAAAAAAGACTATATTTTGGTTTATTTTTTATTTTTTCATTAATATTTTGTGATTTGTTCGTTCGTCTCGATGAAAGAAATATAAGAAGTATAAAAACATGTCAAAAATTAAAAAAACCATTAAAGACGAAAAATAAGTTAGAAAACCCATTTTATGGCTTATTTTTTTTTTATTTTTTCATCTTTAGTGTTTTTTTTTAAAAATTTGATATGATTTTATCCTTTCATATTTTTTTTTGTCGAGACGAACCAAAATACTTGATAAAAAAATACATTTTAGAAATATTAGTGAATAGCGGGATTGCCAAGTCGCAATGGAGCAATGAATTACAGTTTTAAGAATGGAGGAACTAGTTCCCCAAAGTTTAACCAAAGGTATACTTAAGTTAATTTGAATACTTTGAGTTATTCACAAAAAGAATTCCAGTCTCGATTTGTTGGCATTCATAATGGAACAAAAGGAAATAGTTAACTCTTTTATAAAATCAAACAAAATTGAAACTCCAAAATGACAGAGGCAAATGACTAATGACTGACTGTAAAACACTTCCTTCATTGTTGTTAACATCTTAGTTACGTTAAATAGACAATTGTTCATTCCAAGTTTGAAGTATCGATGCGTCCTTAAGCCAAATTACACAGTAGCCCTTGTTTATCACTTTAATACATACAAAATAATGCTTATCAAAAAAAAAAAAAAATACATACAAAATAAACCGAGTGTAGTTTATTATATCTCTAGAAGCCATCTATGATTGATTTTATTATTAGGGTTTTTTTTATTAGAAAAACACATGTATTTTGGCAAGTTGGCAAGTTGAGGAGACCCCTCGTTACGATTCGTATAGTTGGCAAGTTACCAATAGGAGACGAAACGGAGTCACTCCATCTAATATATATAATATATATATATATATATATAGAACCCCCACAAGATATAAAAACTTACAAGCCCACACCTGGACCCAACAATATAAACGGGCTCATAATCTAAAAAGCCCAAACCGTGAGTATTAATCCCCTTTTAATTGTATATCTTCTTCTCCACCCAACTAATACCCTTCTGATCTTGCACCTCTTTTGCCCTGATCTTCTTGAATCTCGGATCTTGCATCTCCTTACTCCTTCGAAGCACCTCGGGAAATGTAAGGACCCAGAAAATTTTTCGTTTAATTTATGTGATCTAAAGGTCATTATTTGATTCGTATTGAAATGTATAATGTAAATTGAGTGATTAAACACATTTGAGGTGAAGTGAGAAGTGAAGGAAGAGTGTAAAACGATCGGGTCAAATTTTTGGACCATCAGGTCAGGTCCATGATCGTCTAGTCAGATTTTAAAAATGTTAGTTTTTTGCCAAATTTGATCTGTCAGGTTTGGTACCATCCGGTCAGATCATTCGGTCAGATCTGAAAATTTTACCTAAGATTTTAAAAATTTTAAGTCAGTAGGAAAATCTGATTGGTCAGATTCTGGACTATCTGGTCAAATCTGGACGCACGTTTTTAAAAAGGGAAAAATCAGATTTTTGGGGGAGATCTAAATTTTTTCCCAAAAGAGGGTTTTCATGTCTCTCTCTCTCTCTCTCTCTCTCTCTAGGAGTCGTCTTCTCTACCAAACCCTCACTCCAAACTCTTGATTCTTCTTGATATTATTCAAATTCCTTCAAGATCTACCATTAATATCTCTAGATTAGTAGATATTTTAAATTTGGAAGCATCAATTTCACTTGAGACAAGATCTTGGGAGTTCTTCACCACCATTGTTGCTCAAACTTTAGAAGCTCAAACCTTTGAACCATATCTTGAGGTAGAGATGTTTTCTCTTTGATCTATAGGTATTCTACATGTATTGGTCCATATTTCTTCGTTTTCATCATAGATAGGGTTTCGTCTAACATTACTCTACGTTAGTTTTTCTTTGGATTTGTGGTTCCTATGTTAGATTTTGGTGCTTACCACCATCTTTCCGTCTTTAGTTGTATTACCCTTTTTCCTTAGATTGGCTTTACCTATGTGTTTGGTTGAACTATATTTTGTATATGATATTGGAAAGTTGGTTATGGCTTGGAGTACGATGTGTGAGGTTTTGTCTTGGATAGATATGGATTTCATAAATGGTGGGTATTTGTTAGAAACACATGAGATTATCAATTGTGAAATGTTTACATTATAGACTTGTGATTTTTATGCAATTGACACAAGGTGTAGTGGTCTAGCCTCCGTGAGGAGATGTGCTAGCTAGGGATTAAACATAGTTGTCTAGCCTTCTTATAAGAGTGGTGCTAGTTATGAAATTTAACTAGCTTCCCAAGGGAACCGTGCTAGTAAAATGCTTATCGTGTTGGGCCACCTACGGGTGAGGTGTCGTCATTGACCATTGAATTTGAATGGAATTTATCAAACAATGAAATATTTAAGGAAATCGACAGAACAAAATCTTGACTTGTGAGATGAATATGGAAGCATTTGTATCACTTACATTGGTTTAGTGTTATAACTTGTATATCTTGTTTGAGATCATTTGTGTTTTATATCATGTTATTTCCTACTCGTGTGATATTAGCATAGACATTCCTACTGGGTTTTGTAAGCTCACCCTATTTTTTTCAAGTACAGTTCCATATACTTAGCATGTGGTGCGTGACGTGCATATGGTGATGCATGATTTTTAAAAACTTTGACTAGAGTTACCTAGCATCTTTGTATTAAATTTTTGGAAGACATATTGTAACTCATTTTTAACTTTGTTCCTTATTTTCAACTTTGTGGTACAATTCCTTATTTTTGGAAATGAAGCAACACAAAATTGGGTCATTCGATGAGCGACACGTGGAACCATCTTGCGCTGTTAACAATTAATGCTTCTTGGACAGGTTGGTTTAATGAAAATAGCTCGACTCTGGCATTATTGGGCTTCCTCCAATGAGAGTCGAATGGGCTTATCGTGAAAAAGATACGGGCTATGCTGGGTATCGACCTGTCGACCTGCCGTTCGACCAAGGCAATGGGAATCTCCCAGAATGGCAGGTCTCAATTTGGAGAGTACAAGTTTAAGCAGTAACCAAGATTGAAAATGTGCTGTGTTTAGAAGGTTACTCCATAGGGAAAGATTGATATTTGATATCAGCAAATAAGAAAAGTTTTTCCAAGACTGGATTACCAAAAATAGGCAATTTGATGACTTATAAATAAGACATCATAGGCCACTGAAAAAGTATGCTATTATTCATTGTGTAATTACTATTGTGCTTTAATCTTTCAAGCGTTCTGACTTTAACATCGAAATGCCATTAGGTTGGAAACAATCCGATTGACGCTAATTGGTTGTTCACTGTATAGGATCTTGGAGTGGTTCAGACGAGAGAATATTGACACCCCCACAGTTGCATCCAGGCTCCATTTTTCTTGCAAATGGCTTGGAGATGTTTTTGTTTAGCTAAGACTGCTTTTGAAGCTTTGGAGGGAGAAATGGTGAGAGTCATTGTATCGAAATCAAAGATGGATAGTGAACGAGACCTTGAGGGGCTTTTACGAGGTTAGAGTTAGATTCATAACCCTTTTTTTAAAGGCGAAAAATTATATTAAAATGATTACAATAAGGCAACTGTTATACGTTTGTAAGGGATAACTCCCCTGTATTCATCTTTTATGTTTTGGGTTGTGATTTCTGTTTGCCAAGAATTTAGCATAATACCCTTATATAGGGAGATACTTGAATCCAAAACTTCAAGCCGCATGTCCATATTATTTTGTTGAGTGCAACAACAATGTTATTTCCAGAATCTTGAATTTGATTGCTTTGAAATACCAAAAGAGAATAAGATTTTCCTTCAATCTGCTTGATGAATTTGGTAATTATATCGCATGGCTGTAAAAAGAAAAAGATAATTTGACTGTTGTTATTTATGTCATTTTTTTATGAACAGTCTACAAGGAATGACTTTTTGACTAATGGTTTTGCGTGCGGCAATTACATGGGGCCAAGCGGACCTTTAGACTCAATCACAAAGAGCTTTGTGTCCACCTCCTTAGCATTTCTAGAGCAGCTTTGGGTTGATCCATTGGAACCATGTGACCAGCATCATGTACCTAATTCATGTTCAAACAAGTGTATTAGTTGAAGTTTGAGTTTGCAGCTGCCAATGTGTGTGAGAGAGAGAGAGAGAGAGAGAGAGAGAGAGAGACCTTGAGGAAGGTTAGAGGGCCCTGGCTTTTCATTATGCCTTTTTCTGCACCATCAACTACAAAGGAAACATTGGGAGCAGCGTTGAAGCCTTGCTGTCCGGACCATACCATAGCATTAACCCAGTTTGAATTTCCTGCCCAAATTTAGACACACCATGATTTCTAATGATCGCCAAAGAAGTTGAAGGGGGATGAAATAAATATGGTAGCTAGCCAACCGTTCCACATAAATTAGAAATTAATTCTAGTGTGAACTAAAGAAGTTAAAAAAAAAAAAAAACAGTTTACCAAGCCAGTTGCAAATGAGATCATACTCCCCAGCATACACAAGCATCTTGATTCCATCTTCAAGAAGTGCAGGTATCCCAACTTCAAGATTCCTCATCCAGTCCGTCGTCATGGCTTGGTACACTGTCGAGCTACACGAAACAAACTCAATGTCGCCTACGCCTAAAGCATTCCTAACCTTTTGCTCATTCAACAAAGTCTCCATGTTCGAGAAGTCGTAGCACAACTGGCCATTGCATTGCAGTCTGATATCATAATACTGCAGTGACAAATTATGAAAGAAATTCTTATCAAAGTAAGAAAATTTATTTGCGCCAATTTAAGAGTGACTGAGATTGACCCAAATCCACTCTATGTACAAGTAAAAGCCCAATCCATTCAATTAAAGTTTCGCTTCTTACATTAATATTTCCAGCTATATTCAAGATCTCATCGAATATGGACTCGCAAACTTGTAACGCAGTTGTGCAAGGATCCCCTCCATTGGCACCTAATACACAAATTTTACCAATTAAGCAATAAAAAGAAGCTAATGTATTATGCAAAGAGGAGGGAGGGAGGGAAAGGGGGGGGGGGGGGGGGGGGGGGGGGGTGTGGTTGTAACAATATGGAAGAACAATAGAAAATTACCGCAAAGTGCTGCAGCCTGTTTACAAGGGGGAACATATTGGCTTACAATATTGGCATAATCAGATTCTGAAATCAATTTCATGTCCAAAGCAAAGTCAGGGTACGCTACATATTGGATTTCAGGATCAGTCAGACCATTTCCCATAGCAAATCCCTGTTCATATATTTCCATTAGCAAAATGAATTAGGCTGAATCAATCTGTTGAATTGTGTCTGAAAAAGTAGAATTTAATCTTAGTGATATACCTTGAGATTAATAAAAATCCCTTCGTTGGCTTTGTTCCCTTTATGAACCCTAGCAGCGAAAGCAGGAATGTAGTGGCCAGCGTATGATTCTCCAGTTATGTAAAAATCATTCTTGGCATATTGCGGATGTAGCTTGAAAAACCCCTAAAAAGCATTATAGGAAGTGTTAGGTTACACTTACAAATTGAGTTTTGTTAAAATAGATTCATATAATACTCAGAAAAGGTGACAGTCCACATTTTTGTATTTTGCACATGCTTCTTAATCTAATTATGTGCATGTAACCATTTCGCTACAAATAATACTTTTCTTTCCTAATTAAGAAGTCCTAAGTTCGAGTTGGGATTGGTCCTTTTACATCGGTATTAGAAGTGAACTTTCCATCCAGGTGAGAATCAAGATTGGGAGAGAGACTCAGACCTGTAAAAAATTATATAGATCATTGCTGATACCGGTTTCATCATGTCGAATATCATTTGCACTGGAGCTGTAACTAAAACCAGTTCCAGTTGGTTGATCAACGTATATAAGGTTTGACGCCTGCCAAGCAAAGGAAAAAAAATATTGGGTAAACACTTGCTATAAAGCATGGATATATACTTCAAAAAACACCTCGTATTGAGTATTGATACTTTGCATGACTACTTGATACTTCAACTTGCGTATTGAATACATGAAATACTTATTCAAATATTTGTTTTTGGTTTTGGCTGTATCCAGTATATAGCCAAGTTGTATCTGATATTAATTAGCATTTCTTTCGCAAATTAAAAGAAGTTAGCACGAGAAGACTTTGAATTTTTTCTACGCTTTGCATGCTTTTTAGAATCAGATTTTGGTTTGCGATTTCTTTAATGTAAGAGCATCATACCCTAGTCAATACGTTACTTGTGGCATTAAACTCTAGTTTACATGTTGGATCCAAAATCAGATGCCTAATTTATTTAAGTATTGTTTTGATATTGTAATTGCTACGTCTTATGCATATTCCTCCAATTATAAAAAACGAATATCCTCTTATGGGTTTGTCACGGCTGTTCGTGTATTTTGTTATTATTATCATTGTTCTTGTCTTCGATCTCTGTTGGCAGACCTGTGAGAGAGAGATAGTATTACCTGGTCCCAACCAAAGTCATTCCATAGGAGAGACAAGTTGTTGGCAATGTGAAAAGGGCCATTCTCGTAAAACAAAGCCAGTTCGCTGCTACAGCCAGGACCTCCGGTAAGCCATATAACCACAGGGTCACTAGTGTTATTCCGAGATTCAAAGAAAAAGTAGAACATCCTGCAACAATACCAAAAAACAAAGGGAAACAAACCCAGTTGTTAGAAGAATCGTTGTCTATTTTTGAGGGACTATTATTAATTGAAAAGATTGGCGTGATGGTAAAAACTTAAAACTTAGATATTTGTTCACTCTAAGCGTCTCAGATTTGAAATTTTAAAGGTACTATTAACTTTTATGGGGCTAATTCATATAGGGTTTTGTTTTGATTTTAATTGGTAGCGCACTAGTGAAATTAATTCACTAGAAATTAGCCGATATATACATAAAAAACGTCCGAGGGATCATTGAGCTTTCCAAAACATTGCACCACATCAACCCCGCATTTGCATAGCGCGCACCAAAAAAAAAAAAGCAACACACATGGATGTCACACAAATGTTTGGTGCTGATGAGTGTTGAATTATCAATGTACAGAAATATTATGTCTTTAATTTTATACCCCATCTTTTAACATGGACCCAATATTTACTCAAAATACTAGTGGATCAAGATGCATGGTGCAAATTTGACTACTTTTGGAATACTTGTTTCAGGGTATACGGTATTATTGTTGCATATAATGTTGGGTGCAACCATGCTGACATCCTTCAGCAGTGTTTTTAGTCACGACACGTAATTATCAACCATGTCATAAAACCCAATCTATTTATATTGCAGTTAGCATATAATTAGTGTTATGAGGTTTTTAGAGAAAAAGAGGAGAGACGAGAGAAAACGTAGATCTTAAAGAGACTGTGAAGAGACTTGTACTCTTAATTCGATTTCATAGTGAACTGGTGTAACTCTCGTGATTTTTTCTCGCTTTGAGATTTTCCACGTAAATCTTATATCTTGTATTTTTCATTTAGTTTTTTTATTACGCACGATTGTTTTCTTGTTTTATTTTGTGATTCATTGTTTTCAAGATCCGTAGGAATGTTGTGGGATTGAATAAATAATTGTTCCAAATTTATAACATAAAAGTTTAAGTATTACCTTGCATCTATGGTATTTGGGAGCTGATAATAACCCGCATGGTGACCCAATTCTTGAATAGTGTTATTCGCAGGATCCCCAAGCATAGGCAATCTCAACGGCTTTTCTACTATCATTGGATCACCCACGGGAAACTCAACCGGTGGGCGGCCATCACCGGTGTTGATGTCGTGTTTGGGGGACAAGTTGAACGCTCTAATGAGCTTCTGTGCTTGTGCTTTTGCAAAATTCTGTGGTTTTGAAGATTGGGAAGGATTGGTTTCATGCTTCCGAATTGCAGAGGCAAGTGGAGAGAGGAGGAGGAGGATTATGAGGAGAGAGGAGAGAAAGAGGTGAGAGAAAGTTGGTGTCATTACCATTTCTGTGTGGGTTTATTTTGTGGAGATTAAATGGGATAGAGACTTGTGATTTGGTGAATTGAATTTATAGGGGGTGATCATAAATAATCTGACTTAATAAATATAACCAAAATGGAAAAAATCCACCAAGAAACATTCCATTGAAAAATCCGGCGGCTAGAAAGTTGGTTCCAGTTTTTGTTGCGAGGTTGATGTGATCATAAAATGTAATATAGTTTTGATGCTTTGTTGGATAATATGACTTTTATACATCATCCTTATTTTCCCTTTTACAATATATTGCTATGATATGATTACTTCAGCATCAACATAGGCAAGACTCATTTCACATGTTCTATGTTTACTATCTATATATGTGTTATTAATTTATGTAAAAAATTAACTTGATCGAATATTAGTAAGTACCTTGTAGAATCGCATCAGATACTATAAATTAGTCAAAATAATATTTTTATTGGCCAAGCGTTGGTTTCTTTGTTTGGTAGATATTTTTAATAGAGATCTATACTACTTTATTAATTTAGAAAAACAACTTTCAAAAAATAGCTGTGGCCATGGCATACAACAAATTTAAAAAAGAACAATGCTACAAACACAACAATTTTGCACAACATAATACACAACACATCAAAACGACATAGTTTCATTAAGGAAAAAAAACCAAAGCTCAATCTGTTTTTTTCCCCTTAATGAAACTACGCCGTTTTGATGTGTTGTGCAAAATTGTTGTGTTTGTAGCATTTTTGTTTAAAAAACTCCCTCACCTTACTATAATAAATTTCCAAACCTCTATGTTGTCTATTAGCTACAATTTTAAAAATAACAGCAGTGGAAACTTGAAACATTTATATTATATATTAGAGAGCATTAACATAAAAAATAGTAAATTGACTTGTTTGATCGGCTGGTTTAGGCAAATAAGCGATCTATATTTATATTATATAATATAATATAATATTGCAAGACGTGCCTTCGTGAGAAGAGCCTTGCAATCAATACATGCCAAAATACTGAATTTTTTTAGATTTTTTACTAAAATTAAACATTCATTAGTCAAAAGGGACAATTTGGAAATATAAATTTTAAAATGTTAATTCTACAAGATAAGGAATCAAATCTGCGTTCATTCCGCTTTCAAATCCCAATTGATTTAAATAACGTAGCAAATCTTCGTTCATTCCTCTTTCAAATCCTAGTTGATTATGCTAAGCTTGAATATCATCTAAATGTCTCGGGGGTACAGCACAACACAATTTAAATTCAAACTACTCTTTCTTTCTATTTGCCACCTCCCTAGACATCTTGTGGCATCACCCAAGATTGTAAGAAGAAAAAATAAACTCAGCTTCTCCTGAAATTAATTCTAAGGAAAAAACTTAAAGCATAATCCCTACAGTCAAGTTTAGTAACTAAATTACGAATAAAAAATTAAAACAATTTCACTTAGTGCATTTGAAAAAATATAAAACTTAAAGCAAAATAATTCATGATGACTAATAAAATTAAAGTTTGTCTTAGTACATTTGATAAAAATTGTGAACCAAAATCATAGTCACCACTGAAAAGTAAAACCATATCAACTAAAATGGTTTTGAATAAAATTTGATTTGTTGTTAACGGCAAACGAGGCTTCCACTTTATTTTATTCATGTCACCACCATCTATTGCAATTAGAACTCCAAGTTTTTTTTTTTAAATGCATTCAAATAAACCTTCCACTTTATCTTATGTGAAGACTTGGTTTATTGGTTATTTGTTTGGAATGCAAATAGTAGGGAAGATTGATTGGTTTTGGTTTAGATACGGCAAGTTATGGTAATCGGTGATCACGCTCTTTAATTTCTTAATTTATTTTTTTTTCTCATTTTTTTTTCGGTGTTGGGCAAACCGTTTAATGTATTACCCAAGCTTTCACTCGAAGGCAATTATCATTATAATCTTATAAAAATATTGATCAATTACTTAGTAGTGCGATTCATCGAGTAATGTGTGTATTGCCACTACAAGAAATTACATCTTTAGTGACCACTTTCGGTGACTACATAAATATGGTCACGAAAAGTGATATTATCAGTGATCAAATTTATTTACCTACTAAAAGTAAGTTATTCATGACTATATTAATTTATGGTCACTAAATAAATGGTGCAGGCGCCAAAATATGGAGGGAAGAAAGGGTAAATTATTGGTGACTAATGTTTGGTCTCGGATGCAATACGTTTGGAGACCACTTAATGACTTCAATCGTAAGTCTTTAATCTACTTGAATCCAAAGAGAAGTAAAACTCCTCGAGCCTCACAGGTTTTTGAGCTATTGAATTAGGCGATCCTAAAATCTATTTGGTAGTTACGAAAAGTAGTCTAATTGGCCCCAAATTTTCAAATTTGGGCGCATGAGGGAGACAAAACCAACATTTTTTTAGTTTGTCAGCACTTGATTCCCGATGGTTTTAACAAACCCAACTTATACTTTTAATTGTATTGCACTGGCCGGGGAACAAACCAACCCGGCTTGTTTATCTTTTCGTTTTCACAAAATTTCCCTCTATCGTTTTTGTCGTGCAATACAACATTTACCCTAGCTCTTGCTTTGCCTCTCTCCTGTTGATCCCAGCGCCGACCGCCATCTCCCTATGGTCATAGTCTCTCTCTTGCTGGTACCTCTCTCTCTCGGCCCGTTTCTCTTTCTGTCTCTCAGTTTCTCAATTTTTTCTCCAGCGGGTAGAGTTCTGAATTTTGTGTAGGGGTTCCAATTAGGACACTGGATTCAGGTGAGGTGTGGTTTGTGGTTTTGTACGGGACTGAATCTCTCCGAATTGTAGTTTGTGGCTTTGTTGATTCACAAGCAACATTCCTTCGAAACACGGAGAGATTGAAAAATTCTGAAAAATCAAGGGGACCTTAATCCCTTTATCCTGGTCGATTCCTGATTTCTAGTTTATTATTTTTGAACATTCGATTTGTTAATTTGCTTGCCAAACTTTTAGAGTTCTCTTTTGTTGAATACTTGTACACTTTCCTTTGTTTTTGAAAGAGTTCTTTGTTTCATCTCCTTGAAAAGTTTGCTTTAGACTTCAAAAAATACTTGTATACTTTATGTCTTTTTCAGTTTCATGTCTGTATTTGGCTGTAGGACTTGTGGATGGATTTTAGGTAGAAAAAGACATTGAAGTCTTTACCTTTTCTTTTTCACTCAGAAATTATTTGGAGATTGCACGCCAAGTGTTTGCTAAATTGTCAAGGAGGAATTGGTGTGCTAGTTCGTTACACATAGGTAACACTACAAGAATAATGCATATTCCCCATACTTAATTCCCTGCACTTTTAAAAAATTCCAAGAATAATTATAAAAAAAGAGAAAGAGTTTTTGTTCTAATAAATAAAGGAGGTTAAGAGTCTTTTTTTATAGGCCTTTATTTTTTGTCTCTCTCTCTCTAACAAGGGCTTGTTGTTTTTTTAGTGGGCTGGATGGAAATACAATCAGATTTTCTCATCAGGGCCCGTTCCAAAACAATTTTTACAGGCCTTGATTAAACACTTTTTTTATAGACCTTTAATTTTTGTCTCTCTCATCCAAATAAACTGATCAGTTTTGTGACTCATCAGCCCATTCCAAAACATACGTTCACCCTAAGATCAGTTCCATTAGTTTCAGTCTTGCTCACGCCGGCGGCAGAGTGTTCACAGCAACCGCCTCTTTTGCTGTCCCATGGTTTCTCTCTCTCACTCTCACACTCTCTCTCATCTCTTTGTCGCTTTAAGTCTCTCTCTCTGTGTCTCATATTGCACTATTTTTTATCCGAACTTCGAAGGTCGATCTGAAGATTTGAAGCTCGATCGGAACTTATCCGAGCTCTGAAGGTACTTATCCGGACTCCGAAGGTCTGAAATCTGAACTTATGAGCTGTGATTGCTGAATGAACCACCAATTTTTCTTGGATTCGTGTTTATTTTCTTGATTATAATTTGGTTTAGACCCCTGCGCTTCATATCCTCTAAATTCTGCTAGCAAGTTCTATTCATCCGAATGCTCCTAGACTGATAGATTTGTTATTTTCCATATGCCTTAGCTCATAACATTAACCACAAATTGATATCTATTTTGCAGGATCTGTGAATGGTAGCAATTGTGCTAAGCTTGCGAAAGATGACGATATTGATGGATTCTTGTTGGCGGTGCTTCCTTAAAGGTAAATTGAGATAATGTGTGTCTGTACTAAAAGTATTTCTTTATTTGACTACAATAGGATTGTAGAGAAGACTATTTTGAATATGGGAATTCGACACTTTAGGCATCATTATCATAATATAATATTTCATTGCATTGATTAAGTGCAAACATGTCCCTTTGAGTTTGGTTCTTGAGATTATGTGATGTCTTGTTGGATCTATTGGTTCCAAATACAACTCTATGTAATTCGAACGTGTACTGTGGGTAATACCCTCCTTTTGTTATATGTTTACTGTGGTGATTCTAGGGATGTGCATAGGGTGTTTGACAAAGTGTCCAAGAGAGAGTCAAAAAAGAAATAGAATCACATAGTTGATTAGAAGGAAGAATATGAATTGGGTAGATGTCATGGCATATGACTACTATATGCCTACTTGGTGGAATCATATGGGTGCTTTTGTAGCATTGTATGATCTGTTGGAAAAAAAATTTCGAACAAACAACATTCAAGCCCACAACGCCCCTTACGGATCTTGAGAACAATGGATCACCGAACAAAAACTAAACAATCACACGTGCGTAATAGAAAAATAGAATGAAAAGAATGAGACACAAGATATACGTGGAAAACCTCAACGCAAGGAAAAAACCACGGAAGCCACACCAGTTTACTATGAATCAAAATCAATGAGTACAAGTCTTCTCACAATCTCTCTAAGATTTGTGTTTTCTCTTGACTCTCTCTCTCTCTCTCTAGAAAGCTTAATTCTTCTTCTAATAATATCTTAGGAAACCTCCCTAAAGATATATATCACAACTCATATCTCTTAGGAAACCTGCTAAAAGAGATATATATTAAATCCATAAATAATAGGAAAAGATTTGATCCTAATTGGATTAGGAAAGAACAAATTTTGAGAGTCTTAGAAATTCTCCACGCATCCCCACACTACCGGTAGTACCAGTCACTATTTGACACTTATTACCGGTAATTCCAGGCACTGCCCAAAAAATTCAGTGGCAAACACTATCGGTAATTCCAGTCACTACTTGACACTTATTACCGGTAATACGAGGCACTGTCCCAAAAATGCATTTTTGTCTTCAAGGCACGAAATCAACCCGGATGGGCATTCTAGTGGGGGGTCTTCACCTCCTAACAATCTTCCACTTGAAGATCTCCACAGCTTCAACGAATAACCCTATTGCAAATCCGAATCTCCTCAATCGTAGACGTGGTCATCCAACCCCTCTTGGTGTGACTCCTGGCCTATCATCTTCTCAAGCATGAAGGCCCACTGAAGTTGAACACAACTTCAGTTTCTCAACTGTAACCACTTTGGTCAACATATCTGTCAGATTTTTGCTCCCTAAAATCTTCTCTAGTAACAAATCCCCATCTTCCAAAAGTGAACGGATAAAGTGATACCTTAAATCAATGTGCTTCGTCCTGGCATGGAACATTGGATTCTTGGCAAGGTGAATGGCACTCTGGCTATCACTGAAAAGAACATTGTTCTCCTACTTCAAACTCAACTCCTCCAAGAAGCCCTTCAACCAAATCATCTCCTTTGCAGCCTTAGTTACGGCCACATATTCAGCTTCTGTCGTGGATAATGTCACTAATCTCTGCAGACGTGAAACCCAACTCGCCGCTGTTGAACCAATCGTATAAACATAGCCTGTGGTGCTTCGCCGCGTATCTTGATCACCGGCAAAGTCTACATCCACATATCCTTGCACTGTCAATTTTCCTCTCCCGAAACAAAGTGGCAAATCAGTGGAACCCTTCAGGTATCGCATGATCCACTTTACTGCTTCCCAATGCTGCTTTTTCGGATTGCTAGCAAACCTGCTCACAACTCCCACTGCATGGGCAATATCTGGTCTCGTGCTCACCATCGCATACATTAGGCTACCAATGGTCGAGGCATATGGAACCTTGGCCATATACTCCTTCTCCGCATCTGTCTTGGGTGATTGCCCTTGAGAAAGTTTGAAATGACTTCCCAAGGGTGTGCTAACTGCCTTAGCACCTTGCATATTGAACCTCTCCAGAACACGTTCAATATACTCAGCTTGACTTAACCGCAAGGTTCCTTGAGCCCTATCCCTGCTGATTCTCATCCCAAGTATCTGCTTAGCTGCACCTAAATCTTTCATGGAAAATTTCTTTGCCAACTGTTGCTTCAATCTATTAATCTCCCTAACACAAGAACCTGCTACACGAATATCATCTACATAGAGTAATAAAACAATGTAGCTTGACTCAAACCTCTTGAAGTAACAACAGTGATGTGCATTGCACCTTGTGTAGCCACTGCGCTGCATGAAACCATCAAACTTTTTATTCCATTGTCTGGGAGCCTGTTTTAAACCATCCAGACTTTTCTTGAGTCTGCACACCATCTATTCCTTGCCTTTCAATTGAAGCCAACAGGTTGTGTCACGCCCGGGTTTCTAAGCAAGATAAACATTCATATTTTAAATAAAATCTACCAATTTCATGAAAAATACTTCCAATTTATCGTACTTGAAATCTAATTAAATCCGTAAGTTTCAAGGAATTACAACCCGAAAGAAGGCACTCCCGGCCCGATAACCAAATACAAGTTCAAGTGTTACAAAGGAATTGAGTTTGAGTACATGATTCCACAAAAGGGAAGTTATTTTACATCTTTTCAAAAGAAATGTTTTAAAGATGATATATAACTCCCATCATGACATTCCTTCAAAAATATGCAATTGCCATGCATCCATGCAAGCCCAAATCATGTCTCTGAAGCCGTACCTGAAAGAAGGAAAGGGTGAGCTACAAAGCCCAGTAGAGATGTCTATGCCAATATTACATGAATATGCAATGGTTTGGCATGATTCATGAACATTCGATAATGATACGCATATAACAATTAGTTTATCACCTTCCAACTATCACCTCGCCTTTCGGTGTCTCGACAATATTGAAATATTTTAATACATCTCCCGTTGGAGGCTAAATGTCGTATAACCGGCACATCTCCCACCGGAGAGCCAAACATCATACAACCGGCATATCTCTCGTAGGAGAGCCAAATATCATACAACCGGCACACCTCTCGTAGGAGAGCCAAATATCGTATAACCGGCACTTCTTCCGTTGGCGAGCCAAATATCATACAACCGGCACATCTCTCGTAGGAGAGCCAAATATCGTATAATCGACACTTCTTCCGTTGGCGAGCCAAACATCGTATAACCGGCACATCTCTCGTCGGAGAGCCCAACAATATTTCGTGTCAATGCAAAGCAACCACCACGATACAATAATTTCCAAGTCATATTCGACAAGCCAAAGAAATAATGCATAAATGCTTAATCGCCAAAAGGAATCCCGATATCACTTACTCATCATTTAGGTATGACCGGGAATAAGTGCAAATATTTTCCTTGGAGGCCAACAATTTAAATATTTAATAATTATTCCAATTAAAAGAAAGTTGGTCAAAACAGCCCATACTACCGGTAGTACAATATCTACTTCCAGTAGTTCAAATGCTACTACCGCAGGTATTACCGCAACTACTACCGGTAGTACTAGCGCTACTACCGGTAGTAAAACCTACTGCCAGAACTACCACAAGTATCACTACAACTACTACCGGTAGTACCAGCGCTACTACCGGTAGTAAAACCTACTGCCCAAAATCCGAAAACTGGAAAACAACAGTACTACCGGTAGTACAGACCCTACTACCGGTAGTAAAACAATCTGGGCGAAAATTTCCAGATTTTGACAGATTTTCTAACTTCCATTTTCAAGTTTTAAATCAACAACTAAGCTCATCAAACACCAAAAACAAGTCATAAACACATAATAGAGGCACGATCCCTACCTAAAGCGTCGGATCGAAGGATTTGAGCTTCCAAAACAAGCCCTAACCTCCAATGGTGGAAAACCTCGAACCAAGTCCTTCCAAGCGAAAAGAACGCGATCAAGCTTGAGATACCTTCCGTGTACGAATGATTCTTCAAAGATCCGAGAGAAAATCTGGTGTAGAAGCAAGGATATGTGGAGAGGTTGAGAGAGGGAGTGTGTGTCGGGGTAGAGAGAGAGGGAAAGAGTGGGAGAAATGTCTTCTCTTTCCCCAAAATCTGATATAAATCCAATTACACTCCAATTACACCCACACCCCTCAAGTTAAAGACATGCTACCCTCAAACCCTTAGTCCAACTTTCACCACACATAAATCCCAAGTCATTTTATATAAAAATTTTAATAAACTACCACGCAAACCACATTCCAAAATATAATTTTTTTATTTTATTTTATTATTTATTTATTTTTTTTTTTTTTCGGGTTCTCACAGGTTGCTTCCTGTAGATTTCTTCATCCAAGTCACCATGAAGAAAAGCAGTTTTGACATCTAACTGCTCAAGGTGGAGATTCTCAGCAGCAACCATACTCAACACCACTCGAATAGTGGCAGTCTTCACAATTGGCGAAAATATCTCTGTATAATTGATCCCTTCCTTCTGTTGGAAACCCTTTACAATCAATCTTGCCTTGTACCTTTTCTTGCCATCACTTTCTTGCTTCAGTCGATAGACCCATTTATTGTGCAGGGCTTTTTTTCCTGCGGGAAGCTGAGCTAATTGCCAAGTACCGTTGGAATAAAGAGAATTCATCTCTCCCTGCATTGCATCCTTCCACTTAGCTGACTCAGGAACCTGCAAAACTTCATCATAGCACTCTGGCTCTCCTCCATTTGTCAAAAGCAAGTAATCAAGCGAAAAAATATATTTCGGATTTGGCTTGGGTACTCTGGCTGACCTCCTTGTCTGTCTGACTATTGAACTAGATTCTGTCTGTGGAACTGCCCCATCTCAAACTGTCACATTTGAAACTGTCCCCTCTGAAACTATCTCCTCTGTCTGACCAGCATTCTGCTCAACCCCATCATCAAGTGGAAGATCCTCCAATCCAAAGTACTCGGATATAGCTCCATCCGAAGTGGTACTTCCACTGCTCAGTTTGTTGTCCCTATCTTTGTACATCAACCTTTCATTAAACACGTCTCTGCTTCTGATTATCTTCCTGTTCTTGTCATCCCAAGAACGGTAACCAAACTCATCCCCGCTATATCCAATAAAAATGCACTTCTATGACTTAGTATCAAGCTTGTCGCTGCCATGATCACTAATATGCACATAGGAAACACAACCGAAAACACGTAAATGCGATAAATTTACCTCTTTACCGCTCCAAGCCTCCTCTGATATGCCAAAGTTCAACGGAACTGATGGCCCAAGATTGACCAAGTATGCTGCCGTGCTGACTGCTTCTGCCCAAAACTGTTTAGGCAACCCTGCGTGTATCCGCATGCTCCTAGCACGCTCTGTCAAAGTCCAGTTCATCCTCTCTGCGATTCCATTGAGTTGTGGAGTCCCTGGTGGTGTCTTCTCTAAACGAATCCCATTTAGAGCGCAGGCTTTCTTGAACTCCCCCAACTCATATTCTCCGCCACTGTCGGACCTCAACTTGTTCACCTTCAAATCTATTTCATTCTCTACTATGGCCTTCCACTTCATGAAGACTTCGAACACCTCTGACTTGTGCTTCATGAAGTATACCCATACCTTCCTCGAGTGATCGTCAACAAAAGTAACATAGTAATATGAACCGCCATGAGAAGGCACTGTAGCTGGACCCCAAACATCTGTATGGACAAGCTCTAGCTTTTGAGCCCTAGGAGGCCTGCCGCCTTTTTGAAAACTCACTTGTTTTTGTTTACCGAAGATGCAGTCCTCGCAAATGTCAATATCCACTGACTCCAAATCCGATAGCTTCCCTTTTGACTGCAAAACCTTCATCCCTTTCTTGCTCATATGCCCCAGTCTATTGTGTCACAGATCTGAACTCTTCTCGCCGTCTGCAACTGCGAGTGTGTCGCTACCATGTGAGGTCAAGTAAAGTGTACCAATTTTCTTGCCCTTAGCTATCACCATGGTGCCATTGGAGACTTTCCACTCGTCCCCTGTAAATGTAGAAGTATAACCTGCTGCTGCAAGCTGTCCAACCGAAACAAGATTCCTCTTCAAGTTCGGAACGTGTCTGACATCTTTCAAACACCATCTGGACCCTTGCGTTGCAATCTGAACATCTCCTTTTCCCACAATACTACATGGCTCGTCGTCGCCTAAGTATACTTTCCCAAAGTCCTCTGCTACATAATTCTGCAGAATCACCCTGTTAGCAGTGGCATGAAATGAGGCACCCAAATCAATCACCCATGACTCGACGTCGCTGTTCATAGCAAGAACAAGTGCATCGTGCAAAACGTGAGCCTCCTGCTCACCTTTGTCCTTCTTCGGTGTTTTGCAAGTTTGTGACATGTGACCTGTCTGGCAACAATTCCAACATTCACCTTTAATAGGCCAAACTTGAGATTTACCCCAATTTCCCTTGCCCTTCGATTTTGACCTATTTCTGTTCTGATTCTGACCACCCTTATTCTGATTTCTGCCCCTCTGTTGCTCAAAACTTAGGGCTGAACCCGTTGTGCCTGAACCTGAATCTGAACTTTCGATCAAATGCCTTCTAACCTCCTCGATCAGAATCAAACTCACAACCTCACTCAGTTTTAACTTTTCTTTCTCAGCCGAATTACTAACTGCAGTAACCGTATCCTGCCAACTCTCTGGCAACTGAGATAGAATCAATAACGCTTGAACCTCATCATCAAACATGATATCCACAGAGGTAGGTTGATCAACAATCGTATTAAATGCACTGAGATGTGACATAAAGGAAACCCTTTTTGCCATAGACAGGTTGAAAAGCTTTTCATAAGATGTACTTTATTCGCAGCAGACGGTTGCTCGTACATCTTCTTTAATACTTCCATTAGATCCTCCGTCGTTTTCTCCTTCAATATGTTGTGGGTGACTGACAGGCGAATAACCCCTAACGCCTTTCTGTCAAGAATGTCTCAATCTTCATCAGATTCTTCTGTCTTCTTCTTCCCTTTTGCTTTACCAAGCAACGACCGGAAAAGATCCTTCTGATACAGATAGTCCTCTATCTGCGTCTTTCAATACGCAAAGTCTAACTTGTCAAACTTTTCGATCCTATGTTTGCCTTCTTCAGAACCCATAGCTCCCACTAAAACCCTAGGTTGCCCAAACAAAATTAAACCCTAATCTGTTGAACAAAACCTACCGCAACCGCGGCTCTAATACCAGTTTCAACTTTTCTTTCCCAGCCAAATTACTAACTGTAGTAACCGTACCCTGCCACCTTTCTGGCAACTGAGATAGAATCAATAACGCTTGAACCTCATCATCAAACATGATATCCATTGAGGTACGTTGATCAACAATCGTATTAAATGCACTGAGATGTGACATAAAGGAAACCCTTTATGCCATAGACAGGTTGAAAAGCTTTTTCATAAGATGTACCTTATTCGCAGCAGACGGTTGCTCGTACATCTTCTTTAATGCTTCCATTAGATCCTCCGTCGTTTTCTCCTTCAATATGTTGTGGGTGACTGTCTTTGATAGGGACAGGCGAATAACCCCTAACGCCTTTCTGTCAAGAACGTCCCAATCTTCATCAGATTCTTTTGTCTTCTTCTTCCCTTTTGCTTTACCCAGCAACGGCCGAAAAAGATCCTTCTGATACAGATAGTCCTCTATCTGCGTCTTCCAATACGCAAAGTCTGACCCGTCAAACTTTTCGATCCTATGTTTGCCTTCTTCAGAACCCATAGCTCCCACTAAAATCTTAGGTTGCCCAAACAAGATTAAATCCTAATCTGTTGAACAAAACCTACCGCAACCGCGGCTCTGATACCAGTTGTTAGGAAAAAAATCTTGAACAAACAACGTTCAACCTCACAACGCCTCTTACGGATCTTGAGAACAATGGATCACCGAACAAAAATAAAACAATCACACGTGCGTAATAGAAAAATAGAATGAAAAGAACGAGACACAAGATATACGTGGAAAACCTCAATGCGAGGAAAAAACCATGGGAGCCACACCAGTCCACTATGAATCAAAAGCAATGAGTACAAGTCTTCTCATAATCTCTCTAAGATTTGTGTTTTCTCTTGACTCTCTCTCTCTCTCTAGAAAGCTTGATTCTTCTTCTAATAATATCTTAGGAAACCTCCCTAAAGATATATATCACAACTCATATCTCTTAGAAAACCTGCTAAAAGAGATATATATTAAATTCCTAAACAATAGAAAAAGATTTGATCCTAATTGGATTAGGAAAGAACAAATCTTGAGAGTTTTGGAAATTTTCCGCGCATCCCCACACTACTGGTAGTACCAGTCACTACTTGACACTTATTACTGGTAATCCCAGGCACTGCCCAAAAAAGTCAGTGGCAAACACTACCGGTAATTCCAGTCACTACTTGACACTTATTACCGGTAATACGAGGCACTGTCCCAAAAATGCATTTTTATCTTCAAGGTACGAAATCAACCCGGATGGGCATTCTAGTGGGGGGTCTTCTCCTCCTAACATGATCCATGGAGTGAAGTGAGCACAAATTATGGAATTAATGCTTGGATTAGTGGTAGTTTATCGGTTAACAATCTTGTTTTGGATTTGCCTTTCTATTGATCATTTCATGAGTTTCCTTGGGGTCGTACATCTATATATTGTCGATAAATCAATTATTTAAGATACGAAAATCAAGAGGAGTGCAATTGACTAATTTTCATTTTTATCCTTTTTGTTTCAAGTGCAATGTGGCACCTAATACATACACTGTCCGTTCAAAAATATAATTAACAATTTCCATTTCAGGGTCATCTATTGTGCACCAGTATCTCATTCATCAGGGGATATTGGGATTTTTGGTCAACTTCATTGGTATTTGAATGATTTGAATATATTACTTCTCTGCAATTTGAAACCATTCTGTTTCACATGATAAATGTTCTCCTTCCTTTCTTTTTTTCAGTTTTTTCCAATAATTTGAACATTTCCCTTCATAATCATGACATATCATGAAGGAACTACCAAAGCCTTTATGTGGTTTCTCTTAATGTTAGAAGAAACTTAGGAACATAAAACCATTCCACGGCCACATGTCAAAGCTTCCATTTGCCTATGCAATTGTTGTTTCCCACTGTTTTTTTTTGCTAAGTGTTGTTTCCCACTGTTGTTGTCAGCATTCAATAATTTATTTTTCTTACCATTCATGGGAATAGTTTTTGTGATACTTTTGCAACCCATTTGTTCTATTCTTGTATCTGTGAACTCCTCCTTAAAGCATCACATGTGGGGAAAGCCCACTTCTCATTTTTTTTCAAAATCTGTTATGGATTATAGAAATTTTAGAAATTTGAAGAAGTGCAAAATATGCCATCTTAGAAATTTTGTAGAAGAATTTTTCTTTATGAAGGAATAAGACTACTTAGAAATTTTATCGGCTTTCATTATAGCATTGGTTTGAGAAGGAACTTGTTTGTGTTCGTGTTAAAGCTGAAAGAAATGCACTCCACTATTTTGCAACAGGAGTTGGTAGGATTGCGCTCTGCTCTGGAACAAGCTAAAGTTGATATTGTAGGTCTTTGGGCCCTCAAATTACTGATTGGGCAGGTCAGTATCTGCGTATGATTGACTGGTTGCTGTGTATCACTCAACTATTGTCCAGTTTACGTAAGTCACAAATGAATGATGTCTTTATGTAGTGTAGTGCCTATGTGGAAGAGGGGAGGGCCATAAGTTACCTATATCTATTTCTAAATTTCTTGAATTAGAAGATACAATAAGTGAATACGCATGAAGCAATGTTACTATCTTTTTTTGAACCTATTTGTTCGACATCTTTTCTTTGAACTGGACTGGTTTCTCAAGATGGTTCATGAAAATAGTTATTTTGTTGGAACTTTATGATTCAGAACTTTATGGAAGGCAACTATAGTGTTATTTTGTTAGAACTTAGTTTGTGTTCATCGGGTATCAGTCTGATTGGTAAAAATGTATAGGTTTGTATTTTCTAAAGGTACAAGAAATGACTAGTGTTTATGTTTGTAAATAATGATTGGTCTAGCAAAGATATATGTTTCTTTTGAGCTGGGGCTTTGCAGGTTCTGTACAGAACAAAATGTGTTCTTTTTGTCTATTCCATTTGTAGGGGAGGAAAACAAGGGAGAAGGAGAAGGATAGTCTAGGAATTAGTTCTACAATCCTTAGAGTTATGATATACACATAATGTGTTTTGAGAAAGTGAAGTTCCAAATTTATGTTTGTGGAATTTGGAAGGTCACCTTAGGTTGAAAAAGACCTCTTCCCTAAACCAAGAGGGGTTCATTCTCTCAATGGCTCAACTTTCATCACCCAGTTTTCTGCATATTTATGTTCATACATGCAAGTTCCTGTAGACCAGCCATGTATTTCTCTGCAAATGGTGGGAAACATCACCCAATCACTAAATGCAAATGGGGTCTTCTTTGGTATTTGTGTTTCACTACATTTCAAGTTTTAACCCTACTGTCTAGCTGACCTGTTATCATAGTTTGCGTTACTCATTTACTGTATGTACTTCTATATTTACTTAGGTGGAGTTGTTTGTGGGGGCTGCTTTTTTTGGGGTCGGGGTAATGCAGTGCATGTAAATTTTTGCTTAAAAATCTAGTCATTTAGACAGCTTAACTATTTGTGTAAGTGTGTAGATTTGGTGGTTGATAGTAGGCATTACTCTGCTATTATGGTATGGTAGTTGGTAACTTGTTTCTTTTTTAATAACCAGGGCATGTTGGATTTTTGCAAGGGTAAACTACTCTTCATCTTAATTTGACTTTGGCAGGAACTAATGCATCATGTAGGCCTTTACATGCCAAAGGAAGGGGAGCCAAGGCGGTTTCAAAAGTTTCATTTTGATGTATGAAGAAATCATGTCTGTGGACTCAAATTCATGACTTTTAGTTTGTAGTTTTTTTATTTGAATATTATGAGAATCTTTAAGATAATATTTGAATCTTTTAGTTTGTTCGTTTATTTTAGGCAATAGGTGTGTTTGCATATTTTGTTCATTTTACATTTATTTTGATATGAGTTCGGAATAAGAATCACAGGTTAAAAATTAAAATATAAGAAATTAAAATAAATTGTTGTTAAAAAAATACTTTTTTTGATGTTTTTGTATTATTACATGCGTTCGTTAATGAACTTTTAATGATATTTTTAAAAATCCTTCAAATGCATTCCCAGCGTTTTAAAAAAAATATTAGCAACCCTTTCTAAAATTCCACAAATAAATTGCCGGCGTTTTCTAAAACACTGGGAATACTTTACTTTTCCGGTTGCCGGAAAACTTTTCTCGGCGTTTCAGAAACGTTAGCAAATTCGCCGGTAAATATTAGCGGCATTTATAAATGTCGGTAATTTTTCCCGACAGGGGTACTGGCAACGTTTTTGACAAACGCCGGGAATAGTGAAAAAAAGCTGGAAAAGTACTTTCGTGGCGTTTTTGTGACTTTTACCAGGGTTTAATAAACACCGGGAATGCTACTTTTTGTTGTAGTGTAATCTTAATTAACACCTACTATTTTAAGGTCAAGTCTCATCTGTACGGGGCCCATAAATTTTTGTTTTATTTATGGGATATAAATGTTGTTATTTGATTCTTATTAAAAAGTATTACGTGAATTCGGCGATTAGATATAGATAAGGTGAAGTGGGAAGTGAAGGAGGGGTGGAGAAACCTTCCAGTTGATTCTGAAAATTTTGGACAATGGTCAAACCTAACCGGTTAGATTCTGAATCTTCTAGTCAGATTTGAAATTTTGCCTGAAATTTTGAAAATTTTAAGTCAGTGGAAAAACTTGATTTTCAGATTTTGGACCTTCCAGTAGGTCTTCCGGTTAGATTCTGGATGCGTGTTTTAAAGGGAAAATCAATTTTTTTGGCAAATCTCTAGCTTTTTCTCAAAATGGTTTCTCTCTCTCTCTCTCTCTCTAGGAGTCTTCTTCCTCGTCTAAACCCCAAGAATTGGCATACACAAGGTATTAATTAAATTCTTATGTTTCTACCCATTGAACTTACGATCCATAGCCTTCCTAGTCCATACTTCGTCTGGGGTGTCACTTATTAGGTCCAAGGTATACTAACGGAGCCTCACATCATCATTCCATAGCTTTAAGGAACTTTGGACCAACCCCTATTTGGACATTCCAAAGCCCCGTCCAAACATCCCATGCAAAATAGCCCTCTGTTAATTTCTCCTTCACAGTCGTTCGAACATCTCATCCTCCTGTTCGGACGCCCATACTCCCACTCGGATGCAACTAGAAATTCTACTCTCTGCCACAATTTCCCGTAGAGCCGTCCGAACATCACTATTTCCCGTCTAGACGCCACTTGTCGAATTGCCCAAAAACTGTTTGTTTATTTCCATGGCAACTCTGGTTTTTAACCTCCAAACTTTGAACTCACTTACTAAAAAAACCATAAAACTACCTCAATATACTATGAGAATTAAGACTTCAACATAAACTATGATAGAAACCGCAGGAATCCTTACCAAACTTCAAAACCCAAGCTTGAGGTGCTTATTCAAACCCTTGTTTCTTCTCCTTCTTCTTCTTTCCCACTCTTCCTTTTCTCTTTTCTTTCTCTCTTACATAAATTGCTGGAGTGAAATCCTTAGACTATATATCTAATTAGGAGCTCTAAACTTGAGGTGGCAAAAGCTTGAAGGTGTCATTTTTATAGGGTTCATAAGATGACAAAGTGAAGCACCTCACAAGCATCTCTCCGAAAACAAATCTCATGTGTGTATATTGTTTCTACTCCTTTAGGAAAAATTATATGGTGCAACCCTTGCCTTGGTGTCATCCTCCAACTTATCCACCATCTTCTTATTGCTTCAACATCAAACAATCACGCTCTGGGATTAAAAAGCGTTCTTATTTTGTTACTGAAAATAATTCTCGGTCTCCCCATAAAATAAAATTAACCCTCATATGATTCTTCGGTCTCCAATTGAACTTAACCCGGCCTCGATTATCCAAAATAGTCCTCGATCAATTATTTTTAATCACTTAATCTCGGGTCGGGGTCTCACACCATACTAATCTCCATTTATCTCGATCGGTCACTTTTTGAAACTGTTCAAATTTTCTCTTAAATTAAAACGTGAATTTTAGATTCACATACTCAGATACTATGTTTACAAACATCAATCATGATTCAACCTTGCAAGTACATAATTGCATGATTCTCTACTTGCCTAACTACTTGACTTAAATGTTTAATTTAGCATGCTTAGTTACAGATCCATGCATATATAGGCATTACCTATTGATGGAATCTGAATATGAATAGTTGATCATAAGAAAAATTAGAGTCTAGAACGATAAGTTGACATTAAACATAATCACTCACGAGATTTGAAAATTTTAGATTTTGAAAAGCACTGTCATGTATGATCTGAGAAATGAAATTACTCATTATGAGATGTGTTAGGACGTTTTTAGTCGTGATATGCCTTGAGCCAAATTATGTCTAGTTCCATGAGGTGTCTTTAGCCAAATTGCGTCTTGAGCCAAGTTGTGTCGTGTGCCGTATCATGTATTGAGTCAAGTTATGTCATAAATCGAGTGATATTCGTAAGCTGTGTTGTGTCCCTTAAAACTAAACATAGTAATGTAGAAGGAAGTAAAACTTTTGATGTCGGGCATGACATGCATACAGGAAGTAAAACAATTGTGAGCATAATGGTTGAGAACATGTCGTACAGGAGCCAATGTTGAGAATGCTGTGGTTGAAAACACGGTTCAACATAAGGGTTGGAATTATATTGGACGAGGACATCATGACAGTGCTATATATTTTGACTTATGGGAACGCTTGTGTCAACCCAAAACTTGAAAAGTTTAAACGGATTTTGATACATATGAACATTGCCAGATACCGGTGTTAGAAACTTAGAAATGATACATAGAGGTTGACTTAAGAGAAATTATCACCTGATTTACTTTTTCGTATTTACTTGTTTACTACTTCTGTTTTTAATTATCTATTCATAACTTGATCATGCACTGTATGATCTATTTCATAAATTAAATTTATAAATAAATTTTATTTACTGAGTTTTATCGCTCGTGGTGTAATTTTTTTGCCCATAGCCTTTCATACAAGGTGTCAAAGACAACTTGGAGAATATGGACAACCTCATCCGTGGAGACAGCTTATCTGGGAAAGACCAGATTGCACCATAGTTTACCTAGTTTATTATTGGTTTTGAATTTTTCAAATTTTAATGTAATATCTTTAATTTTCATTAATTATAATCAAACTCTTATTTTATTAGAAAATGAAATGAAAATTATTTTGCTCATTTGAAATTGTTTTTAATACTAAAGTCTGAGAGATAATCTGAGCGTAACATGAGTCCTTATTTTTACACCAAAAATCATAGTTTTCTCCATTAAAGAGTGGAAAATCGAGTTGTGAAGCTCCCATGTTTTGATGCTTGAAGTTGCCATTGTTGTAAACCTTCTAGAGTTTTCTTTTCCCTTCACAAATTTTCACTCCCAAATTAATTTGATCCAAGAAAACTCTAATACCACTTGCGGTAGCATTTTTCCTAAACTATATACAATTTTGTAGAGATGAATAAAGCTTCAAAGAAGGAAAAAATCGACTACCTAAGTCAAAGTTATCAATCTAGTACCGGCGAGTATACCGATTTTGCTATTGGTACGGTATGCACCGGTGCACCGTTTCGGATTTATTACTAAAATTAATATACATATTTCAAATAATATTTTTTAACAAAAAATCGTGTTGAACATAAAAATAAAGCATAACAATTTAAAAACAAATCACCAAACATAAAAAAAAAAGTTTTAGTCTCAATTTATGTCTAATTATCCAAAAAAAATATTAATCGAATTTTTTTATTCTTTTTAAATACGGACCAGTGCGGTACGGTACTGGTCGGAACAGCTTGGAACAGGCCGGAATAGTAGCCAAAATAGAACTCCGGTGATCCGGTACCGTTATGAAGGTAGTACAGAACGTACCGTCCGATACCAGTCAGTACAAGACAGGATTAATAACTTTGGCTTAAGCAGTACAACTTTCTTTTTTTTTTTTGGTACTTCGGAAATCACAGTACAGCTTTCACACCTTCAAAAAAAATGGGGCACATTTCACCAAACCCTTACAAACTAAAGTTGAGCTTTTTATTGAAGTCCCAATATTATTTTACTTTTTCAAGCTTTCAACGTAATATCCTTGCATAAATGGTTGACCAGGCAAACTTCTATCATGTCTAGGTAAATTGTGTAGGTATGACTGACATGCATTTAATTTTAAATTTTTTATTAATGGTTACTTTAATTATTAAGGACTGTCCAAAGAGAAAGATGCTTTCCTTCAATTTGAACACTGTAGTAATAATATATAAATATTGTAGGTAATTCTAAATCTATCTGTTAATTAAAATTCGATAGAACTCAACACTAATAAACGAATCTTGATTTGTTGGTGAAGCAAAAGAAATGACCGAGACTGTTCTTATTTGTTTTTGTTTTTTTCATTTATATCATTACTTCGAACAACAATCAATAAGGAATTGAATCTCTGTGTGTGTGTGTGGGGTTGTTGTGTGGTAAATTACAAAGGGGCAAGCCGATCGTTCAAGTGTGTTACAGTAAGTTTGTCTTGTGTCCACCTCCTCAACATTTCTAATGCAGCTTTGGGTTGATCCATTGGAACCATGTGACCCGCATCATGTACCTTTTTCAAATTCAAACAACTAAATTAGCTAAAGTTTGAGTTTGTAAATGTCAACAAAACACAGAGAGAGAGAGAGAGAGAGAGAGAGAGAGAGAGAGACCTTGATGAAAGTTAAAGGCCCATGGCTTTGCATTAGTCCTTTTTCGGCACCATCAACGACAAATGGAGAAGTGGGAGCTGTGTTGAAGTCTTTCTGCCCAGACCATTCCATAGCATGAACCCATTTGGAATTCCCTGGCCAAATCCAACCACACTTGAGATTAAAAATAAATCCAAAGCAACTGATGAGAGATAAGATATAGTTAGGGGTATTCTAATGAACCATTCTACTAATTAGAACCAATAAACTCTGAATAAACCGGTGTAAATTAAAAAAAAGTATACCGAGCCAGTTGCAAATGAGATCATACTCCCCGGCATACACAAGCATTTTGATTCCATCTTCAAGAAGTGCAGGAATCCCAACTTCAAGATTCCTCATCCAATCGGTCAACATGGCCTCGTACACCGTCGAGCTACACGAAACAAACTCAATGTCCCCTACCCCTAAAGCATCCCTGACTGTTTTCTTGTTCAGAAGATTCTCCATGTTTGAGAAGTCGTAGCACATCTGCCCCACGCATTCCTTCCTGATATCATAGTACTGCAGGCGAAATCCGCAACAAACTAATTCTCATAAAAATAGGAACCTCTGTTTTGTGCCAATTTAGCCTCAGTAAAAATGAATAAAAATCCAATCCATTTAAATCACCATTGTGTTAATGCTTCTTACGTTAATATTACCCGCGATATCCATGATATCACTGAATATAGAATTGCAAACTTCATATGCATTTGAGCAAGAATCTCCTCCATCGCTGCCTGTTGAAGAAATTTCTCTATTAATTAAACAAGAAAAGAAGTGAACTATAGACAAAATGTAATGAAAATTAGACGCAATTACCACAAAGTTTTACAGCCTCTTCGCAAGAGGGGACCGACTTGCTTACGGTTGAGTAATCAGATTGCTCAATTAGTTTCATGTCCAAAGCAAAATCAGGGTATGATTTGTACTGGATTTCAGGATCAGTGAGCCCATTACCAATTGCAAATCCCTAGTTAACAATTTCCGCCACGAAAATGAATCAATCAGTTGAATAATAACGGGAAAAAATTCAAAATTCAAAATTCAATATTAAAGACAATACTTTTAGATTTATATGAATCCCTTGGTTGGCTTTGTTCCCCTGGTGGACCCTAGCAGCCAAAGCAGGGATATAATGTCCAGCGTACGATTCTCCAGTTATGTAAAAATCATTCTTGGCATATTGAGGATGTAGCTTGAAGAACCCCTAACAATAAGGCATTACAGCGAGTGTTAGTTGTTTACATAAACCGAATTTCATACCACGTGAAAGCCCAATAGATCACGAGAGAGAATCAAACCTGTAAGAAGTCATAGAGATCATTGCTGACACCATTTTCATCATGTCGAGTATCATTATCATAAGAGCTATAGCTAAAGCCAGTTCCAGTTGGTTGATCAACAAATATAAGGTTTGATGCCTGTAAAACAAAAAGTCATGGACAATTGTTTGCTATGGCTTAGGGTATAAAAAAAAAAAATACATGTCTTGCTCATACCGGATACCAGTCCTTCGCAGAATATATAACATATATTTTTTTGAAACTTGTACATGAAACTTGCACCCATACTACTATTCAATAAGTCGTCTCTCATGCTTATTAGCAGTAAAGGATGGTATTACCTGGTCCCAACCAAAGTCATTCCACAGGAGAGAAAAGTTTTTGGCAATATGAAAAGGGCCATTCTCGTAGAATAAAGCTAGTTCACTGCTACAGCCAGGACCTCCAGTGAGCCATATAACAACAGGGTCACTACTCTTGCTGTTCCTGGACTCAAAGAAAAAATAGAACATCCTGCAATAATACCCTTCTATAAATTAATACGAATTAAAATCAGCTTCTTTCTGAACTACAAAAAACATGCTAGCTAGTTGTTTGTTGCAAGCTTAAATTGGGTTTAGTTGAGATGAAATTACTAATAAAACTGCATAAGCATATACAGAAATCATTCGATGTTTACAAAATTTATTGTTTCGCGTTAATTGGCAAATATATATCAACAAAAAAGATTTCAGTCACGAAATGATTAGTTAAAAAAAATTCACTACCTTATAATGAAGAATTGAATAATAGCATGCTATAAATATCCTTTTTTTTTCATTTCTCATGGACTTTCTTACTACCTAGGACTTGTGTCCTTTTTCTTGCGATCCATACTTCATACTAAGCACATGTATAATATATGACACTTTCTTATTTGTAAAACCAAATAAAAATTTACATCTAACACTAATATTTTTGTTTCCAAAATTTCCCTTCACGTTCAAATTTTTTCGCTTCTTATACTTTCATATTTAATATTAAATCGTAATTGAATAAAGTGTTACGGTCCATATGTGTATAATATGAATATTGCGCTTATTCCAATAATATGAAACAAATACATTCTTCTTGTTTTCTCCATAATATTGAACACTGTGGGCTTCTCAGTCTCGCGGTTGACATCTGAATATTTTACTGTTGGAATGAGCTGTAGCAACGAAATAATATAAAACTATGGTATATGTCGTACAAATGGGCCAATTATACTGATCAAGATCCACAAAACGAGGCCCAACATTTAAAACTGAAATACTTAAGCCAATAAGCTTTAATTAGAACAAGTTGAATTCAGTTCAATGAATATACAAATTAAAATGTAGTTAAAGAATTAGCTTACAAGTTAAAGAAATAGTTTTAGAACTGACAAATGGAAATTAATTACCACATGTCTGATCTTATTTGGTTATATATACTATTCACCTTGTTAATCTCAATGTCTCAGTTACTCATGCAATAAATCAACTACTCGAACATCAATATCTATCTATTGAATCACATTTTTTAAAATGGTTCTGCTAACAAGTGCTTCAGAATATTTGTTAAGGAACAATTAATGATTGAATTTGAATTTAATGAACCTTGAATCAATTGCATCCTAATTAATAACTACCCGCTTGCTGAGCAAAAAAAAATAAAATAAAATAACTACCCGCTTTTGAGTGTAAAATTAATGACACTTAATGCATGATGATAGATAGAATTTTTACTTTCTAATATTACCCTTGTTTAAAATTTAAAAATTATATTATTAACCTTTAATCCAATTTACTACAAAAATCTAGTTTCCACGAATTTTTTTATTCATTTGATAAAAAAAAAAATAACTAGGTTAAAAGGAGCACACTAATTTAGGCACACAGCATTTCAAATGACATGTGTATTTCAATGGTCATAGTTGAAAACATAAATTAATATCTGAAACAACAACAACAACAATATTTGTAAACTTAAATTTTCATTGGTATTCCTAAAGAAAATACATTCTGAGTAAATAATTTTTTTATTTTTGTACTTGTCAAGAAAAAATTCAACAAGGGTAATGTTGGTAATATCATTAAAGTTATTGCTACAATAAATATAAGTAGTTAAAAATATCACTCATTTAATAAGATTATAAATTAACTTGTTGACTTTATAACTTTTAATAATTAATAACATCATTTATTACATCCTTAACAAGTGCCTCTGGACTACCATTTAGCATTTGCTACTACATATCACATTGTATGTCAAGTTATACATCATGCGTATGTGGCATCCACTAATTTGAATACATATCAAAATTTATGGAATCCGCTTTTACAAATGCATGATATACCCTTTGATGTACAATTTGATGTGTTAGTAGACATGTTCTTTAAAAAAAAAAAAAAAAAAGGGTTTGGTCAATGAGTGTCTTAGGAGCAATTGTTAATAAAGCATAGATTCTCTTCTTTATCACCAATTGATCTATGGGGAATGATGCAGCAAAGTTACAGCATTCATATATGTGCTTTAGAAGAAGTTTAATTTTGATTAACTTGACAGAAATACTCCTGATTTCTCTAACGTGCAAAAGTCTTCTGAATTTTAAATTTTCAAATGTTGTTTAATGACCTGGAGCCATAAATGTTGCTTTTTCTTATGACTGATTTTGTAAGCATCTATCTTTGATAATAATAACATACATTGATTTTAGCAAAACAAATATAGTATGCCAAAGATATAACAAATAAATTCATGTTGCAAAAGAACAATAATCCAAGCATTAATTTTCTCAACAAATAAATGCAACCTAAGCCAAGATAACCCAAAGAGATTAGGAAGAGGTATGCAGGGGCGGAGCTAGGAATAAATTTTGGGGGTGGCAAAATTTGAATATGTATATGTTCGAAATTAACCGTCCATAACACCAAAAAACATTCACATGTTCTGAGTTTAATCTTATCTAAAATCAAATTAAAATATTCATATCTTATGAATAAATAAAAAATACAGCACGAACACTTAATTAATATTAAAAAATTCATTTATGTGGGGCCTAATATTCATTTATGTGCTCTAATACCCTCTATCACCATATATTAATTTATGTTAGGCCTAATATTCAATGTAAGAACACTCACACGAATGTATAGTGATCATTGAAGGTGTTGAGACACGTCCCAATATCACTAAATAATTACTCGTAACATGATAATCAAAACAAAAAATTTATTTATTTTTTTAGAATTTTGGAAATTGGGGGTGGCAAGTGCCACCTCCCCCCCACTAGGTGGCTCCGCCACTGGAGGTATGCTTCCTCTTAAGTAAAATTTTTGAAACCTCTCAGGTACTATCTATTTTTATGAGACCAGTTCATACAGGGCCAAAAATCCTTCAAAAATTAGTCGATATTAGGTAAGGGATAATTCCTAAGTAACCGGATACCTTTGCCATAAAATGGGGAAAAAAGAAAAGAAAAGAAAGACCAGAATGCACATGTTGAGATGGAGCCAATTGTATTGCTGTAGTTGTTGCTGCCTTTTTGTTGCTATGTGGGCTGTTTTCCTTCTAGTCTTTTTTCTTGCTTTGTTTTTTCTACTTTGGACCCAGTAGTTAGTTTATGGGTGGAGGGGTGCTTGTGGTATTTGTAACATTTCCTTTCACTTTTAGGGACATGGTATATGTTGTGCGGCAAATTAAAATAACGTCGTTTTAACACATAAAACACTAACCAAATAGTTTGGCACTAACCGAACAATTTTCGAGTTGTATTTTGCGTGTCAAAATGACGTCTTTTTAGAGGGCAACACATCATGTTATGCGCAAGACACAGCTAGGCTCCACATTCACACTTCTAGTCGGTATCTTGCCAACTTGTAAAGTGGTCCTTGATTCTCCAAACTGTATACTATGTGCTTTGCTTGTGTACCAGGCTTATTTCTAACACTTGCTATTAGTTTAATGCATTTGTTCCTTGTCGGTTCAAAGAAAAACATATGTTCAAATAGCATTAGAAGTTTTTGTCCGTTTGAAGTATAATTATTTTGGGTAATTATACAGTTGAAGTTGCTAGAAAAAGAAATTATGATTCAACCTTCCAACAGAAACCAAAATTTAAGAAAAAAAATCCCCACTGGATGCTCTTATTTTTCAAATGCTCCAAAAAGTAATGTGAAACATAAAAAATGCTTTTTTTGGTATATGTTTCATTGCAATTACAGTTAGCCCTATCCTTTTTGTCTGTGGTTTACTTGCTTTGTGGTCCATAGGAATTCACTTGGTCTTGGAGAGTGTGGATAAATATTACTAAATAATGTAGTAGTGCCAGTTAAAAAGGAAAAATGGAGGGGAACATCACATGGAGATTAAGCAATAAAGGGTAATCTATAGTCTTACCAAGAAATGTTTTTCTATTAGCCCATCATTAATAGAGAGAAATACATTACACTTATTATCAACGGCCAAAAAAATAGTATGATAATGAGATAAACCATGTCTGATAATATCATGTACTAAAAAAACACTAAGAGATTCATAAATACTATTATATATTTTCTGGGTCTTTTTTGGGGTATGTAGTATAGGTGGAAATGGAGTATTACCTTGCATCTTTGGTATGTGGGAGCCTATAATAGCCAGCATGGTGACCCAAGTCTTCAATAGTATTCCCAGGATCCCCAAGCACAGGCAATCTCAAAGGCTTTTCCACCATCATTGGACCATCGGTCAGGGACTCTGCCGCCACTTCGCTGCCGGCGCCGGTGTTGATGTCATGTTTGGGAGATAAGTTAAATCCTCTGATGAGCTTTTGGGCTTGTTTTTTGGCGAAATTCAATAGGGGTGATGATTGGGAAGGATTGGTTTCATGATTCCCAATCGTTGAGGATGAGGAGAGTGGAGAGAGCAGGAGGATGAGGAGAGGGAAGAGAAAGAGGTGAGAGAAAGTTGGTGCCATTTCTGTGGGGTTACTATCTCGAGACTAATTGGGAGATGGAGTTGTGGTTTGGTGAATTGCAGTTTTAAAGGGTGGGATTTAGATGTAGAACAGACATAATTAATTAATTTGATGCTTGGGAATTCAAGGAGGTGGGTCGAGAAATGTGTTTTGTCTATGTACGTGTGTGTGTGTGTGTGGATGAGAGAGAGAGAGAGAGAGGGAAAAAGTTGATATGAAGTGGAAAAAGCAAGAAAAATGATAAACCAAAGACTGTTTCCTCCGTTTCACAAAGTGAATACAATGTTTAGATGTTTTAAGGGAGTGTTTGGTGTGGTTTTTATGGCAATTATCTCTAGCTCTCTTTATTTCTTTTATTTTTTTATTTTATTTTTTTTTGGCTACTTCTTTTTTTTTTTTTTTTTCTAGTTAGGGGGGAAGGTAGTTCAAATAAATCGAAACTAAACTTGATTACAGGAAAGCTTCATTTTAATATTTTTTTTATTTTCTTTATAACAAAGTCAATTTTTAAATGTTTAAAGACTGATCAGTACTTATCCAGACGTAATTGACCTCAACCGTCAAAGCTTTACCTTTCAAGTGGAAAATTTTGGGCTCATAATTCATTGGGCATGGTCACACAGCCAAATAAATTCGTATCCATTGAGAATTTTAAAAATCAAACTGATTTGTGTATTCATTGAACTCGAATTTAAACGGTGTAACAACAGTTCAATTCGGATTTCGAACCATGGTTCGGTCAAAGTGAGATGCCATACTGACAAATCAATTATAACGATAAAAAATTGCATAAAATAATTAAATCAGAATCATTTTTGAAATTCCACTAAATGTCATTAAATTCCAATAAACACTTTATCTTTCAAAGAGTCCCGTGAGTAAATTGTATATCTAAATATCTAACTGGGGTTTGGGTTTGGTTGGAACCAACATCTATTCATAAATTCATGGATAATTTACATAAAACTCCCTTCATTTATCATTCAACTTCATTCAACCACTTTCATCTTTTAATTTTCTTAATATACCCTCTGATGGTTTCAAATATAACAATTGTCCCTTTTTGAATTTATGCACAAGACAACATATTATATTCTCCACTAATTGCGTCAATTCAAAATGAATCGATTGTTATATTTGGTAAAATCATGGGGTATGTTGGAACAATTAGAAGGTGAAAGAGATTAAATAAAATCAAGTTATAGATGAAGGAAATTTTATATAAATTACACTAAATTCGTAGAACTAATTATTTAGTTCAAATCTTAATCGAGGACCAAACAAGACTTATGAAACATCAAAATAAATTGTCCATTTTACAATAGTTCGGGATGAAATTACAGTTCGACGTTTTCTATACATGACTAAAATGAATCATTTTATTATAAACGTTCAGTATATCCATTCAATCATTTCAACAAACAGATATATCCGAAGAACTATGGGCGGATTTACGATCAAGTTTTGAATTAATGTTGAAGGCATGGAAATTAGATAGTGATTTTGATCCATTAAAATTATGATATTACCCCAAGTATATGATATTGCCCAAGTATTTCACTTCAAGTATAAAAATTATCCAAACATTTTACCTACTGTATAAGGTTATACTAAGCATTTCATTAAAAAAATAAAACAGATATTTTTAATATGCAAATATTGTAAAAAATTATTTCACATAAAAAAAATTTATCGATCAGTAATACTTTACACATCTATAATTAAGAAATGTCTTAATTTTTTACTTAATGAATAACCGTTTTCTATATCTTTCCTTAATAAATAGGCGAAATCATTGAGTGTTGTTTTAAATTAATATGTAAGTAAGATTTTATATTTAACTCATTTTAGAAGAATAGTTTTTATGTAATTTTAGTTAAGATTTTGATCCGACTAACTGAGATTTCTGGCTCAGGCCTTCATTGAGCTTTATTTTTACGAAAAATTGGTCAAAATGACAAATCTGGGCTGATTTGGCTCATTAAGTATATGTTAATTTAATTTATGAGTCAAGACCCATGGCTTGGGAAGCTTTAATGCAAGAGGTCATTTTACAGGCGGATTTGCTCCTAAACGCAAAGAGATAATTTTATCTGATAACATTATTATTCCGAAAATTAACAAATAACGTTGTTTATTAAGATGTCTGTTAAAAGTAATAGATGATGTTAACTGATAAACACTAACGGTAACTTTATCTAATAAATTATTATTTTACAACTAAAAGATAAAGTTATTTTTTTATAAGCAAGTTAGATGACATTATATGTTGATTTGATGAATGTATTAGTCAATTAGAAAACATAAAATATATAATTTTATCTGATAACATTATTATTTTGAAAACTAACAGATAACGTTGTCTATTAAGGTATTTATTTAAATAGACATAAATGTTGACTGATAAACACTAATAGATATAGTAATCTAATAAAATAAATAAATTTATTTGTCAAAGTATATGTTAAAAACACAGATAATGTTACCTGATAAACAACAATAGGTAACTTTATCTAATGAAATTATTATTTTTATATCTAACGAACAGATAATGTTATCGCGTGTTTACTAAAAGGATATTTAACAAATAGATAAAGTTATTGCGTATTTATTAGAAGGAATATCTAACGAACATATAACATTATCGCGTGTTTTATTAGAAATGTATTTTTGAAACTTATGCGCCAAAAAGAGTTCCGCTTATAATTTAGTTTGAGATGGACTTAATGGGTTAAAACTCTATCTAGATGGACTTTTGACCGAGTCTCCCTGTTTTTTATTTTCACATCAATAAAAAGAAATATTCTGATCACATAGGCGAGACCAAGGTGCATCCCATGGACCCCAACTGGACGGTGCAGTATAGATCGGTTTAGAACCAAGCTAGAATATACACAAAATTAAATGAAATTTCAATTAATGGGGCATTCTCTTTTCTTTTTTTATAACTGAGATATCTGATCGGTTTAGAACCAAGCTAGAATAAAATTTGGAAGAGTCCTCACCTAAATTATCGACTAGTCTTTTGGGCTCTGAATGGAAACGATCGGACCCAAAAGTATGAAGTTGTCAAATTTCGACCGCAAAATATTTAAGTTTAGGATTGGTCCGTTCTACTACTCAGACAACCCTTGAGGCCATATATTCTTTTATTTTTTTTTCCCTTCTTAATTATTTCAATGAACTATTAATGGTTGGTGTGCTCATCTTTCATTGCCTTCCCCCAACAATCTAGCCAACACCCAGTGTCACCTCTACTTAATTTCTTTATAAGAAATTGGGAATAGGTTATAGCGTGTGATGAATGTAGATCAGGTACACCTACCCCGGAAATTAAAGAAGAAATGTAGATCCAAAAATATGAAAAAATGCCTAAATTTTGGACTTCTCTGCACTTATTAACCTTTTTCTAAAGTCCGGATAATCAAGTGTTCGATAATTTTGAGGACTTGGATTTGTTTTAGGGGGCAGCTAGCATAGTTTTCTCCATATTTATATATTTTAATTATCTTTTATGACCACAAAGCATCCTTGATTTGATATAACTATTCTCCTTTTATTTAATTTTGAGGCATTAATTATATTGGTACCCTTTTGCCATATAAAACCAAGTTGATTAGACCTTGTTGTTTAATTTTGAAACTGATCCCATCAAATGCAATCTTAGGTCGCGTGAAAGCACCGTACGTTCTGCATCTGTCACAACCATTACGTAAAGCTTTCGCTTGTGAGGAGATTAGTAAAAAGTATACATAACTTTTCGTTCACAGGAGAATAGAAGAGAAAGAAATAAATTAAAAAAAAAACATCTGTTGCTGATCACAACTCATTTTAAGGAGAAAATGTTACTAATTAAGCCAATCAAGATTTAAAAAATAAAAATGATATACCAATTTTTACTGTTTCAAGTGTTATAGATAACCAAAAAGAAAAATCTCTAACTATTAACTAAAGGTACTGATTCTTATAAATCATAACTTCTAACTATCTCTCAAACCCTAACAAGATAAAATTGTTTAAGGAGAGTTGTTTTAAGGTGAGGTTGTTAATGTTATTTTCTTGGCTACAAAGGTATACATGCATGTATGTAGTAGTTGGGTTGAAGAGTCCAAGGTGGTTGAAGAAATTAACCCATGGAAGAGTTGAAATTATCGTTGCTTGTAAGTCATCATAAATACCTTATGAACCGGATAAGCAATTAAACTATGTACTCCAAGCAACGTTTTCGATATCTAATCTTACATTTGGACGTCCCATCTACTAAAACTATTAAAAATACCAATAATAAAAAATCTTACATGTAACTGCAGATGCTAGTTGGATATAGATCTAGTCCATCAAGCACATCCAATTGTCATTCTTTCTGGGACAGAACTACCAAGGGACCGGGGGCCTGAGCCCCTCATAAATCTTTAAAAACTTTAGGTACTAAGTATAAAATTTGAAAATTATAAAAAAATATATTTAGGCCTCTCCAAATTACATTCGCCTTCTCAAAAGAAAAAAAAAGATCTCGGCTCTTCCAAACTTCAAATCATGGTTCTGTCCCTGCATTCTTTGTTTGGGTCAGCATTGTACACTTTCTATTGAGAAGTCAATGGGTCAAATCTTTTCGGATGAAAGAATTTATTGTTTCTTCTTCTTGTAAAGTGTTTTTAATGTTAGTTTACTTGTTCGGAGCTATTTCTTGAGTTATTTTCAATTTTATTGAATTGTTAAAGACTTAACATAATTGACTTTATGTTTTATTATTTCCTCTTACCGATTGAAACAAAAAATTGTAAGTTTAGAAAGATCTTGAAAATAGCATATACCTATCAATAATGCGAGGACGTAGTGCGTGCTATAAACTTATGTTGGAGGAGGTAGTGGTATATAAATGAATCTATTTGGATATACATTGAACAGAAATAAAAAAAAAAGGGCTACGCCTTTTCAACAGACAATGGGCAAATTAATTAGCCATACTATAATATACACACGCATAAAAAAAGAAAATATAGTGACGGATACATGCACATGGTTGGTTACATTATTGCTACTGAAAAGCCGCTATTCAGTAACGTTTTTTCAACCTCTACGTTTGCCAAAACCTTTTTTTATAAATCATGAATTTACATAGTGCGCCCGAGTTTTGCTTCTATTGTTGATGACGAGGCAATTTACATACATATATTCATATGGTTAGGGCCAAATACATGAAACAAAACAAGCTTGGATGGTTCCCATATCGAATCTCAGTTTGTTTCTAAAGCAATCATAATTTTTTGAGTAATTTATATAAAACCTCCTTCATCTATCACTCGATTTCACTTAACTCTCTTTATCTTTTAATTGTCTTAGTACACTCATCTTTTCAAATATAACGATCGATCATTTTTCAATCCAAAAGAAACCGATCATTACATTTAAAAAGATCAAAAGTATATTAAAACATATGAAAGAAATTAAGTGAATCTAAGTAATATATAAAGAAGGTTTTATATAAATTACTCTTAGTTTTTAAGCATAATGCTATGGCGACAACTGACAATGTCTTGTAACCATATTTGAGTACTACCTTACGTTACTACCTTCCGTGGCGGCAATTCCATCATTTAAGTGCCCACATTTATTTTTCTCTTTGTCAATTTTTCATTTGACATTTGCATTTCATTTTACTTGTTTATCGATTGCAATCTCAATTTCAATAGGGAAGATGAACATTTTAATTTATTTAGAATATGCATGTTGTGGACCCACCATATCATGGAATCACTATCACATCAAATACGACATAAAATGGTACTTAAATATGGTTTTCAGACATGGTCACCATAACATTACTGTATTTTTAATACTGCCATAGCTTCAAAAAGAAGAGAAGGATTGGTTTTCTCTTCCGAGTTCACACGTCTACTAATAAAGTTTCGTTTCGTAATAGGCTCCAAAAACAAGAATATGATTTTCTGGAAATCTGAATGAACATTAATAATACTATAAAATTGTTCAAATACATACAATCGAACGGAAGAACAAGTAACCTAAGAACGAATATAAAAAGCACGGCACAATATTTTTAAGCAATTTTTTAAGCTGCAATACAGTACATTCATGACTGTCGACCCCGTCATCCGCAAAATAACTAACCAAAGCCGAATCAAGCTTCACAAATCAAATATACAACAATCTAGCATGTAAACTATCCCATTTTCCTAAAACAAAACAGGACAACGCATTCATTATGAGTAACATATTAGTTTGTGTATTTGTGTGCGCGCCTGCGCTTGAGAGAGAGAGAGAGAGAAGAGAGGAGGGGAGCTGTCGTCGAGCATATCTCCAATAACCAGCTAAACATAAAAGCACTTGGGAATTGATGTCTTGAAAAAAGTAGACTGACCAAATATACATTTTGAAAGAATCTTGATAACTAATCTGTAGAACATCTGATTCAGAGATAAAAATAGAACATATGAATCCCAGTCCATACGTGCCAGATAAATATCTGAACAGAGCTCCTCTTCGGTAGGCAAACACCAACTCGACTATCCAGTCACTCCATTTGTGGGCTCAAGATGAGCCCAAATCGATAACTTAAATCATTCTCTTCGTGTACGCCACCGAGTAGACCATTCATGTTGAAACTAAATCTGATCGGAGATCAGTAGCTGCATATTGATACACGTTCATCTTCCAAAAAAAATGGATCATTTTGAGACTTGACCTTCCATCTTGTAAAACAAAGGGGATTCAATCACCTAGCAACCGATTCCCAATCGCATTGTTTTGCATGTATATATGATCTACTCAGCAGGTCACATCGAGGTAGGCTCGGATTGAGCACAACCGATAAGCTAACCGAACGACTGTAGGCTTGGATTGGGCCCACCGACAAGCGAACTAGACAATCCGACAGGAGGGAGATCACATCCCAGGTATCTATTGATATGACACAAACTACATATTCCATCTTATATTTATTGCACAAATAACACCAGCGTGTCATCTAAACTCTTCTGATCTTTTGGTATAATTATACACTATGGACATATTCTTTCGTCTCTTTCTCAAAAGGTAAACTATGTTTTACCTGCAGCAACCCATAACCAAGATGAAGAATTCTACGCCACGTGAAGGGAGAAGAGATAATTCTCAATTATGACCTAACTCTAGCAAGTCGGGCCCTTATTTCTTCAAGTTCTTCCGCGTCATCAGCACCCTCAGCTATCGCTTCATCCTACAAAATAACATTAAATTTTAAACTTCTCCCACGGCAAATGATCTGCAAAAATGAAAATGCATGAGATGATAATATAGTTGCATATACCTCCACCTCGGTTCCTGCAACTCTGGCTGGTTGCTTTAGTTTCTCCTTCCTGACTGCTTCTGGAAGCTGAGCGGTAGTCTCACCAGCAAGTGCAGTCAATACCTTGTCAACTTCTTCTTCAGTCACCTCTTCTATATCTTCTGAATCTAGTATTGAGTCCACGGCTTCATTCATAGTCTCCTCAATTACCCCAGACTATGAATCATGCAGGAGTGAGATTAGTTTGCATTCTTGAAAATCAAAACACTAAACCTATTACCAAAGTGTTCTGTACCATAGAATATCGCATGGTTCGCGAACCATCTTCAGAGTGTGCGATGCATAAAGTTCTACGTTATTGCACTTGTTAAATGAGTTTTAACTGGCAATAAAAGACTCCTAAGCATAAACATACTATAGACCAATTTTACACATTTAATTGAAGCAGTATAACCATATAGGACACCAGAAATATTTTATCTATCAAGTATCCACATCTAAAATAATGAGGTTGTGTCTTTACGAAACACGATGCATTGGAAAACCCCCGTTTTTGATAATTGCTTTTCGACAAATGGAAAATACCTTTATCATTTCCTTGCTGAACTCCTGCATTGTGATAGCATCTTCTGGAGCCTTCATGAGGTTATTAACAAGCTTCATGACCTCAACACTCTTGGACAAATGCCCCACTGTGCGGGCAATCGCTGCAAGGTAACCACTGATATAAAGGAGAGAACTTCAACAAAAGATATATTAACGAGAGAAAAAATCAGAAGTTAAAACGGTGAGGGGCGTGACTCGTGACTAAAATACATGCGAAAGTAAAACATTATACCAACACTCTCCCCAAGGTGCATCGATATTGAATTTAGTTGTGCCTTGTTTTCATGAAGACGGTTCACAGTTCGTCTAGACCTCACAATCTCCTTAGCAAGTGCCTAAAACAAAATTAGCAAAGGAATCTAAGTAGAGAGGAGCCAACAAATAAATTTAAATACTGAGAAGCAACACAAGACTTGACATATGAGCAACTATGTATGGGGGCGGATATGAGGACACATAAAAAAACACTCCACTCAACTTAAAATACCCTCCCTCCTCCCTCTCATTCTTTACACGTTAACTCTCTCTCCCTCTTCTCCATCGACGTTCTCTCTCTCCTACCCACACCTTTCCCCTCCCATCTCTGGCAAATTCAACTCCCACAATACAACCCTCGACTCGATCTTTGTTCATAGCTCGGTAATCGAGTCGATCAATTACTAAATAAAATGAATTCATAAAGCCATAGGTCGCCGTTGATCACCATAGCTCACAATAGGTGGGAATGGATTTAGAACCATAGGTCAAAATTGCTATATCTACCAAATGCATTTTGTTAATTGGAAATCTTGCCTAATCTTTATCTTAATAGAAATTTTAATCTCATTCTCTTTCATCAGACATGATTGCCTATCAATTTAAATCAGAATTGTTTTGAAGTTGTAATGATAGTTTCCAACAACAATGGCTTTAGCCGATCAAAAAAAATAAAAAAAGCAAGGTGATATATTGATCGACTTGATTACCGACTACGGCGACCCTTGATAGTTTCCAACAACACAGCGGCCCTTGACCTATGGTGCTGAATTCATTTTAGTTACTAATTGATCGACTCGATTACTGAGCTATAGATGGAGATTGAGTCGAGGGTCACACCGCAAGAGATGGGAGGGGAAAGGTATGGGGATGAGAGAGAAAAAGTCGATGGGGAGGGGGGAGAGAGAGTTAACATGTAAATAATGAGAGGGAGGAGAGAGGGTATTTTAATCTCAACCATTGATTTTAACGGTTAAGATGGAGTGCTTTTTTATGTGTCCACGGATCCGCCCCCACTATGTATTATTCCCAAAGATTACAAACACTCATAAATAACTAACAAAGGTATGGTGCTTATCAGGTTCACCAAATCAAAAAGGAAAAACCAAAAACAGGGTTGTTGCAAGAAATACACTTGGGAACTCTTACAAACACGTTTTGGTTCCAGTGAATCCTATTCTATGTTTCCTTTGGTATTCTACTGGTTTAGTGGTAAGCTATTCTCCTATTTGTTGTCTTAAGAGTCGAGATTATTCTGGAGATCTCAAGTTTTGCAGCATGGTTTGTAGCACAAAATCGTGAACTTGTTATACTTCTCTGTGATTTTTAGCTGCCACGCAGGATGTTAACAGTATATAGGCAGGAATTACCAAAAAAGTCCCAACTATCGCAAACACTTGATGAGATGTGAATTAAGAGAGATTTTAATTTAAGAAGCACGGACTAAGACACAAGACACGGACACAACATGACAAGGACACCCAACTCGGCATTTTCGAAATTCAGTACACAACATGACTAGGACATGGCAACAAATATACATATTTTATGTGTAAGTTGCATAATAATTAGTCATTCCTTTTACATCAGCAGTATATATTCATGTTTCATATAGAAATAGGACGGAATTTTGCATTTTACATACTGGAAAAGAATTGGGAAACAATGAAGGCTCATATCCATCTCAAATATCCATTTTTAAAAAAACTGAAAATTTTGATACATCAAATCCCTATTAAAAACTCTCCAAGTGAAGGGTTTAATAGCAATAATATATATGGTAAATTTATTTTGTAATGTAATTCAAGTGTGACAAATAACTGTCTGATCTGAAGCAAAACTGACCCTTACAGTGTAGTCACTAAAGGCCGCATATTATGCCCCTTTTTGGGGGATTATATAGGAGCCATTCCCATGTTATGATTTAACTTACAGCTCAATTCCAAATTAATTGAAAATCACCCAAAAAAATACCAAGAATGACCAAAGTATGTGCAAAATGTTAATGCTCCAAAGTACTAACCTGCAGGAATTTCTTTACAAGGGAAAGATTCATCAATTAATCCATTCTCTCTAATCAATATCAGTGGCAATTCGCAACCACAATTACAAGCTCACCATCCATCCCTAAATGGTCTCTCCATATTGATCAAGCAATAGCTAACATAACACGGTTCTCTCAACCTTCCACTCTATAGATCCTCTATCTCCTGAGCCATGCGCCATGACCTATGATTCCCTCTTTCATGCTGTAATCTTCTAGGTTATTTCTAGCACATTCAAAGGTGCCCAAGGGCCAAACTTTCAACATCATCTAATAGGTGAAAAATTTAGTCATTCACCTCAAAGGTCTTTTTGTTTGTCGCTTAATTTCCTCTACCATGATAAGCACTACCATGTCAACATGGACAACATTATCACTTTATGCTATTGACTGCATTAACAACCTAAGCGGGCTAGGTTAGTGAAGTTCTCCTTTTAGCTTCGGCTGGCAGAAGTTTATGTGAGATAGCATTCCCTATATTTACGTGGAAAGAGGCTAGTCAACATAATGCTACAGATAAGATTTTTCTCAATCAAGGTCCATGTGATTTTTTAATTCTTTCCGGAATACGCAGAGTGCACCTGACACTTTTTCCTCCCAATGTTTTTGCGGTTTATTCTTATCCTTTTTGCCAACGAGGGTATAGGTAACATCACACTGACTAACCCCTTGAGCTTCGGACTTTGATTCCTTTATGGGAGTCATAGCCCCTGGCCAATTTAAGCATGGTATTCAACCAAACAGCTCCTTAAGAATCCTGACCAAAGCCAAATTCCAGTTACTTCCAATGATATCCTCTGTCATTTTTATACGACTTCTGATATAACTTAGCAGCCATAGTCACTTTATCACCTTCGCTGTTCATGCCTAAGAATGTGCCTAATGTCTAAAGCTACTAAAAATATCTACTACAGATTCAACAAGATCCGATATTTAGCGCACACACAAAAAAACGCATCATGTATTATTGTGAAACGAAAAGGATAAGATCACAAGAAGTGAGGGTTAACCTTGGCAGAGCCCATGTCATTTCTTTTGGCAGCATCCCTAATTGCTTTTTGCACACTTTTCTCTTCTTTCTGTATATCTATCCAAAAACCCCCCACAACAATTCAGTACTCTTGAAAATCAAAAACCTCTAAAAAAATATTTTTAAAGAATTTTCGAGAAATTTGAAACAAAACAAGCACCCAAAAAAAAAAAATCAATACATGCCTCGAATTTGTCGTTCGATGTTGCGACACTCTTGACGGAGACGACGCTGCCAGTCCCTCAACTGTTGTTGCGGGTTTGCTTTCGGCTTCAACATGTTCATCATTTTCTCCATCTGTCTGTCCAAACGGATGGAATTCCAATTTGACTGAGAAGAAAATCAACTCGGACTAAATCGAAATCTTTCTGTTGCGTCTACGCAACTGATGGTGATTATGATTCTACGAACACCAATTGATCGAATTACCAAAAAAAAAAACCAATTGATCGGAATGCGAAGTTTTCTGTATTATCCTATGGGAAATATTCCAAGAGAGAGCGAGAGCGATAGCGCAACAGTGAGTTGGGCTTTAGGTCCACCAATTCCCGTGCCTCAACCGATGTGGCCTTTGGAAGGTTCCTCCTCCGATTCGAGTTTGGCCTATGGTTTCCATTTTGTCGCCTTATTCTCTCCTTTTTCCTTTTCGGCAACCTTATTTTCTCTGTGTTATTAAGTTATTAACCTTCCGATATGTGTGACTTCTTTGTGTATTAAGATAGAATTTACGTACATTAAATGACTTCGAAAACATTTGTTTTTAAATTTATGTGTGAACGTTTGTACTCGTATCATTACTATTAAGGTAGACTCAAATACCAAAAATGTGGCTATACAAGATTTGTAATTCAATCTTATGTCTAATACATTCAATCAAACACACTCTTAACATACCGAAAATAAATGTTTATACCTAAAGAATGAGAATTTTGTAATTCAAATGGTATTTAATATGCTTATATTGAGCAATATAATGAACTTTGTATTTGCTTCAAGCAAGTGAATTGACAATAACATGTGCTAAAAGAATGTATATCTTTTCGGAGATTGATCAAAGACTGAAGAGACGTACTTTGAATTCAATATGAACAACAAATATCTTACATAAAAAATGGCAGTAAGAGGAAAAAATAGTTTTGTAATTCAATGCTAGTATACTAAAAAAAAAAGCCAAAAATCAAGAATCAAAAGATTTTGTTCAACATAATATCCCTTCAATTATTGTTTATTGTTGTTCATAGTAACCAATGTGCTGAACAAAAAAAAAAAAAAAGATTCTGGCCATGCTGTGGAACCTTAGAACTGTTTTCTTCATTCCGCAAAGGGTAACAGATTGAACAACAGTGGTTGCAAGCTTGCAGCTGAATAAAATCCACAAGTTAGTGACAAAATAAATCTGTCACTACTACAAAATTTTACAGTCACAGAAACGAATTGCAACCATTGTGGTGTTCATGGTTATATGCTTGAAGAATTAAAAAAAAATAAAAACTTTCATCATGTTTAGAAGTATATTTCATCACAAGATCAACTTTGAAAGTCTTGGTATGAAGATGTAACTCGGGGAAATGGATATACCATTTCCATTAGACCTCGAGGTGACATGGGTTCAAAGAACTTGCGCATCAGCATTTCTTCCTCTATCGGCTAATAAGTAAATTTATTTGAAAGCTCAGCATCGCTCTATTCAAATCTCCATTTGCAACCAATCATTGAAAAATTAATATCCTAGGCCAGGAATTTGTTGAAGTGATAAATTTGTACGAACTAGAGTACAGTCTCAAAAATCTTCACACGAAAAACTTACCCAGTAGGCATTCCACACCCTATTTCACTTCTCATTTGCATCACCTGAGTCCTTTTATTTAAGAATCTTTCAATGGTCCGACTAAAATAGAAGTTAAACTCGTAATGGTAACCTACCAAGGCCCAATTGATCCACGTAAACCAGCCGTGGTATGTCATATAAAGGCAGTATTTGATGTAGGACAAGTCATTACTAGTTTTTGGAAAGATTTGACAAAATAAAATTAAAGAAAAAATATTGATTGGGATCTCGATTTATGGAAAGCTTGATTATGATTTTTGTTTATATAGAAATTTTCTTTTCTTTAATGCCGCTTGTTTTGGCATGTATTTATTACCAAATCTAATTAGCAAAGTTGCCTAATTTCTTAATTAGTAAGAAGTTGTCTAATTTAATTCTTACCAAAGTTGGGATTCATAACTTATAAGTAAGGATGAATCCTCTTTTGTAATTCATTCAATAAATATAAGAGTTTTCTCTATATTCCTTGTGCGCAAGGTGTTTTATCTTTTCTTGTGGATTTAAAAGCTCTTAAGCTAGGACGATATTTAGCAAACCGCGTCTGTTAGAATGATATCTAACCCCATTCATCTACTAGAACAATATCTAGTTCTTATTCCTCTACAACGCTGCGTCAAGTGGTATCGGAGCAAGGTGCTCCCTTGTCTCAATGGCCGAAGACGGAGTTCAGGTAAAAAATCCTAACAGTGGTGATCTTGGGATTGATGCTTTGTAAAACATAGTCAACCCTCGACATGAGCAATTGACAAAGATCAAAAATCTACTGGTTGGGTTAACCCTTGACATGAGCAATTGACAAAGATTGAAAATCTACTAGTTGGGTTAACCCTCAATGCCAATAGACCTGCAGAAGTTGTTTGTGTTGTTCCTTGTGTTCTACAACAACGTGAGCCAAGGTTGGACAATAATTCTGGATGTTTAAGGAATCCCCTTAGACGTGTCGCACACTATCCAATTTGCGATGGTGACTTAAGTAATGATGATGTTGAGGGAATTGCTATATAATATGAGAATTCCCAAGAAACTATCGAAAATAATAACTACCGTATGAGGATGGACCTTCCATCTTTCAACAGGCTATTAACTATCGAAGATTTTCTTGATTTGTTGCACGAGGTTAAACGGTTCTTTGATTACATGAATATCAAAGAGGAAAAGAAGGTAAAACTAGTCACTTACAAATTGAAGGCCGTTGGTTTTACTTGGTGGGAGCGATTACAGCTCTCACAATTGTGACAAAGCAAGGACAATATTTGGGTTTGGCATCGAATGAAACAATTGATGAGAGCAACTTTCTTCCTCCAGGTTATGACCAAGTTATATTCCATTATACCAAAGGTGTCAGCAAGGTACCAGACTAATTCGTGAATATGTTGAAGAATTTCAACGATTCTTTTCTCGTAATGATCTACCAGAGATAAAAAGATAGTTGGTAGCGCGATTTTCTGGACGGGTTATGTGGTAACATCCAAGATATGGTTACTTTGCAACCTGTTCATACCATGTTGGATACCATTCAGTTAGCTACAAAGGCTGAATTACAATTGAGCCGCAAAGAAGGTGTTCGAAACCAAGTCTCTACCCATACATTCAACTCCCCAATAAAGAATCTGATTGAGCAAGGTAAAGAAAAGACAGTCACTGATGCAACTCCGAATCAGGCCTTTCAAAGTCAAACGAAACCTCCATAGAGAAATCAAATGAGTACAAACAAGGTGCCAACCCACTTGATGGCCAAAATAACCCTTATACTCTTCCTTGGAGTGATAATAGTTATCGGTGCGGAGAAGTAGGACATCACTCAAATAGTTGCCCTCAAAAGTAATGTGTCAACCTAGCAAAACATGAAGAAGAGAAAGACTACCAAGAAGAGGAGTATTAAAGAAGAGGAACCAACAGAGTGGACTCATAAAGACGAGGGTGTGTCATTAGTAGTCAAAGGCAAGACAAAAGAAGATGTTGCCGTACCAACACAGATTACACCGTTGATTGTAGAATTTCAGAGACTTGTGACACATAAGTTGCAAGCAGAATTACCTCGTATAAGGAACATTCAGCATGAAATTGACCTGATTTCTAAAGCAAATTCACCGAACTTGCCACATTATTGCATGAGTCTGGAGGTGTTTCAAACTCTACAAGATCAAATTCATGAAGATGGGAGTTGGCGTATGTGTGTTGATAAACGAACCATCAACAAAATTACAATAAAGTATAAGTTTTCAATACCAAGAGTAGACGTCAACATGCTTTATAAAAAGGGTGGCTCTAACATGTTCTCAAAGATAAATTTGAAGAGTGGTTATCATCATATCCTTATATGTCATCGTAATGAGTGGAAAACAATCTTCAAAGAGAGAGAAAGGTTGTATGAGTGGCTTGGATTGTACAATACACCCAACATATTCATGCAATTAATGAATTAGAAATGCAGCGTCTTGACATGACCTGTTTAATTATCTTGGACTATGCATTGAGTGTCCAAAGAATCAAAGTTGATGAATCCAAGCTTCAGCTCATTTGAGAAGGGCCAACTCAAGAGTCTGTTATCGATAAGCAGTTAGGGTGGATTGATGTTGCTGGATGGAGCTTTGCAATGTTTAATGAGAGATTGACTACACCCCTAATTTCAGCGATTTTAAACTTTGACAAGTATAGGCGAGTGAAGGTTCTTGAAGTGGGGGCCGGAAAATGGTAATGTGAAACAAGAAGTTTTCGATGGGTAATTACAACAGGCCAAAGAAGAAAAAAATTGGTCATGTTTGTCTTTTGCAAAAGATTAATAATAATGCTAATATGGTAAATTTTATATTGGATTTAGTTTCTCCAAGACTTCCAATAATTAGGATGTGTTCGATTATAATGTCGTTCTAGATATGGCCATGATCATGGTGAACTCGAGAATGAGTTCTTTCATAGAAGAGGAGAATGATGCAGGACAAGTCGTCACTAATTTTTTTGAAAAAATTAGTGACAAAATAAAATTAAAAAAAATTATTGATTGAAATCTCGATTTATGGAAAGCTTGATTATGCTTTTTGTTTATTTAGAATTTTTTTTTATTTAATGTCACTTGTTTTGACATGTTCTTATTACCTAGTTTAATCAGTAAGACTGCCTAATTTCTTAATTAGCAAGAAGTTATCTAGTTTAATTCTTACCAAAGTTGAGATTTAATTACCTATAAATAAGGATGAGCCCTTCTTTGTAATTCATTCAATAAGTATAAAAGTTTTCTCTATATTCCTTATATTCTATCTTTTATTGTGGATTTAATAACCCATAAGCTAGGATGATATTTAACAAACCATGTCTGTTAGAACGATATCTAAACTCATTCATCTACTAGAACGATATCTAGTTCTTCTTCCGCTACATGCTACATCAGTATTTACAAAAAAAAAAGTTCTCTTCTATACTATTTTCACAAAGCCTAAATGGAGAGAAGCACATCCTACTCTTACTACTATTTGATAGAACTCAAAACTGAAAATTAAGTGTTGAAAGCTGAATACTGAATTTTTTAAGTTAGAAAACTGTTTGATATGCATTGAATTTTAAACACTGAATTAAATAAGCTATTTGGTCTGTGTTGTGAGCTGAAGTGTGAAATTCATTAATTATAGATATGAACATCTAATTTGTTTAACGGTGAGTTTGATTTCACTTTTTTATAAATTGGTCGGGTAGTGTGTGAATGATAATTATCTAGCCATGATGGAGAAGTCATTTCGCTTCTAAACACTCATAATAAACAGCTTTCAATTGTCTCAAATCTTGGAGTGAAGCGGGAGAAGGAGAGAACAGTATACAAATTCGTGATTCCAATTGAACAAAGAAGACCAATTGGATTCCAAAATTATATATCAAAATCCCTAACCTAAAAATCTACAAGCACGGGATTCCTATTTTCATCACTGTCTTAAGTGGCAGCGATGTAGAAATTCCAGCTAAGAAGTTCCGGAGGGAGCTGCCTCAATAAGATATTCGTCGTCACTGAAGCGTCCTTCGTCGAAATTCAAAGCATAATTTAGCAGATTGTATGTACACATGACACACAAGAGAGAGAGAGAGAGAGAGAGAGAGAGAGAGAGAGAGAGAGAGAGAGAGAGAGAGAGAGAGAGAGAGAGAGAGAGAGAGAGAGAGAGAGAGAGAGTATCGGTAACCGTCATAGGAGTTTTGTTCGACCAAAGCCTAAATTTTTTGGGAGGTTCTGATTCTGATAGATCATAGTAGCTAGAGCTTATATATATGTGTGTGTGTGTGGGGGGGGGGGGGGGGGGGAATCTCTATAGCCCAACACTTTTTTAGACCAATATTATACCAATATTTAAATTTTTCATTCCTGATTAAATTTTAATAATCCGAACCGTTCAATGTGTTTAAAACATGTTTTTAAGGGTACCCGCAAAAAATCAGCTTAAAATATTATCGGAAAGAGATTAATATAAGCAGTGATTCAAAATACTGGCAGGAACTATTTTATTCAAGACATACTCAACTATAAGGAATTGTGATGTACTGAAGAACATTTTGCCAAGAAAAGCATTGCCAGATATACAAAAAGCATTGGGCCTTCTTTCTGACTAGAAATGCATCTAACCAGGTTCATTAGGCCCAATATCCTCACAGTTGCCTTTTATCATTTCATCCTTGTTGTCACAACTCACAGCCTACATTTTTAACCGTAAAAGGTTAATAATTAACCTCCTCTGATTGGAAATTCTAACTTCTCTAGCGTGTCTATATATGTCATGAATTAACATTCAACCCTTCAAGAATTACAATGAATGCACTACTGCTCCAAAGAAAACTATAATCAGTTCTAGTCATGCTTACCCCGCGGCCGGCCCTCTGTGTATATTTTGAATAAGTCAACTACGAGATTAAAAAATCAGTCATATTTCATGCTTATTTTTCTAATTAGGTGATTATACTGTGGTAAAGAAAGTGATTGGGTAATAGTGATACTTGATAGTGGAAGAATTTCACTGAGTCACTTACTAAGAATTTATTATGTTCCAATGTGAATTTCACAATGATTATATTATGCCCAATTACCAGTACTCTATTAATAATAAACAATAAAAATTTACACTTTCCGATAGTGAGCATTTGTTCTTAAATATTGAAAGTTGAATCTACTTCTTTAGTTTTGAGTCTTCTCCAAGGCAAAATCGTCAATCTCGTGCGTCGGTGGGCCGGCCTTACAGGTATAGGCATACAACCTATAGGGACAAGGGTTGAACTCGAAAAACCCTCTCCAAAAACTATGTTTCTTTGATTCTTCCATGTAGTGTCTTGATGATGACGAGTTGGTGAAGATTGGTAGGTGGGTCTGTGGGCAAGTTCTTTTTCCAATTTTCTAGGAGTAGCCATGAGGAGTGCTAACTCTATTATTATTTTTTCTTCGTTATCTTCTTTATGCCCTCCTAATTTTTTTTAATTTGCTATTTACCCCATGCAATGAAACTATAAATTTTTTGGATGGAAACTATAATTATGCTCCATTCTTTTTCGTGTGTTTCTATTTTTTTTTCTATATTTATAAAAGAAAAATTTGCCCCGCTCTAGGAGTTGCCCGAGCCCGCGGGCTTGCGGGGTTTACCCTGGCCGGCAGTGGATGCACCTTGAATCTCGAGGACTGAAAACATGGAGATTGAGTTTAGAGAAGTAAAGAAAGCTGAAGAGAAGAGAGTACGAAGGAAGAGAAAAAGAGCTCTTCTTCACCGTGGCCGATGATGGGTGTAGAATTCAGAAATGAAATGGTTCTGAAATGGCTATTATTAAAGCCCAAAAGGCTTAACACTTTTCTTCATACGGCCCGAAAATGTCAATGACCGTACGCCAAACGGGCTTTTTGGGGCTTGCAGGCTTTTCCACCGGCCCACCAACTTTTTATATCTTTTTTTCGGGGTAAACTTTTGGTTATTTAATTTTCCTGTATTTTTTCCAAGCCATTCAAAGTGGCTTAGAGATCCGATTGAAATAAACTACGGATTTGATTGAACAACAAACTTTTAATTATACTTCTTACTAAATATTGTTCAAATTAATACTAAATATAATTGGTCTGTTACTGTTTAATTTCAAGATAATAGTATTAGTTGGGGATCAAATAATGGTAATGGTACCAATCATTAATCTATTTTAATAAATCAGATATTATTGAGTTGCTTAACTCAATGCCATTTTGAATGAATTATCCATAAGCCACCTCACTGGACAATGACAATTTTCAGATGGGTTTTAAAAAAAATGTCATTTCATCACCAATTTCCCTTTCAATAAAAGACCTACAAATTAAAATTTTATAGCACTTCAAGATGATAAAATCAATTCAAAAAGTCTTCTTTTTTTTTTCCTTTCTTGGTTTGGGGGTTTTAAGTTTTGCTCTTCGAAAGTCACAAAATGAAGAATTGGAGCATTTAAACGACTAACAAAAACTAATCTTAAAAATCTAATAAGTCTATTAAACACTAGAAAATTGAAGTAAAATCTACATAGTTCATGATTTAAACGAGTTACACATATACTTGAGTACATTGTCCTCACCGCTAAGAGCTAGCATCCTCGAAGATCAGGAATTTTCCTAACATTTCTTAGTAACTGTCTTGTATTACTAATAGTTGTTAAATCATTTGCATGTTAAATTTTATACATGGTTTGGATCGATCTAAATCAGATAATTAATTAAAACTAACCATCATCAATTGCAAAGAAAACTAGATAGTCCGATTTTAAATGCGATTAAGAAATTTGAAAAACTATATTTCATAGGATATATAACCAACTACAATCTTTTAACCTGATTGGCTGATTTACCTTGCATATTTAATTATTTTCATAGTTTCAGGAAATATCAGAAATCACCCGACTAAAGATTGGAATATTTGTTTGAATACATACCATATAGGATAAACACTTACGTGTGTATGTGTGTGTCTATATATATAATTCGTAACTGTGCACCTTAAATTATTCGTGCTGAGATATGGTACAGTTATAAGATGAGAGTATGTAATTTCCTTGCATGGAAAGTCTAAACGAGTCCCACATTATTTTTCTAGTTTTTTTTCATTTGGGGAAAACCTCAAGGCACGGGCTAACATATTATAATCATTATTAATTATTATTTTCTGTATACATCATGCATGCATATATAGAATCATACATGTCTCTACTTAATCCAAAGAGTACTGGTACTGTATATCTCTTGAAACTATTATCCAAGCGATAAGAACTGATATCCAAAGAGTTATCTATATAACTTTATCTCTAATACCCTCCAACTTCATTCTAATCTAACCCCACCCAAAAACAAATGGACGTGCTCATCTCTTTGGTACTGTTTTTGCTTACCATTGCTCTCGTTGTCATTTTAGGGATGTATAGATGGTATGTCTTGCCTCATAAAATTTTATATATATACATTTGATAACCAAGGTATTCGGGTCGGTTTGGGACTAAACTAGGGTAGAACTTGAGAGAGTCTCCACCTAAATACCGATTAATTCTCAAAACTCTGACCTTATTGACCAGACAAAACACAGTAACCCCTCTTTGTTGCGAGCGAAATTCGACCTCTAACTTTAATAAATTTTAGATCCCCTCTCGTGTTATCATATTGTACCTTGCATACAATGGTCCATTTTTGGCACGGCTTCTTTTGCTTTACTTTTGTGTTTTCGAGAAGGATAGAATAAGGGTTTGAAATGCCTGTTGATTTCTTTTTGGGAGATTTTTTTTTTTGGATATTAAGGAAATTGTTTTAAATGCTTTACTAACAACCTTTCATGCATCTATTTCGCATTATATTTTATTTTTCAGAAAGCATCTCAGATAATTGCCGCTTAAGTTAACTTTTGTGTACTGATAAATTTGAAAAATGATTGGCTCGGATTTTTCAATCGAACCAGAGTAAATTTAATTTTGTGTCTTGTGAAAACCACACGAAATATTGTGATCACGTAAAAGAATCTTTTGTCATCTCGTATGTTTTGACTTGCATGTGATGGGAAAAACTGTTGGAAAAAATGGTTTGGAAAATATAGTTTTTAGCTAACTTTGAGCTAAAATAAAGTGGGTCTTACATAATTTTGTATGTGAATCTAAGTGGTAATGTGTTTACATACACATAGAACTTAAGATTGTATACTTGGTTGGGCAAAACCATTTATATGTGAATCAGAAATTGAATCTAAAATAGGCTCCAAAGATTGGTAATTTTAAATGAAAATGATATTAGTTCCACATAGAAAAAATGTGAAACTTTTTAGTGGCTTATATAGCTTGACATTGGTTAAGAGTTTGGATCCCAAAGGACACCTTACTTTTGTGAATGGAGAAAGACTTAAGTAGCATGGATTTTTGGCCCAACTACCACGTGCGCGCACTGTCCGTCCGTCCGACCGGTAGGGCCGAGTTCAGGTCATTTAGATAATAATCTTTTTACTGAAAATTGGCCCAACAAATTTGACCATTGGTCTTGAGCAATTTAAATGCCCAACAGCAATGACCCTTGGGCTTTTTTAGGCTGAACCAGTACAACTCTTGGACAAAGTTGCATCTTTTTACAGTTTATAAATAACGGTCATTCCAGTCCACAATTTCACACTTGATAATTCAAACCTTTGATCTTGCATTCATAGCATTTTGTCGCATTAAAATTTCTATTCTTTGAAAGAGAGTCCAATGCATATTCTGGTTCGACAAACTAGTAGTTTGCAGTACTATTACTACTAGTGTGTGATCGTTGCATCTTGGGAGATAGGCACCAAATCATCTCGTAGCATCGTAGTGAGAGTGTATTTTGTCTTAAAGAGATTGTGTCCAATACAAACCTTGATCAGTAAGCGTTTGCATTCAGACGTATTCGTCCACTATTTGCTTCGTCGCTAGAATTTGATAAAGATTCAAGTAAGTATCTGTCTTATTATTTTTATTGTTGTTTCTATTTTTCTTTCCATAACAGATTAATAATAGCCTAGATAACATAAATTAGAAAACAGATTAAACTTAGGACTATACCTGCAAATGGTGAAAAATTGGATTATATATCTCCCTCAATTCCCATTTTATTATTGGTCCGACGCATTTAAAGATACGGCTGAAGAAAATGGCTTAGTTTCCTAGCAGTTGAAAATCTGTCTGATTCTTTATGACTGTTTAGTATTAATTAGGATGTGGCAATCTGTAAGACGCTACTTTTTCCTCCACTTCCTTTTTTTCTTTTTGGCTGTTCACGACAGAAAATAATTAATATAATAATAGAGGTATTGCGATGGTGAAACTTTTGTCTAATTACTTCTGTTAGGCATAAATCCATATACATCAATGTTGAATCAAAGATTCGAATCCATCATGTCTGCAAAATCAATTCAGGTGACAATATCTTCAGTAAAAGATAGCATGAAAGCAATGTTTCTAACAATGTAGAAGGCCAAAAGGGGAAAAAACCTCTAAGTTTAAATATTCAAGCATCAATTATAAGGGAGACATCAAATAAATTAATATTTTCATAATTTAATTAAGTTTATCTAATCTCTTCATTTCAAATACTTTATGCTTATAAGTGGGGTTGGTTTGTCTTCCAAAAACTTGCTAAAACTTGCCATAATCTTGTTTCATATAGAACATGTACTGTGGGGATGTGAAAATTCATCAATCTGATTCTATTTGTTTTAAGGATCCGAATAACACATAAAACCTGCACATAGAACAGTCAATTAATATTATTCAGTCTTTGTCAAATAGAGAACACTCCTATACTTAAATTAGAACATGTGAGACGAAAGCACAATAATAATTGTACTTGTAATTAATTGTGTACTTATTTAAATTCTCTGATCTTATATTTATAATCCATCACATACCTTCATTATTTGAAAATTAAATAACCCAAGATCCCTTCATGACTTATCGAGGATCGTATTCTAAATCATTTCTCAATCACCTGGTTCCCAAATCCGGTCATTTTCTCAAAGTGCAGGGGTTTCCCTAATGGGATCCCAACCAAAAAACGGGGGTACTGCATTGGGCAGAAGATGATCTAAAAAGTGAAGACTCACCCAGTATAATTCTTGCTTTCCTATTCCAGTTCCTTACCATAATCACGAGAGACACGTTTGGTCCGGGCTATGGAATGGAGCTGTTGGCCTAGCCAGTGTCTTGCCTCTAGTCAGGCCCTGGGCATGCAGTTCGTCTTGCCTGTAGTCGGATCCTTTGGTAGTCGGTTTCAATCAATGATTCGTAATTAAACCATCTGTGAACTTTAATTTAGTAAGTTTTTTTTTTGGCACTCAAGATGTACTTCCAACTGGAATCGAGCCCAATTTGTTACCCAATTATCGTCACGGGTCTTTAGAAAACGGTACGGTGTGTCTAATGATGTAGAGCTCATGCTTTTGAGTCACCAGGCATAGTGTCTCACCCCTAGCCAGACCAAATCCACTTTCATATCATGGTCATCATTGAGGGAGGAGTATGGTTCCTCTTTACCCTTTCGTTTTTTGAGTCTTTCACCATGTACGAGCATGCCAAGTCTTCTTCGATGGGTGCAACTTCTATAGTCTTGCAATCGTAGATTTACAGTTAACTTTTATATGGGGTGAATTGAATTTTCTTTTCTATTTAAAAAAACAGAACAGGGTAGGTTAGAGATTTATAATTCCCGTTTGAGACGTGAATGAATGGTGGAGTTTATTTTCCGTTTGGAAAACAGAATAGGAATGGAGATAAATTTCATATTCGGAGATCAAAAACGAAATCGATCAAATTTGTCCCCGATTTGCCCAGTTGCCATCAAGTGAATGTTGTAGAAGTTTTCCTTATTTAAAATTTGGGTACCTCTCGATCCATATCCCCAGTTTCATCGAGATTAATTACGTTATGTCTCCTATCACAGATTTTTCTAATTTAGCAATTAATTTACGCAATGTGAAGTGGACTTGTTGGGCCCTGATGTGCCAAACGAATCGATTAGATTGGCAGGATTAATCCCGTATCTTAGTCTCTGTCTTTGATATATTATCGGCTGCAGGAACAAAACGTAAGGAAACAAACATTGTGATAAAAAAAAAAAAAAAATTTATTTGCACGAGAGCTGATGATATGTTTAGCTACTAGTAGCTAAGTTTAATTAGGCAAAGTACAAGGCGATTGGCACCCTCACAATACATAGAACTCATCTTTAAATCCCAATATTATAAATTTGCATTCAGCTTTTATATTGACTTATAGGTCATATTCTTTTTATTTAGTAGTCTTATCCAGGGGTGAAACTACATGCAGATCGGGGAGGCCCGGACCCCCCTAAAAATTACATTTTGCCCCCCTTTTTTTTCCAAAAAAATCTCAATTTTCAAATGTGAAGTTCTAGTTCCGTCCCTGGTCTTATTCAATGTAATTAAGAATTCTATAGTATTGGAGATTTTGATGTCTAACTAATGCCAATGGGCCTCAAATGAAAGAATATATAATTATAGGGAGTAGATTGTGAAGAGACTGTTAGTCAGAATAGTGGTTAGAGTTTGTTAATTAGTCAGTTAGTTTGTTAATCAGTTATGATAATGTGTCTTTCGTCAGTTTAAGTCGGTGTAGTTAAGTCGGTTAATGAGCTGTGTTAGCTTGATATAAGAGGGGTCGGTGTATTCGGAATTCAGCAAGCAAAACAGGCATCTTTCTTCATCTTCTTCTTCGTTTCTTGTTACATTGCATTTCATTCTTCTGTTATACTGATAAATTCCCCAGAGACCAACATAGATAGCTTAAGTAAGAATGTAATAGCACAGTTAATTTTTCACATTTTCATATTACTTAAGTTCAAATGGAATTTATTTTACTTTCCATGTGCAATAATATTTTGCATGCTAATATTTTTTTTTTTCTCACTATTGGACCTTAAAAATGAGCAGGGAAAATTTTTAAGTTCCACTCTTGTATCACTAGGAAAAATCTTGTATTAAATTTAAATTTGGGCATATCAAATTTTGACTCCGAATTTAATACAATCCAATTACGAGTACTGGTGCAATGCTAAAAGTAAAATTTGTGTGCTTATTTTTCTTACGTGTTATAGATTTTCGCTCAGAACATCTAACATATGTTGTGCAATTATTTTAAGAGAAAAATATCACCCAACACATGCGTTTTTCGTTTGTTCTGTCAAAGAAAAATACATGTAAAATATTTTCTAATATAATTTTTGTATTTAATGTTTAAATGTAATCCGTTAATACTTTTTCATACTCTCACGCGTAGTACTGAATTCAGAATTTTATTTTTATTTTTTTATCGGAAAAAGCAACAATATGTAATAATCTTTAGAAGAATGTTATAAAGATACAGCGGCTACAAGTACATCAGGCATCAAACGCTACTTGAAACCCAGAAAAAACACCCAAACTTAACAAAGTACAAACCACACCGAACATAAAATGAACATCAGGGCATACTCTTAGGCCGAAAGCAAAAGCAACACCAAAACAATGACCACTACTATCTAGATCAACTGTTGTATTATTACTATCTCCAAAGAATACATTACTATTTGAAGCAGAAATTGATGAGCCTAACAAATTATGAAGGAATTAGACTCTTATTTGATCAATCTTTTCGGAATTAATTTATTTGTAGTCTAATAATGCTCAAGTCACTAAATCAGATGCTTTAAATGACCACAAAAGCATCGATCGAATTGCTCTTGATTGTCCCTTCCCATAATTCTGAAGCCGTTAAAGTATATGGTACGGTGTTTGACTAATACCAACTGCATTCATCTAAGTTTGAAAAAACTGCAAAATTTGTACCATTAACTTCTATCACTTTCTTCAACCAAAAAATGGGTACAATTTTCATGCTAATTTAGTTGAATATATGCCTATAGGGTTGTACTTGATTTATTTTACATTTGTTTGGTGGCAACCCTAAGAGTCGCTATACCATGGTAGAGATTAGGGGTGAAAGTTTAAACCGGAAAACCGAATCAAACCGGTTGTAAGAGGGTTGATTTAGATAATCAGGACGGAAAGCTAAGAATCCACTATCCAGCCGAAACAGTATTCTTCTCAATATGTGGATCTGTGATCTGCAAAAGAGCAATCCGTCAAAGAGTCCTCTGCCGCTGTGGCAGGAGAACACTCCGATGATTAAGTCAGGCAAAACTCACAGGAGAATGTTAATGCAAGCTAATATTCTCTATCAGCAGGCCAAACAGTATATTCAGGCGTACCTTTTTTGTTCATCTGGAGCTCTATTTATAGATTTCACCTTCTGCCCTAATCCTCTTAGGGCTTTCTTGGGCCCCAATTCTGTTAGGGCTCTCTTGGGCCCCAATTCTGTTAGGGCTCTTTTAGGGCGAAATGTCCTCTGATTGGTCATGGATTTCACGTCCATAACTGATCGATTCTGACACATCCTTCTCAGAAAAACGGTTACAGGTTGCCTTTCTCGGGCTGCCCGTAATCCTGACCGACTTTCTCAGTTCGGCGAGTCATGGATCCGCCTTTCTCAGGTCGGCATTGCTAAATGCATGGCTCTATTACCTAGATTTAGGGATGGTCGGCACTCCTCGTGTCGGCTAACATAGCACGTGACCGGCACGTGCTTCTGGATATGTTATTTGGTCTCGGCCGATCTTCAAACTTACTCGGGGGGTCTAAATGTATTTTCGCAATTACATTTTACCCTCGTCAATTGCCCCTAGCTTCGGCTGCTTTGAACCGACTTGGCGAAGTAGTCGAGGCTATTCAGTGCATTCATGGTGTCCTTTCTTATTCTTGATCGGGCGGTTTCTGAACCGCCATTTGAGAATTTGCAGTGTCGCATTGAAGTCTGATGGGTCGTGCAGCAGGCTTTAATGGCTTTGGGGCCACGCGCCTCCTGTGGAGCGTCCTCATTGGGGAGGCCTAGGGTTTTATCTGTTCGGCTTCCCTCCCTATAAATACTCGCCCATTCTTCACCTTTGATTTTTCTTCTGCAACCTTCCACTGTCGTCATACCAGAGAGAGAATTCATCTGTCTTTGTAAGTCGCTTTCAACCAGAGCCTTAGGTTTTCCCTCTTTTGTTGCTCTTTCGTCCCCTATTCCTTTCTATAATGGGGATTTTTAGGCAGTTAGTAAACGCGCCAGAAAAGATGGCAGAATTCCGGCGACGGTACAACATCCCTTCTGATGTTGCCGTCGAAATCAACGATCCCCACACTCCTCGTGATGGGAATGACCCCGACACCCTTCACGTTCCTCTGATGGCGGTTGTCGAGGGTGGAGTTCGGTTCCCACTCAATCGCCTTCTTCGTGAAGTGCTTTGCTGGTACCGGCTTCACCCGATGCAAATCTCCATCAACACATATAGGATTATCCATAGTATAGTAGAACTGAATAGGCTGAACCATACTGACATAGGACTTCGGGAAATCCGTTTTTGTTACGACATGGTCAGGAAAGGCTCTGATGCCTATTACCTGAAGAACAGACCAAATATTGAGGGGATCGTCACCTACTTGACGGATTCCAACCGTGGTAATGACGATAACTTCCTCATCGTCGCTGGCAACTGGGAGATCGGCCGAGATGAGCCTGAACGCCCCAAGTTCCACATCCCGATCCAGTTTGGAGTCATCCGTTAGTGCCCCGACCTTGTCATTCATTTCTCTGTCTTTTTCTTTCTGATGCCGAACATATCTTGATGCTGACTGCCTTTTTTCATTCTTTTTTGCAGCTTCAAACGCCAATAAGGACCGAAACAAACGGTCGATAAATCTCGACGACGTCAAAAAGGTCGCCCGATACACGGGATCTTTTGGCCGAAGCTGGGCCCAATCCCCCGAAGTGCTTCTGAGATACGTTGCTAGCTATAGGGGGTATATCAAAAAATCAATTCCCGACGCCACCGTCGTTGGTGCCGACCTTCCAGGGTACTTTCCTGAGACAGTGCCGATTTCTGAAGCTCAGCAGCCGGATCCGTTGACGGTAGCTGCCATCGGGAATTCCCCGATCTCATTTAACTCGTCCGGCTCCGAATGTAGTTCTTCCCAGTCGCCTTGCAACTGGAATTCAGAGGACGATCAGGAGATCGAACAGAGTCTAGATCTAATGGCAAGAGATCCGAACATTCCCAATCTCCGCGAGTTGATGCGGCAGAAAAAGAAAAACCAATCTGATGCCGGCCCGAGCTTGCAGAGAAAGGAGCCGACCACAACTTCTGAGGAGAATTCAGCTGAACCCTACGTTCCCCTTATCACAAGGCGGAGGCCGAGGGAAACCGCTCAGGAGGATACGTCTGCGATTGTCTTGCCGAAGAAGAGCAAGACGGCCGACATGGCCAAAGGTGTTGAGAAGGCCGCCCCATGGCGTCCTTCATTGCTGGTGAATGGGGCGGATCCCATCACTGTTGCCGACTCGGCGGCAGATCTCGATGTGACGCAGACCCTAACGGGCATGCTGATGTTGCCGAAGGATGTCGAGCCCTACAAAGGCACCGATCTCCCGACCCTGCTGCGCTCCGCGATGGCTCATGAAGTATTCGTAAGTATTCCGTTTCGGCTATTCTTCTGTTATTTTACTTGCAACTTCATATCTGCTTTCTGATTTCCCGATATTGTTGCAGGCTGCGCAGAAAACCATGATGTGCCTGAGCCATTGCCAGGACTTGGAAACTCGATACAGCACTATCGAGTTGGAGCTGAAGGCGTCCAACGCCAGATTTCTGAAAGTCCAAGAGGACATGGCCTCGTACAAGAAGAGGGTTCGGGACGCCGAGCTGAAGGCTAATACTACTCAGTCCCAGCTCGGGACTGAAAGGGCGAAGTCATCCAGGCTGGAGGATCAGCTGGCCGATCTCAAATCTCAGCATGAGGCCGAGCTGAAGCGCCTTCAGGAGAACTCCTACGCCAAGGGCATGTTGGACGCTGCTGCCGACTTCTTAGAGAACCAAATGCCCGAGATCCAGACCGAGCTCATCGGGATGTGTTGGAAGGCCGCTTTGGAAGCTGCCCAAGTTCCGAAGGATTCTTCTCTCTTCTCCAGGGTTCTGACTGTTACCGAACTGGAGAACAGGGAACCCGAAGTCGAAGAAAAAGGCCAGGCTGCTGCTGTTGGAGAAGGAGAGGCGGGCCGGACTGCCGATGAGGATGTAGTTATAGTTTAGGCTGCCGATGTTGCGCCTTAGGATTTTTGTTGTTTCCTTTATTTCTGTAACTCATATGTAACCCAACTTCAAGAATCAATGAAACATATTTGAATTTCCTTTGCAACCTTCTTGTAGCACGATGCTGAATCTTGAATGGAATTGTTTCCCTTTGAATAATGTGTTGCAACTAATGGATTGTTTTCGATTAGGTTTAGATTTCATTCTTTTCTCAAGTAATGAATCATCTTCAACCCTTCTGAATATCAGACTTTTCTCAAGTACTGATTTAAACTCAAACTTTTCTCAAGTGTTGAGCCGAACAAACCTTTCTCAAGTCTGTTCGGCTGTTTAACCTGTACTTAGGCTTAAACACATATTTTTCTCAAATATGTTCGGATGTTCTAACTTTTCTCAAGTGTTGAACATTCTCAGACCTTTCTCAAATCTGTTAGGCTGTTTAACCTCTGCTTAGGCTTAAACACATACTTTTCTCAAGCAAGTTCTGGAATTCAAACTTTTCTCAAGTGTTGAATTTTCTCAAACTTTTCTCAAGTCTGTTCGGCTGTTTAACCTATACTTAGGCTTAAACGCATACTTTTCTCAAGCATGTTCGGGCGTTCTGACTTTTCTCAAGTGTTGAACATTCTCAGACTTTTCTCAAATTTGTTAGGCTGTTTAACCTCTGCTTAGGCTTAAACATATACTTTTCTCAAGCATGTTCTGGAATTCAAACTTTTCTCAAGTGTTGAATCTTCTCAAACTTTTCTCAAGTGTTAAGCCGAACAAACTTTTCTCAAGTATGTTCTGGAGTTCAAACTTTTCTCAAGTGTTGAGCCGAACAAACTTTTCTCAAGTCTGTTCTGGATTTCAAACTTTTCTCAAGTGTTGAGCCGAACAAATTTTTCTCAAGTCTGTTCTGGATTTCCCCTTGCCCCCTAGCTTCGGCTACTTCGAACCGACCTGGTGGAGTAGCCGAGGCTATAAAGCGTATTCATGATGAACTTTGTATCGATCCAGAGAACTTTCATCCGTATCTGGTCCATTTTGAGACGTGCTCTGTCCTTCCATAAATGCGAAGTGACCGTTTGTTTGTACCTTTTGATGAGAAACGCGCCTGTTCCGCGCGTGCTTTGACGTGTCGCTTCAATATCTCAGACGCGCTTCGTTGATTGGTCCAGGAGTAATGGATCCGACGGTTGGGGTTTTATAACGTGCAACGTATCAGATTCACCCGCACAAAACCCTATAAATCCAACCCTCGTCTTCTTCATTTCTTTTCTCTTGCTACTGTTCTTCCTCCATATTCTGTAAGTTGCCCCCTGTAGAGCTCGTTTCTTTTTGCTTTCTGTTCTTGTTTCTTCCCTATTCATCCTCTGAGTATGGGAATTTTTCGCAAATATTTCGCCTCTCCGGCGCGGATAGCTGAGTTTCGTAGGCATTACAACATTCCTGATGATGTAATAGTAGAAATCAATAAGCCTGAGACTCATCCTGAGATTCGGGATGAGGACTCCATCCACATCCCCCTTATGGCCGTCACCGAAGGTGGGGTTAGATTCCCCCTTCACCCTTTACTCCGTAGGGTTCTGTCTTGGTATAAACTGAACCCCATGCAGATTTCTATAAACACATACCGAATAATAATGGGCATAGTTCGTCTGAATGAACTGTGCAACACCAACTTAGGCCTCTGGGATATAAACTATAACTATGACATGGTTTATAAAAAAGATGAGAAGTGGTATCTCAAATCGCGTAGGGGCCGAGAAAAGATAGTGACGCATCTCGTCGACTCGAATAGGGGAAACGACGATGACTTCCTGATCGTCTCGGGGAATTGGGAGTTTTCTCCTGATGAGCCCGAGCACAAGAGGATTCCTGTTCCCCGCAGTTTCGGGAAACCCCGTTAGTTCCCTATTCTCTTCTGTTTCTGAATTTTGACCTTTGGCGATCTACGGCATCTAACTGTGTTTGTCTGTTCTTGTGCAGCTGTTAACGCAAACCGTGGTCGGTAGTTGCAAACTACCCACCCCGAAGATTTGAAGAAAGTCCTGCGCTACAAAGGCGTTGAGGGACAAGCCGAACCCAGATCCGCCGAAGTACTACTGCGGTATAACCCGTCTTACAAGGGCTATATCAAAGAGAAAAAGTACATGGCCGAGGCGGTAGCGGAGACTTCTCTAGTTGCTGTTCCCGAAGCCATACCTTTGTCGTATCTCAGGGAGCCAGGCCGAGTAACAGTTGCTGCCGTGGTCGAATTCTCCAGCTCCTCATCTTCATCCTCTACTGACCGGACGCAGTCCCCACCTCGGATTACTTGGAACACTGAGGACGAGGAGGAGATAGACGCCGAAATCATGGCTCAGAATCCCAACGTGCCAAACTTGAAGGAGCTGATGAGGCAGAAGGCTAAGGCCACTGCTGATGCGAAGAAAAAGCCGACTCCAGTCGAGGTGAAGAGCCCTTCTGGGGTCGTTCTGGCTAAAAGGAAGCCAGAAGAGGGTGGGAACCTGCCGAGTCCATCCCTGCTGATGCCGAAGCTGCCCATGCCGTCTCCAAAAGACGGAGGCTGCTGAAGGCACACGAGGTTGGTCCCTCGAAGGCGAAAGGCAAATCAAAGGTCTCCAACAAGGCCGAGACCTGGGCTCCTCCAATGCTGATAGAGGGTGTGACCCCTATCACAGTTGCCGACACGGCCAGGGACCTGGGTACTGCCACGGCCCTTGCCGAGGCCATGATGTTGCCCAGGGATATCGAGCCCTATGCCGACTCCGAAGATCACGTCATGCTTCGGACAACGATCGCACACAATATTTTCGTAAGTTTCTCACTTCGGTAATATCCTTTGCGTATTTGACTGTGTTTGTTCTAACTCTTCTATTGATGCTGTAGGCGATCCAGAAGTCCATGCTCTGCATCGAGCAGAGCCAAGATCGGGCGGCAAAGCTGATTAATGCCGAGGCCGAGGTGAGAGAATTCAAGCTGAAGTTCTCCACCGCTCAAGATGAGGCAGATGGCTACAAAAAGAAGGCTCATGAGATAGCGAAGAAGGCTGAGTCCCTCGACCATCTCCTGACCGAGGAGAAGAAAAGGACAGCCGAGCTGACGACCGAGCTTACTGTGCTGAAGGTTAAGCACGCCGAAGAAATGGCTGAGGAGAAAAATAAGGCCCGTCAGCTTGCCATGAATGAAGCTGCCAAGGACTTCCTCAATAACCAGATTCCCGACATGCAGGAGGAGTTCCTGACTGTTGGATGGAAGGCTGCACTGAAGGCTTGCAACATTGCCGCCGATTCGCCCCTGTTCAAGGAGATTCCCCACTCCTCTGATCTTGCCGAGGAAGAGGCGCCCGATCCCGAAGCCGAGCTTCCTGAAGGCCGCGTGGCCGATCTTACCGTCGATGACTATGAAGAAGCTGGTATCGGGGCGGACCCTGTTGCTGAGGAGGGCCGAATCCTGGAGGGCACTGTTGCAGAAGAGGGCCAAGTCCTGGAGTCCTGAAGGATGTCTTTTTTTTTTTTTTTTTAGCCACAGCAAGTCTTTTTAATATTCATTTCTGCTATTTCCTTTTGTAATTCGCACATGAATGAATACAACTCGAATCTTTGGCCGGCAACTCTTGTCTTGATGCAAATGTGAACATTTCTCTTAAAACATTGACTTTTCTCAAGTATGTTCAGTAATTCAAACTTTTCTCTAGTATTGAATTTTCACAAACTCTTCTCAAGTGTTGAGCCGAACAAACTTTTTTCAAGTCTGTTCGGCTGTTTAACCTATACTTAGGCTTAAACGCATATTTTTCTCAAGTATGTTCTTGAGTTTAAACTTTTCTCAAGTGTTGAACATTCTAATCTAGTGGTGACATCACTAATAACCTTTCTGAATATCTATTTGACCATTGAAACTGGAACTTTCATTCACTGAGAAATAAACATAAGTACTAAAATAAAGAAATTACTGATAAAACTTCTTAAGGTTGGAAACATTCCAAGTCCTTGGTATTTCCTTATCATCCAGATCTTGTAGTTTGTAGGCCCCCTTCCCGAGTCGGCCTATAACTCTGTATGGACCCTCCCAGTTGGCCCCGAGCTTGCCATCAATTGGATCTTTTGTGTTTCCCATGACCTTGCGCAGGACTAGGTCGCCGAGATTGAATTCCCTCTGATGGACTTTCTTATTATAGGTTCTAGACAGAGTTGATTGATAGGCAGCGAGTCTGATCATGGCTCGTTCTCGTTTCTCTTCGGCAAAATCGAGCTCTATTGCCAATGCTTGATCATTGCCACCTTGCTCCATCACTTCGGTTCGGAGGGTCGGGATGCCAACTTCAAGAGGAATGACAGCCTCTGTGCCATAAGCAAGTGAATATGGGGTTACACCCGTAGATCAGCGAGGAGTGGTCTTGTATGCCCATAAGACGAGTGGCAATTCCTCCACCCACTTACCCTTGGCTTTCTCTAGCCGTTTTTTTATTCCTCCCAATATCGTCTTGTTTGAAGCTTCTGCCTGCCCATTGCATTGGGGATATGCCACTAAGGCGTAATAGTTTCTGATCTTGTATTGTGAGCAGAAAGCCTTGAACTTGTCCTGGAACTGGGTCCCGTTGTCCGAGACGATGGCGTATGGGATGCCGAATCTGGTGATAATGTTCTGCCATACGAATCGCTCGACATTCTTCTCGGTGATCTTGGCCAGTGGTTCGGCTTCTATCCACTTGGTAAAATAATCTGTGGCAACCAATAGATACTTCCTCTCCCCAGTTGCTTTGGGAAGCGGGCCGACGATATCCATTCCCCATTGGGCAAAGGGCCATGGACTGGTGAGTGGTGACAGATCGGCTGCAGGTTGATGTGTGATCGGGGCGAACTTTTGGCACTTTTCGCAGATCTGGACGTATTTCTTTGCATCCTCTTGCATATATGGCCACCAATATCCCTGAGTTATGGCGCGATGGGCTATGGACCTGCCCCCAGCGTGACTCCCACATATCCCCTCATGAATTTCGTACAAGAATTTCTGAACTAGAGTAGGGTGTACGCATTTCAAATAGGGACCAGTGTAGGATTTACGATAGAGTTCTTGCTTTGGTGATAGCCAGAAACGTGTTGCCTTGATCCGTAGCTTGTGGGCTTCTTTTTTGTCCTCGGGGATAGTTCCCGCAGTGAGGTAGGAGATAATGGGATCCATCCAACTTGGGCCGAGATCGATTTCCAAAGCCTTCTCGGCAATTGGGATGTCGATGCTCGGGTACTCAATGGAATCCATGTATATGGTTCTGAACTTGTCTCTGGGTATTGCTCAGGTAGGAGATAATGGAATCCATGTATATGGTCCATGTATATGGTTCTGAACTCATCTGCGTGGTCGTTCTGTCTTGAGCTGATGTGTGTCATCATAGTTTTCTTGAACTTTGATAACTCTGCTCTGGCCCTTTCTGCATAGGCGGTCATCCTCTCATCTCGGGTGGCATACTCTCCACTGAGCTGGTTGAGGACCAATTGTGAATCGCAGAAGACCTCCACATGTTCTACCCCCAGATTATGTACGCATTTGAGTCCGAGTATCAGTGCCTCATATTCAGCGACATTGTTGGAGGCGCTGAAATTCAATCGGAAGGATTGCTCAAAATAGCACCCATCTGGCTCTTCTATCACGATGCCGACTCCAGATCCTCTTGAACAGGATGATCCGTCAACATACAACCTCCAGTACGGTGTCTGGTCGGGAACTATTTCCCCCTGTTCGGGCATATCCCTCTCTAAGATTGAAGCGATGTCTTCCACAGGTTCGTGGGAGAATTCTGCGATAAAGTCTGCCAGGACCTGTCCCTTCACTGCTGTCCTCGGGAGGAATCTAATGTCGTATTCCCCGAGCTCCACAGACCAAGTTGCCACCCTTCCCGACAGTTCTGCTCTTCTCAAGACAGTACTGATGGGGTGTTTGGTCGGTACTTCTATTGTATGGGCCAGGAAGTAATGCTGCAATTTCCTCGAGGCCACCACCAGGGATAAGATCAACTTCTCCAAGGGGAGATATCTTGTCTCCGAATCCATGAGCGTTTTACTTACATAATAGACTGGTGTCTACTCACCATCTTTGTTCTTTAACAAGACCGCGCTAACCGCATGCTCGGATACGGCCAGATAAAGTGTCAACACATCTCCCTTCTTGGGAGTCATGATCAGCGGGGGGTTCGCCAAGTAATTCTTCATATCTTGGAAAGCCACTTCGCATTCTTCCCCCCAGGTATACTTGGACTGTTTTCTCAACAGTTGGAAGAATGGCCGACATCGATCGGATGATCGGCTGATGAATCTGTTGAGGGCTGCCACCATTCCGGTTAGCCTCTGAACTTCCTTCACAGTTCGGGGACTCTGTAAATTTTGCAAGGCGACGATCTGATCGGGATTAGCTTCTATTCCCCTGCGTGTAACCAGATGCCCCAAGAATTTCCCCGAGCTAACTCCGAAAGCACATTTCGATGCGTTGAGCTTGAGTTTGTACTTTCTTAGTACCTGGAAAGTTTTGCCAAGATCATCTATGTGGGATTCGGCCTCTTCAGATTTGACGACCATATCGTCGATGTAAACTTCCATGCTCTTCCCGAGCAGCTCCCTGAACATGAGAGTCGCCAACCGTTGATATGTTGCCCCTGCATTTCTCAAGCCGAAAGGCATCACTTTGTAACAGAAGAGTCCGCGTGGAGTAATGAAGGACGTCTTCTCTTGATCCGGCGCGTGCATGGCTATCTGATGATATCCCCGATATGCATCCAGGAAACTCATGCGCCGATACCCAGCTGTGGCATCCACCAGCTGATCTATCTTGGGCAGTGGAAAGCTATCTTTGGGACAAGCTTTGTTGAGGCTAGTAAAGTCCACGCAAACCCTCCACTTGTCATTCTTCTTCTTGACCACCACGGTGTTAGATAGCCACTCGGGGTAATGCACCTCTCTGATGGCATCGGCCTCCAGCAGCCGATCTACCTCTTCTATTACAGTATCCACATGTTGGACTGCCGGTCTTCTTCTTTTCTGCATCACTGGTTTGTGGGCAGGATCCACATTCAAGTGATGGCATATGATATCCGGGCTCACCCCAGGCATCTCCTGTGGTGTCCAAGCGAATACGTCTATGTGCTCTTTAAGAATTTTGATCAGGACCTTCTCGTCCTGCTCTGATAACTCTGCCCCGATCAGAAAATACCGCTCTGGATCCGTCTCGTGAGCTGGTATCTGCTTGAGTTCCTCTACAACTCGGTCGGCTGGATTACGCCCGATATCCTCTATCGTCGGCCGATCTGGGACCTCTATGGATTTCACGTGTTCGGCCTTTGGTTTATGCTTGATGGAGGTGACATAGCAGCTTCTCGCTGTTGTCTGATTACCCCGAACACATTCGATCCCCTTTTTCTCCGGAAACTTCAGCATTTGGTGGTAGGTAGAAGGGATTGCCCCCAGCCTGTGGAGCCAAGTTCTCCCCACAATGGCATTGTAGGCCGATGGTACATCCACGACTAGAAAATCCACATCCAAGGTTACTTTCCCTGCTCGCACAGGGATAGTAATGGATCCTATGGGCCAGACCGCTTCGGCACTGAACCGGATGAGCGGTATATCGGCTTTCTTCAAATCTGCCTTGTCTAGCTTGAGCTTTTTGAAAGCATCATAGTACAGGATTTCTGTTGAGCTGCCCTGGTCAACTAGGATTCTCTCCGTGTTGAGGGTGCCGAGGAGCAGCGTGATCACCAATGCATCGTTATGGGGATGCGTTACCCCCTCCAAATCCTTTTCCGAAAATGATATGACTGTTTCCACCTGTGTCTCGGGCTATTTCCTCTTCTGACCGAGGTGTTGTACATGATGTTCGTGCCCGTCTCGGCGGCGCTGGAGCCGTACTTCCTTCACATCTGGAACCGGAGTCGCCGCGTGTATGACGTGCACGGTCCCAGTTATCATCGCCTCTTCCTCAGAGGATTCGGCTTCCATCGGCTCTGGCTGAACTGCTTGTTGCCTCTGTTCGGCCACAAAACGTCGAAGGTGCCCGGCTTCAACTAATTCCTCTAGGAATTGTTTAAGCGCCTTGCATCTTTCTGTCATATGGCCATTTTTGCGGTGATAGTTGCACCAATCTTTGTTCGGGTCACGCTTCACTAGCTCTCCTGACCCAGCTGGCCACTTCCAGAAGGGCTCGTTCTTCAAGGGATAGATCATCTGGAAGATTGGGGTGTTGAAAACCGTACGTATAGCTCTATACGCCTGGGGTCCAGGTGGTTTTCGCTCCCTGGTTACCTGTGACACTTCGGCCACCTCAGTTCTGGGCCTCTTGGTTTCAGGCTCTATCGCCGCATTCCTGTGTGCCTTAGCTACTGGCCGCTCTTTGTCTCGGCGGATCTCATCTTCGAACTTGGCATACTTCTCGACTCTGCTCATCAGGTCGGCAATGGTATTAGGGGGATCAATGGTGAGAGACTCCCTCAGCCGATCTCGGTATGACAATCCCAGCCTGAAAGACTCTACGACGTAGGCCTCTGTGCAGTCCCCGATCTCATTGTAGGTAGCCCAGTACTTGCTGGCATACTGTCTGAGATCCTCTTCTGGTCCTTTTCTCAAGGCCAGAAGCGTGTTCACGTACTTTTTCTGTGCTCGGTTAGCCACAAATCTCTTGAGGAACTGATCTGCCAGTTGCCTCCAGCTTGTAATTGATCTCAGCGGTAGAGCCTGGAACCAATTCAGGGCTATCTCTCCCAAGTTCAATGAAAATACCTTGTAGTAAAGGCTGTCTTGGCCCACATAGATCATCATGGAGTTCACGAATCCTTTGATGTGAGTCATCGGATCCGTTCGTTCATTATAGATTGTAAATTTCGGAGGGACAAACTTTCTGGGTAAGTCCTCCGTCTCTATCTGAACTGACAACGGTGATACTGCCAGCTGTTGCAGCTCCTTGTGATTTTCGTCGTCCTCCGGGCGGTTAAGTCCCAACTGTTGATTCAACCATGCCCTCATATCGGTTACCGGAGCCACCGGCGGCAAAGGCCGATATGGGAGCTTCGGCTGGACGTTTGGGGCCGATTCTGCCCGCTGATTTAGCCATTCCCTCATGTCAGGAATTGGTTGTGCCTGAGGTGGTTCGCCTAGATTTAACGATGCCCCCATTTGCCTTTCTCCTCCTCGGGGCCTTCTGCTAGGTTCGTGTCGGCTATCTTGCCGAGACGGCCCAGTTTCGGAGCGCTCGTCATGTCTAGATACTGACTGGCGGACTGAATCTTTTTGTTTGCGGAGAGTTCGGTTTTCTCTTTCCATGCGTCGTATGTAACGCTTCATATCTTCTACTTCTTGATCCCTCATTCGGATCCGATCAGCATTATCGTACTCTTCGTCTCGGCGAGACCTTTCATGAGATCGGGATTCTCTCCCTCCCTCATTCCGGGATTGAGTTAGGGATCTGTCCCTGTTTCTTGACCGTTCCGCTTCTCGCGGACGATCCGGACGTTGCTCTAGATTCAATGGCGTGGGTAGCGCAGGAGCTACCGAGGTGTTGGCAGACAACGGAACGGTAGGATGCAGCACCTGTTCTCCAGACTGTTCCCCTACTATCTTTGGGGGAGGAACCCTAGGAATTTCCCTCTTGGGACCCTTGGATTTGTGTGGAACTGGAGGGGGGGATCTTGATCTTCCTTTGCCCTCACGTTCCCTCCCCTGATCTTTTCTAGATGTTTCAGCCATGGATCTTTAGCTTTCCCACAGACGGCGCCAATTGTAAGAGGGTTGATTTAGATAATCAGGACGGAAAGCTAAGAATCCACTATCCAGTCGAAACAGTATTCTTCTCAATATGTGGATCTGTGATCTGCAAAAGAGCAATCCGTCAAAGAGCCCTCTGCCGCTGTGGCAGGAGGACACTCCGATGATTAAGTCAGGCAAAACTCACAGGAGAATGTTAACGCAAGCTAATATTCTCTATCAGCAGGCCAAACAGTATATTCAGGCGTACCTTTTTTGTTCATCTGGAGCTCTATTTATAGACTTCACCTTCTGCCCTAATCCTCTTAGGGCTTTCTTGGGCCCCAATTCTGTTAGGGCTCTCTTGGGCCCCAATTCTATTAGGGCTCTTTTAGGGCGAAATGTCCTCTGATTGGTCATGGATTTCACGTCCATAACTGATTGATTCTGACACATCCTTCTCGGAAAAACGGTTACAGGTCGCCTTTCTCGGGCTGCCCGTAATCCTGACCGACTTTCTCAGTTCGGCGAGTCATGGATCCGCCTTTCTCAGGTCGGCATTGCTAAATGCATGGCTCTGTTACCAAGATTTAGGGATGGTCGGCACTCCTCGTGTCGGCCAACATAGCACGTGACCGGCACGTGCTTCTGGATATGTTATTTGGTCTCGGCCGATCTTCAAACTTACTCGGGGGGTCTAAATGTATTTTCTCAATTACATTTTACCCTCGTCACCGGTAAATCAAACCGAATCGACGGTTTGGTCCGATTTTTTAATTTATTCGGTCCGGTTCGGTCTGGTTTGAGATTTTTTAAAAAATTCAGTTCGGTTTTCGATTTTAGTCACTTAGAAACCAAACCGGACCAGACTAAACCGGTTCTTATACTAAACCCTAAAAAATATAAAAACCTAGATTCATACATGTTTTTTTAAGTTTCAAACTAGTTTTTTTTACTTTAATTTTATGTGGGACTTTAATTTTGCTATGATTTATAATTTTGCATATTAATTTTACTACGTTTTAGTTTTTTTGAAGTTTTTTTTAACTTGGGTTTAGGCCTAATCAAATTGAAAACTGATATTAAAATACAAATCAATCCGGACTTTATCCATTTGGCAAGAACCTCTTAATTTTTTAGAATTTTTTTAATTTTGAATACAAGTCCAACCAAACCGAAACCGGACCGAAACCAACCGAAACCGGAAAACCAAACCGAACCAAACCGAAATAGTTCGGTTCGGTTTCGGTTTACAAAACCTCAAACCGAAATTACCGGTTTGGTCCGAGTTTTTCGGCCAAACCGGACCAGTTTCACCCCTAGTAGAGATGGTGGTTGCTGGACGCTGCGGCAACAGTAGTTGCTATGGTGGGTGGCGTGCTCTAGTGACTTTAATTTTTTGTTGTTATGGATAATCGAACAATAGATCTTCCAGTAAAATTAACTCGTGAGCTTGTAAATTTTTTCTAGTCTCCCCATTGCTTGGTACACGGCGCACCTTCTGAAAATCCGCTTGAGGAGCATAGGCGTGATAGCGCATCCGATATTTTTCTGGGTATGAAGCGTCTGTTCTATATATGATTTGCTCAATCTTCATTAAAATTTGCAGTTTAAACACTACAATTATTTGGGAAAAAAATTGTTTTCCAAATGTGGTACTACGTAAACATCCTTAGAGCTGCTGAATTTTGTCGGCCGAGGTGGCCCCCGTGCCTTCAACCATGGGCGGCCGACACTTGGACAATAAGTACTTTTGTCTCAATTGCAAAAGCTCACTGTTGATGAGCCTCTTGAAGTAATTGCAAGAAAGATTTATTTAAAATACCCAAAATGCTACAGTAAACATTTTTATTTTAATTTAATCGTCTCAGTTTCATTGGTTTTGTATAAAAATCTATGACATGAATATTGAATTCATAACTTTTGTACAGAAATTTCATTACATTTGGACATAATTAAGTTCATAACATCAACTTAAATTCATAATAAGTCTAGGCTGTGAATTTTTTTCTTGATTTTGTATATACAATTTTAAACAAATGTTGTGAATTTCTATGCAAAATCTTATGAAGTTTAGTATAGATGTTCTGTATTCTTTTGCAAATATTATATATATGTGTATGTGTGCGCGCGCCTATATATAGATATCCTTATATATAGCTCTGATAGTTATTGCCCACCAAATCAATGATTTAAGCCCTAATGAAATAAATCCCATGGGTGGCAAATATGTTTCCGTACAATAATTATGTTAATCCAGCACTCTAAAATTATGGCCGTTGTGGATGCAATCATAAAGGCACATAATTCCGTCAATTATGTAAATTGTCCATTTCCTGGTTTTTTCAAATTTATAATTTTGCAATGTTCTAAAAACCATTGAAGAACAAGCAATATCGAGACATGAATCCTGTCGGCATGGACCTTAATCGGTGTTAACTAAACAGTATTAATTAACGACATTAAACTGAGATAATGGAAAATATATGTACTCTGAAATTAAGCAGATCATTTCTTGCAAGCATGTCTTTGCAAATTAATGGCGATTTGACCCCCAAATTTTCTGAGGTTGCTCCCAAATTCCTGCATTGCGTTCTATGACTTCTTTAGTCAATACTTTCGACTATCTATTTGCAATTTCTTTAAAGTTCAAGTAGGTGGAACTTAATGATCATCTTTTTTTTGGTAGTTTATGTCTTTTTTTTAATGAATTGTTTATTTAAGTGACAGTACCAATCCGTGACGTTTCTTATAGAAAATCTACAGAAATTGGATGTCCATTTCCTTATTTTTAGTCGCAAAAATTCAGATCCACAAATAGCCAATAGCACAAAGCGTGAATTTCATATCACCTACTATATATGGAGCCCTCTTGCATTAATATTCAACTTTAATATGTCATCCTCCTACTTTTCTTCCTAACTAATATGTCATCCTCCTACTAGAAAGGCTGCACGAAGACGACCCAAAAAGAGGCGCACGTGACAGACCTAAATACGGGTTGCACGTGAGGGGGCGTGTGAATGAATCAATCCCACATCGCTAAGATATTAAAATATGGGTAACCTTATATACATGAGAGGCCACTCCATTCATTGCCAATTGGTTTTAAATGGATGCTTCCACACTAACAACTTAATCTATTGCATGAGTTAATAATTAACAATGTAATTCTTGAATCAAGCAAGCAATAGATTATATGTACGAAAATCTCCTGATCTCTATGTGATAATTAAAATGTTGGAAAAATAGAAAGCAATCCCACATTGATGTTTTGAGGTACAATCAATGTGGATATAAATTCTTTGTTTTTTTAAATGAATTGGCCATTTGGGTCATCCAAATTTTATGAGTGGACAAGCACCTACTCAATTGCCATTTGGCCACACACACGCATCGGCGCCGCTGCCTACCTGTAGGAACCGGGGCCGGCTCATGGGTCGAGGTCCTGGTTTGGGTTTGGGTTTGGACTAGGATTGGGACCCTATCTATTGTTGGAAAAATAAAATTTCCAAAAAGATTTTTTGATGCTTTCGAACCAATAATCAAGTGGGAACCAAACACCTTATAAGGTGGGTCCAAGTGAGTTTAGATACACCTATGTATGTACAGGGTACAAATAAAAAAAAAAAAAAAAAAGAAGGGCAAGTTCTATTAAGATATGAATATTTAATTGATATTCAAGGTGAGGATAGTTGGAAGATGAGGAGACACGTCATGCACACCCAGTACACTCTATTGCATATTGGTTTTTTGAGGAACAATTAATGTGGATATAAATTTTAATTTTTGCGAAAAGAGTTGGTCTTTTGGATCATCGAAATTTTGTGAGCAGACGAGTGCCTATGTAATATTTCGTCCTATATCGAAAGTCTACATGAGTGATCTTGGGTATATATAAAAAACCATGTAAACTACTACTAACAACTTGGGCTTAAGTATTTTTAGCCACGTGATTTGGCTCCAACAAATTATTAGGTCAGTGATTTACATGGAGTGTTCCAACCTACTCAATTGCCGCTTTGCTACACTTGCGCGCGTCGTCACCGCTTGTCTATTTGGACTGTGCCAAACCAGGACCGAGGCTTGGGACTCGAGCTCGTGGTCAGAGGTCCGGGTTTGAGTTTGGATTGGGACTGGGACTAGGCTTGGGCCCTTGTCTTAATTCTTTTTACAAAAATGTTTTTTTGACTTGCCGGATCAAATTAAGTGATTGGATTGATGGAGGACCGGGTCCATTGCTTAGCTAGGATTCGTAACCTTTGGTTTCTTCCAAAGGATATATTACGTACAATCAGCTTTGCATGAGTTATAAACTTGAAAGATCTCCTTTTTATGGCATTAGTTAATAGTATTTATCAGACTTAACGGACGAATTTGATGGTGCAGACTGCAGTTGAAAGTTCCTCCCACATGTATAAGTGAAGTCCTTCAACTTCATCTTCGATACAGAAAATATTCTTACAACTTTCAGATAAAAAAAAAATCCACATTCCATTCTTATTCCAATGGGATTAGTTCGCCGGAACTGAGCTTCCTTGTGTTAATTTGCACCTCTGCTCAACATAGTCGATGTATCCTGTGAGACAAATACCGAATTATCCTCAAGCACAATCTAATAAGGCGACGATTCTGTCTTAAGGACAATGCGTGAAACACATGTCTTGACTAAAGCTCCAGAGATCGAAGTTCTTTAGAATCTGTAATTTTTGTTTGATATTTTCTTTCTAGTGTTTAATATTTACTATGTTGTCTCGGTTCTTATTTTTATTATAATTTTGTTCTTGAACTGTTTTTAAAATTCTTTATTTTATTCAACACTGTTACTAACATAAAATACTTGCACATACTGAACGGGCATAACTAAAAGAGATTATCTCACTTGCAAGAAAGAGTTTTTTTTTTTTTTTGCCAAGAGAAAATGTACAAATAATCATCGAAGAAGATACAATAATTATTCAGAATTCAAATGACAGAACATAAGAATCCTTAAGGCCCAAACTAAGAAACCCAATAATAAAAATGTAATATGTGAGCACCGGATCCTACTCCCTACCCCACCTCTAAGCATGTTTAAAGGAGCACACTCCATCCAAACACCTCACTATCTCTAAAATACAGTAACGAGATAAGCTCAATTTAGTTTTAGCCCACTTAGCAGCTCTCACTCTGATGAGATCTCCCAAATGCTTTCACACTTATCCTCTCTCCCTTTCTGGAAGATAGCTTTGTTGCGAGCCAATCAGAGTGACCAAATAGTTGGGTCACAGATATACAATGGTCAATGAACACGGGTCTTGCTATCAGCACCCACTAGGCACTGAATAATGTGTATATAATGTCAAACGAAAATGAATATCAATACACATTAATTTTATGAATATAAATGTATATTTATGGATATCCATACATATTTTGTGGGTATCAATATGCATTTTGTAGATTATACATTGCCTAGTAGATGATGATTAACATTCTCCGTAATAAATTAGTACAATATTATGCTTATCCTCTCTTACTTTGCAGTGCTATGTGTTACACATCCTACTTTTACAGTACAACAAAATATTCGACACCTTAAGTATTTCCAAGAAAGATGTTGAATTTTAAGGAGTCAAATTTTTTGATCTCCAATAAAGATGTCAAAATTGAGATATTTGCGTAAATAGAAGGGGGATAAGATATGGATGATGAGAGGGGTGTTCAAAATTTATCCCCCTTCAAACGAATAAAATTTGGACCCCAAATATAATACCGAATTATCATGTCTGGGATCTAAATTTTGTATCTCATTTGACTGTTAGCAAACAGGGACCCCAAATCTACTCTCTCGGCTTTGCCTATCTATTTTATGTCTCTATTTAGAATGCCGGTGGGTGTTATCAGGGTTATCATTAGGTGCCAAAGGAAGTTCTTGTGGGGTGTGGAGGAAGGGAGAAGGAAACTGATATTAACCAAGTGGGAAGAGGTATCTAAAGGTAAGGAGTATGGGGGCCTTGGAGTGAGGAACTTGGAGATTATGAATTTAGCCTTACTTGGTAAATGGTGGTGGAGATTTGGGACGGAAAAAGGGTCACTTTGGGGCAAGGTCATTAGATCAAAGTATGGATATGAGGTGTCGGATTGGTTACCAGCTGTAGAAAATGGGAACAGTGTATCAGGAGTGTGGAGGAACATATGCACTGTGGAGGATTCTTCAACAACGTTTGGGGAAATACTGAGGCAAGGATTCCAAATTATTGTGGGAAGAGGAAATGAAACTAAGTTCTGGTCACAGCCGTGGTTACCACAGGGGGTATTGAAGGATGTATTTCCTAGACTATTCCGGGTAGCAGAACATAAAGAGGTAATGGTCCAACAAGTTCTGGACTCACATTCTATTGGAATCAATTACCTATCGTTTAGAAGGAGGTTATATGAATGGGAAAGGGATGACCTGGACAACCTAAGGGGACTGATAAACAATTACCAAAGGAATATTGAGAGAGTAGACTGTCTGGTATGGAGAAGGGATATTAATCAGGGGTATTCGGTGAAGGGGGCATACAAAGGGTGGGAAAGTGAGTCATATCAGGTAGATCATACGCTGGAAGGTATTTGGAGAAGCCAGTGTCCTCCAAAGGTTCAGTTGTTCATATGGAAAGCTATCAGGAATATACTACCTACAAAAGAGTTGCTTACTGGGAGGGGATTGTTAACAGATCCGGTGTATGGACTATGCCCTTTCTGTTCATTACAACCGGAATTGGGAAATCATATTATCATACATTGCAAGGTGTCGTGGGAAATTTGGGGTAAAATCATGGACTGGTGGGGTATGTCATGGGTGTTGAATCAGAAGGTGAGAAACATAATAGAAGAGAAATGTGCGATGAAGTTTAATAAAATAGAGAAGACGATGTGGAATTTGTGTACCTTTGCTACAATTTGGACCATTTGGAACCAGAGAAACCAGGCAGTGTTCAACCAGAAGGAGTGCAGCGTTCATCAAGTGTCGGAGCAAATCAAGCGTTGGGTGGCCTTCTGGACCAAAGCGAAGTATGATTTGAGAGGAATTGCAGTGGAGGATTTCGTAAGGGACCTGGATGCGGTGAGAAGGGTTAGGGTTTGAGTACGGGTGGGGTAGTAGGTGGAACTGGTGGAGCGATTAAGGTGGTAGTTGGAGCTATTGACTGCTCCCAGCGTGGTGGTGAAGCGTGGAATAGGTTGAGGGCGGCAATTGGGACTTGGGTCGGGTTGGAATCTGGTGGGTGTAATTCGGTTTTGGGTCACTAAATGTAGAATCGGGTATGAGTGGGTGTGTTTTGGGAAAGGCTATTGTGGTAATCTTAGGTTGAAATCTTGTCAACGTTGTAACTCATAGCCTTGTACTGTTTTTTCTTTAATATATAAGTTTTTGTTGATCAAAAAAAAAAAGGTAACACTGTCACTACTGACACCATATATGTGTTAAATCTACAACTGAAAAATGTGTATTGGACTGCAAGAAAAACAACAGATGCTGCTGATCGCTTTGGAGTTCTTGCCGATGTCTGAACTTAATTGTATCTTAGAGAAAGACAGAAATCAACCGGCCAGTAGGCTATCTACACCTAATATTGATTGACTTTTTGTTGTTATATAAGAAGAATTAATAATATCACCATAATTCAGACTACGGAAAGATAGCATGGCATTCTTTCTACATACCCCACAAGTGTGGGTCTCCACTTGGAAGTTATCAGTATATCTAAACGGCAAAATATTAAACCTAATTATTTCTCACTTATGATCAATACGCCTAAGAAATAAATCTACAAATTCTTAGAAAATTTCACACAACACACTTTTAATGTCTACACTTTTTCTTGCTTATAAATATAATGTTTTGTATGTAAGTCATTACAAGAATGTGACTATATAACAACTTGGTTAAGTTGTCACAATTTAGAGTTTTTGGATATAAATGACGGGCTAGTCACATATTTATGGGACATGTTGATCTCTACCCCCATATATGGGTAGAAACTAACTGCCGATGCAAATATCCCCCAAGCAACGACTTCTAACGCCCTTTATCGATAGCTTCTCAACTTCTTCTTTACTTTCTCAAGTTAGAAACCCTAACTAACAAGTTTCCCTCTTGAAAGCAACTTTTTTAACGATAAGGCAAAAGTGAAATTAAAACAAAAAAGAAAAAAATAAACTACAAGTCATATCATTTCTTCTCCATATGTGTGTCACATATTGTTTCCTATTTTGTCTATATGTATAACTCCCCCCTTAACCTCCTTATCACTGTGGCCCCCCCTTCTGCCTATTTATACCAACTGCATTATTCCCATACTACTCCAGCAACAGGCCTACAACCCTTTCATCTCTCTCTCTCTCTCTCTCTCTCTCTCTCTTAATTACTTGCATTAAATCACATTCTTCAATACACCAACAGTTACCCTTCTCTCTCTCTCTCTGTCTCTCATACACACATTCCTCAGGCCTCAATTCTTACATATGGCTCTATTTCTCTCTCTTCTTCTCATTTTCATGTTCCCTTCAAGCAACGCTCAGGGGCCACCTTCACCTGGCTACTGGCCTAGTTCCAAAGTTACCTCAATATCGTTTGACCAAGGCTTTAGAAATCTTTGGGGTCCTCAGCACCAAAATGTAGACCAGACGGGCTCAATCCAAATTTGGCTTGATAGAACCTCAGGTCTTATTAAACTTAGACCATACTCTCCCATTCCTTCATTTGTTCTCATATCATCTTTCTCTTGTTCACTCATTCTCATAGGCTTTGAGGAATTAATGCATTTCACCCTCTACTTTTGTACAAATACGATAATGTTTTTGTCTTTATCAACAATATACACTTACGAAATTACCCTTTCTTGGATGTGCTTAAATTTTAATGTATTTTGAGAATTATGTCATGTTGATATTCTAAGAACATTAATTAATTTAGTGGACATTACATTTTAAAACAAAGAAATCAAGAGTTGCCACATTAGTATTTTTTTAATTTCCATTTGGTATATATCTTTTCATTTGGTTGTGGGCGTGTAACATTATTAGTGACGTGCCTTAAATATAAAAATATAGGAAGTGGGTTCAAATCACATGATCCATATCGATCTGGGTACTTTGGTGCTGCTGTCAAGCTTCAACCTGGTTATACTGCGGGAGTGATTACATCGTTTTATGTGAGCCTTGCTCTCTCTCTCTCTCTCTCTCTCTTCATTAATACCATTTTAATAGCTAGTTGGGAAGAGGTTAAAAATCTTTTCAACCATGGCAGCTTTCAAACAATGAAGCCCATCCGGGATACCATGACGAGATTGATATTGAGTTCCTGGGAACGACGCCGGATAAGCCTTATGTATTGCAGACAAACGTGTATATGAAAGGAAGTGGAGACGGACATATTATAGGAAGAGAGATGAAGTTTCATCTTTGGTTCGATCCCACCCAAGATTTCCACAACTATGCCATTCTGTGGAACCCTAGAGAGATCATGTAAGTCGCATCCATGCATATTTCTCAACCTAATAGCGTTACAGTTACTGCTCTAGTAATATTTATAAGTGAAATAATTCAATTGTGTCTTGTTCAAATGGTCTAGATTTTGTCAAAAATCAACATCAATTGAATGAATTTATTCCCTCCTCAGATCAAATTGAATTTATTCGTTTTGTCAAACTAGTCCTTCAACCAATTTCGATTTAAGACATTTTATATTACTCAAAAGTTTAGTGGTTTTAACTGACTCGCCTAGGACCCATTGAAAATGAATATGATCCTGGCAGTAAAGGTTTTAGCATACAGGTCATGGTTAAGTATAACAAAGTCATGGTTGGCAACATGTCAAATTCATTGGATTAGATATTGGTCACATTCACTTTTATTGAAGGTGATGTTTTTTTATAGTATCCCATGCAACCATATGTATTTCTATATGCTTAAAGTTGGTTTAGGTATATGATATGACCTTCATTTATTTTTCTATTATATATAGTGTAATAAATTTCCCCTTTTTTTATATTGTGATTGGCAGATTCTATGTCGATGATGTCCCAATTCGAAGGTACCCAAGAAAAAGTGATGCCACGTTTCCGTTAAGCCCTATGTGGGTGTACGGATCGGTATGGGATGCCTCGTCTTGGGCCACCGAAGGGGGAAAATACAAGGCAGATTACGGATATCAACCCTTCATCGGTAGGTATAGGAACTTCAAACTTGGTGGGTGCAAAGCATCTGGGTCGTTCTCGTCCTGTACCCCACCCTGGGGACAACCGTCCAGCCCTAATGGGCTTAGCCCTCAACAGCTCGCGGCCATGGGATGGGTTCAGAGAAACTACAAGGTGTATGATTATTGCAGCGATCCGGCAAGAGACCATACCCTCACTCCTGAGTGCTAGGACCTGTTTGGTCACAAGTCACAAAGTTAATGCTATGAATAATAATATATATATAAGATTGAATTCACTTTGATTGTGCATGACTGAGCTGGTACGAGCTAATTGGCCAATTAGTGCGACAGCTCAGTCACATTCAGATTCGACTTGTTTGAAGGGGGTATTGAGATGGGGATCCTCTTGCCAGAAATAGATTCAAGAGTGGTCTGGAGTCCAAGCCTCCAAGGTTTGAAACTTACAATTTATATGTTTTTATTGTTCATACGAAAAGTTAGTAATATGTGTGGGTATCATTGTAATGGGTGTTGAGTGTTTGTTTAGAACACCAATGGATGAGGAGTTTAAAGTATATCTATGTGCTTGCTATCATAATAAATAATAAAATGAAAAATTAGTCATGTTAAAAAATTATATTGAAATGTGTATTCGATGACAATGTTAAGTGCTTAGTGTCATCTCCTTTTATTTTCTTTTCCTTTTTTTTGTTTTAAAAAATGAGAGGTAGGTTGAATATTGTCTACTAAGGTGAGCAGTTAATTTCTTTTCGAAGCTCTCTCAATATCTTACTCTATTGATTATACAATTCCCACTACTAGAATAACAAATAAAAATCACGATTGATAAATTAAAAAGATCACTTTTTTATAAAAATATAATAAAAAATACTTTTATATTTACAATATATAAGATTTTCTTTGCGGGTAAAAAATAAAACAGCGCAATTCTAGTTACATCCGGTAATTCATGAATAAGCACAAAGTCAAACTAAAAAAAACCCTTTTAGTCAGAAGTAAATGTCCAATTAATAAAATCCGTATTCCAATGATTGGGAGTGATCAGAAGAGCTGGGGATTGTCCCAATCCTCCTTGTCTCATCTAATATTGTCTATATTGACAGATCATATACTACGTGGTCGCATAAGCATTTGTCAAGGTCCTACTAAATTATTTGTCATTTCGTTTCGTACAGTTTATTTGACAGGATGACAATATGGGAACACATCTCGAAAATAAAACTCGAATTTTATTCATCATGCTAGAAAAGGAATCAAATGAGTAAAGTTCCATAAACTGGTAAAAAATATAACCAAGTATAGAACTCGTAAAATTTTAATAATCTGAAAACGAACAAGAGTAACAAGTTGAAAAATTTGTTAGTAACAAAATTTGACAGCGAAGCAAATCAGAAATCAGAATCCGACTTGACAAATCAAATTGAGGTCCGTGTTTCACATGATTTTCTTGAAGCAGATTCGTCGCCTCTGAGTTGTGCTTTAGATATCAACTGATGTCTATTTTTCAGGATATAACTATTGTACGCAATATAACCACACACAACGCATTAAGGCTACTCGATGAACTAAAAAAAGTTTGTACTCTCTCTTTGGAAGCATAAGAAGAACAAGAGGAATAGATAAGAACAAAATAGTCCTTGAGAAACCAAAAATATCTTCGAGCTAACATGTGTGAGAAAAACCTCTCTTTTCGGAATGAAAGAAAATAAACAAATTCAAAAATATGAGAGAAGTTTCAATTACAAACCATTAGTTGACAAAGTTACTATATAGGTTACACTTCTTGGTATCCTAGAGTAATTCTCATAACTCATGACTTTTTAGTAGCCACACAACCCTTCAACTCATGGGTCAAACAAACATGGCCATTGGCTAAACCCAAACCCAAGTCCAAACTCGAGCCTAAGTTCAAGCTTTAGGAGAGTAAATTGATAAGACCAAGTGTGATGTCGGAAATATAGATTTGAGAATGTAATACAAGCGAGAACTTAGAAACAACACACTCGTCGCCCAATGAAATTCACCCAAGGAATAAGAGTTGCAATAAGAACAAGCCAAAGCCTGAAATTTTACTGCAGTTCTCAAACTAACTCCTTCCCGTACATAACCAACCAAAAAATATCTAGAAAAATATTGAATAGAAAATGGCACGTTCCAAGTTGAAGGACAACCTCAAATACCAAAAGTAACTCTTGACTAGCATTACTTCAAAATTTATCATAATTGACTATTAAATTGGGATTGTTGATTTGAATTCTATTACTAAGTTGGGAGTTCCAAAAATCTAGTAAGAAGTCACAAAACTATCTTGGGATACTCCAGCATCATTCGCTTCCATCGCGCGTAACTCGCCCTCGAGTACATCTTCCTTTCCATGCATCATCATGAAAAGGAGAAAGATCGGATACATTGAAGGTTCCTAAAACACCATACTCTATGCATTTTCCCCAATTCTTTTGGGAAATTTGAAAGGACCATCAGCTCGAGGCTTTAGCTTCCCATAACATCCTAATGGAAAGCATTCCTTGTGAAGATGAACACAAACCAAGTCACCTTCTTTGAAAGCAGTAGTCTTTCTATGCTTGTTCGCACTGGTTTGATACTTTTTAGTTTGCTTTATGATGCGGTCCCACACTTGCTCATATAACTTCTTGATATATTTGGTTTGCTCTTCAGCATCTCCACTAAAATGATGAGTGACAGGAAGTTGAACCGAGTCCAACAGGCTGATTGGGTTTATTCCATAAACAATCTCAAAATGACTAGTACTCGCCGACTTGCTTGTAGATCGGTTGAAGGCAAATACAGCTTGAGCCAGAATAAGATCCCATTGATGAATATTGTTGCCTATTAACAACTTTAGTTTGCCCATGCATCCGTTTATGGGCGATAAGAAGAACTAAATTGTAAAATAGTGCCAAGCTTTCTCGAAAGGGTATGCCAAGAGTGACTAATGAACTTGCATTCTCTATCTGAAGTCATAGTTTTAGGAATACCATGAAGCTTTACGATCTCCTGAAAGTAAAGATCAACCACATGAGATGCGTCCATATCTTGTTACATGGAACAAAGTGTGCCATTTTTTAGAATCTATCAACGACATCCATAATTGAGTCTTTTTTTCTTTGGGTTCTTGGCAGCCTAAGAACAAAGTCTAGACTCACATCTTCCGAAGGAGCTGTAGGATTGGTAATGGTGTGTACAACCTTGTATTTTGAGCATGGGTTTTGGCACGATGACAGATTTAGCATCGTTCCACATTTTGTGCAACATCCTTCAACATTTTTAGCCGATAGAAGGTTTCCCGAACGAGAAACAGGGTTTTATCCCTATCGAAGTGTCCAGCAAGTCCATTATCATGAGATTCCTTGATAGTAGCTTCTCTTAGAGAGCCTTTTGGAATACATAGCTGGTTATTCTTAAAAAGAAAGCCATCTTGCAGCAAAAATCGATCGAATAGCCCCTTAGAGCACTCTTCCTATAATTTGCTAAAATATTTCTCATCTTTGTACTGCTCTTTGAGAACTTCAAAGCCTAAGACCTTCACTTGGACAGTGGAAAGCAAGAAATTCCTTCGGCTTAAAGCATCTGCTACTTGATTTTGCTTGCTCGCCTTGTGCTTGATATGAAAAGTGTAAGCTTCCAAAAACTCAACCCATGAAGCATGCCTACTATTGAGTTTATACTGGCCATTTATATATTTTAAAGTTTCGTGATTCGAAAAGAATACAAACTCTTTGGACAAGAGATAATGGCTCCAATGATCCAATGCTCTAATTATGTCATAGACCTTTTTGTCATATGTAGAGCATTTTTTGCGACTATTGTTTAATTTTTCACTAAAGAAAGCAATGGACGTGCCTTCTTGACTTAGGACAGCGCCAATACCAACATTAGAAGCATTGCATCCAACCTTAAACACTTTGCGAAAGTCTGGAAGGGCTAGAATCGAAGCCTATGTCATCTTCTCCTTAATCACTTCAAAGCTTTTTTGTGCTTCATTTGACCATTGGATTTTTTCCCCCTTCAAGTATTCAGTGATGGAGGCAATAATAGTATTGAACTCCTTGATGAATCATCGATAAAAAGATGCAAGACTACAAAAACTGCAGATGCCACGGACCGTTTTGGGAATGGGCCAATTGGTGATTGCTTAAACTTTGCTATGATCCACCTTTATGTCTTCGCCATATATAATATAGCCTAAGAAGACTAGGCTTTTTGTGAAGAATGGCACTTCTTCAAGTTGGCATATAATTTTTGCTCACTTAGTATTTTGAAAACATCGCGGAGACGATTTAAGTGTTGGTCTCCATCTTTGCTATAAACTAAAATGTCATCAAAATACACGACAACAAATTTTCCAATGTAAAGTTTGAAAACATGATTCAGAAGATGCATGAAAGTACTAGGAGTATTACAAAGTTAAAAAGGCATCACCATCCATTCAAAAAGGCCATCCCTTGTCTTCAATGCCATCTTCCATTCATCTCCTTGCCTCAGTCGAATTTTGTAATAATCACTTCGAAGATCTATCTTTGAAAAAATTACAGCACCATAAAGTTGGTCAAAAAGATCATCAAGCCGATGAATAGGAAAACGGTACTTGATAGTAATCTTGTTCACAACTCTACTATCAATACACATGCGCCACGAACCATCCTTTAGTGGAACAAGAAGCGCGGGGACTGTATTGTCACGCCCTTATTTTAAAACTAGATAAGTGTTCATATTTATTATTAAAATCTCACAATTACTCATAATAAGCCCAAATAATAGTTTTTATAACTCTGTTATAACAATGAGTTTTAAAATATTACAATTAAAAGGGAAACTCTCGATCCAAGTAACTCAAAATAAAGAGTTTAAACAAGTATAGTCAATTACTTCCAATACACATTTGAATAAAGATAAGTAATTAGTTTACATCTTCTAAAAATAAGTCCTAAAGATGCTATATAACTCAAACGATAAAATTCCATAAAAAACATGCATCATCATACACCCATGCTAATCCAAGTCATGCCTTCGGAGCAGTACCAAAAAAACATAGGGATGAACCACAATGCCTAGTAGAAATGTATACGCCAATATTACATGAATATGCTATGATATGACATGCGACATGAATGATTGATAATGACACGCATAAGACAATAGATCCATAAGTTATCAATCCTAATCAAAAAATCCAGGACAACATCAGGCTAAGTAAGGTACACTAACCAACTCACAGTTCTCATATCAATCCAATTGATCTTATTCCGACTAGCACATCACCCATCGGTGGCTAGACAGTACCAAAATATACTAGCACATTTTCGAATGGAAGCTAAACATCGCATAACTAGCATATCTCCCGTTGGAGGTTAGACATTACATCATGTCAATGCAAGGCAACTACTTACAAGCTAATAAATTTCTACATAACATTCATCACGCGAAAGGCAATAGCATACGCACAAATAATCATCAAACAGAAACCCAAAATCATGAGTTTATCATCTATTACAACCATACATCAAAATCTTATATATTCTAAAAGTCCAAAACCTTAAAATTAAGTATAAACCATCAGGCCAAGTCGCCAGACAAGTCACTGGAGCAAACCCAATGTCGCTGGATGCACAAAGAGTTAGAAGGAGTCACTGGACTGGTCGCTTTACATGTCACTAGAACGACTTGGGTTTTAGGGATGTTGCTGGAGCGACTTCAACGATCTTAGAAATCACCAGGCATATCGCAAACCGTCCAACTCGATCAAATACACAAAATACGCAATCTAAACATGGATTCAACTATCAGTACCATGAATATACACATAATAAGGGTGAAACATCTCTACCTCAAACTTTAAGGCGAAAATATAAAAACCCTAGCTTTTGGGCAAACTTACAACCTTCAAATCCTTAGCTCCCGAGCTCCAAATTGCGATCTGTCTTTGAATACCACTCAAATACGTTCCAAACTTTCCATATCACAAAGAAATTCGAAAATAGTAATGTAGATTGATGGTAGTAGTAGAGAAAATGTGAAACTTTGTAGAGAGAAGGAGATTGTGAAATGAAAGCATTGGTTGATCAACTACACCACCCCCCAGTATCCCACCAAAAAAAAAAAAAAATCTAATTAAAATCTGATTATGAAGCCCCCCAATGGTTCAAACCCCGTCACTAAAGATTCCGAAACATGTCACTATAACAAATTAGAGAAACAGCGACCAGAATAGCGACAAACCAAAAAACACATCGCCGTTGATTATGTATTGGTGACACAATTTGACAAACTCGTCAGCAATTCTTGTCGCTAATCATTAGCCTGAATAGACCCATGGGACAATTTTTGGCGACTAAGTTCGCCATACTTTTGGCAATGAAAAATATTATTGCCAAAAAGTGTTCAGATTTGGCGACGCAAGTTGCATCGCCAAAAGATATTTTATTTTGGCGACAATAGTTTTCGCAACAAAAAATATTGTCGTTGGTAAGTCTTCACATTTGGCGACGCGATTAGCATCGCCAATTTATTTTGGGGACAATACATTCCGCAATGAAAAATATTGTCGCCAAAAATTCTTCACATTTGTCGACGCAATTTGCATCGCTGAAAAGTATATTTTTAGCGATAAGAAATGTTATCACCGAAAAATATTTTTTCAGCAATGAGAAATGTTGTTGCCGAAAAAATTTCACATTTGACGACACGATTTGCATCGCTCAAAGGTAATTTATTTTGGCACACTTTTTAAGTGCCCAAAAAAACAGTACGTCAAAAGAACTTTCGCATCTAACGGGCTCTATGTTTTTGGTTTAGTATATTTTCGATGATGAGAAATGTTGTCTTTGAAAAATAGTCACATTTGGTAATGCGATTTATATCGCTGGAAGTTTAATCTATTTTCAACAATTAGAAATGTTATCATTGAAAAGTATTGTAGTGCCCAAAAAAAATTAAATTAATTGAACATGTGGGTATTTTAAGTTTTAAAGTATTTAAGTTTATTTATTTTGTACTATAAATGTAGGTATTTTTCATTCACATTGATTATAGATATTATTTAGCTAATTTGAATATATATTGTTGGATGACTAATTTCTTATTGATTATTATCCGGTCCCAAAATACAAACGTTTTAATTTTACTTAAGTCAAAAAAAACAAAAAACAAAATATAACTATAAACCCTCTTTTTACAAACAGATCTACCGTCTCCCAAAGCCCTCCCTCGACAAACTGTCGCCACGCCAGCCTCGTCATCGCGCCGCCCCTCGCCGTTGCTACCCAACTCTCGCCTTCAGCGCAAATCAGATCTTCGAACCAAAGTAAAACGTCAAAGCTTCGATCATCTTCAAATCTAAATTTCTGCGAGAAACTTACGTTCATAATCAATTAATTCTAGGTTTTCTATTGGCTTGGTCTATGGAATTCGTCTTACCCTTTCAGCTTTCCCTTATGTGTAACTTTTAATGATGAACACGCTTAATGATGCATGACCTTTTGATTACAGGTTTGTTTTCACATAGCCACCAAGTGTTTGAGGAAAGTCCCAAACCGGATACATCTCTTTTAGGAGCCTATCTTGTATGCCAACAGAACATCTCTTCTACATTCCCTGTTGATGCTATCGTGCTCCCTTGATCATACATGAACATCAATTTGAGGGAAATGCTGACTAGGAGACTGGTGGGTACTGGGCTTCGTGACAGCCATAATCAAGCTTGGTCTACTTTGAGTTAATATGTTATATTTTTGTTATTGCTACTTTAATGCCTGAGGTAATATCATATATCCGTGTAATTATTGCAGAACTTAAACGTAGTTTAAAACTTGATTCTTGTACACCTTGGGTGTTTGGGAAAATTTCTTTCATGAATTTGAAAGTTTGGTTACCTTTATCTTTTTTTCTTTTTTTTTTTTTAATAATTTTTAACTATGGCTTTAGCTCTTAATTTGGTTGAATAAGTCAATCTAGCGAAAACGATGAAAAGTTAGAAGATTTCGGCTCTCAATGCTTGATTATTTTGCAATCTTACACAAGGTTGAGTTTCACTCTATAATTTTGCAAGTCAATTCTGTAAAATTGGAATTTGATAGAAAAACAAATACTTTTTTGTTGTTGTTTTCTGCCGAGTCTGTCCTATTACTTGTCCCTAAGTTCTGGGCATGCTTATATACAATATTTATGGGTTGGGATTTAATGGAATTTACTTGTGCATGTTCATAAAGTAGTGTGCTTGGTTAATTGTTGTGATTCAAAGTTTTTTGATAGTAGCAGCCCGCAAACTATATGGTGCGGCTAGATCTCTCTCACGGCTACACGTGCATATTATAAATTTTCTGTATTTATTTTTAGGCCTACAAAATACAAAAGAGCCCAGAAGTTTCATAAAGATGTGGAAGTCCTATACAACAGGTGTGTTTCCAATATTTAATATTAGCATCGCTTGGTAAGGCTCCTTGGGTCATATCTATAAAGGATCTTGCCCTTCTTACTAGTTGTATGAGTGCTTTTACCTTATAATGTATTTCCTTGTGGAGGTTAAGGTACAATGCTTGGAGTAAGCCACTTATAGCAGATTACAACTAAGTTAGCATGCCTTCTACTCTTGGGTTTAAAGTTGTGAACACAAAGAGAGTCGATAAAGTCATAGTGATGTGTAACCACTTTAGACTTTTATATTCTACCTGCCATTCAAAGATTATCTTTTGCATTTCTTACAAAGATTGTTATTTTTTTCATTTTTTTCATAGGTTGAAGGAGACAGCTTATTCGGTTCCATGTCCATCGCATTCTAATACTGGGTTGGATGACAATATTTCCAAGGTAACTTATTTCCTTCTTATGGATGTGAAAAGTATTGTTTATCATTGGATTTTTGTGCAAAGACTAGTATCTGCCTTGATTTTGATTAGTTTGGCGGTTAGCCTTGGTCTAAAGACTGAAAAAATGGTTCAAGTGTCTCACAATAAGAATTCTTTGTTTCATTATTGTTCTTTCTTGAAGACTTGAACTAATGCCACCAATGGGTCTGATTTTCAGTATATCTGATGGTTAGAAGATTCCAAACCGTGTAAAGGATAATGAAGCAATGCTTACGCCATAGTTGACGTTTGTCATGTTGACTATCTTTGGGATAGCAGCAAGGTCTATGTCATGTGAATTTTGGTATTTTAACATCTGCATATGCTCTCAGATTGGAGTCAAGATATCAGCTGTTTCACATGTCTCTCGTTTATCTTAATAATGTCATGTTTTCTCTACATGTAAGTTGATGTAGGATAAGATTGTGAAAGAGATTGAGGAGCAGTCGCAACCCGACGTCAGAAATCTTCATTTAGAACAACTAATTTCCATTGATGTGCTTGGGAAGAGATTGGCTACTTGAAGGGATTTAGGGAAAATTTTCGGTTGCATTGGATATCAAGATTATTTTTCGGATGCATTGTTGGTGCGATAAATTTTTTATTGTATTTTGAATGTTTAGACAAGTTGGGAATGCTTTGTATTCCGATTGCGATATATACTAATAAACGTATCATTTGGTTTGATGATCTTTTGAATGAGTTTGGATAGAGTAAATGTATTTCCAAGTTAATGATATTTATGAATGGATAAATGGATGTTATTAGGTTATCAGGAAAATAGAATTTTAATCAAAAATATATATTTTGTTTAAATTCTTTTGCCGACATTTAAAAATAGTCGCCAAAAGTTATAGCAAATATTTGCAAGTTACCTTTAGCGACAAAATATCATGTTGCTAATAGTTTTAGTATTGCCAACGTAATATCACACCGGCAAATATATGATATTTTACCAAATAAAATACAATTTTGCCGATGAGAACTCATGTCGCTAAAACTAATGTCTTTTGCCAACAAAGGGAGTTGCATTGGTAAATTTCATTAGCGACATGCCTATGGCGACAACGTGGCGACACAAGATCTTTCATCGGTAAAACTACTGTCTTTTGCCGACGAAGGGAGTTCGCATTGGCAAATCTCATTAGTGACATGTATCTAGCGATAAGGTGCTGACACACAAGGTTTTCCATCGGCAAAACCCTTTGCCAATGCAAATATACATTTGCCGATATATTATGTTGCGTAGGCATAGCATGATTTTGTTGTAGTGTGTAATGATAGATCAAATGAATATCCCGCAATAAATTTTTTAAATAATTAATTAAAATCTAAAACAAATTATTAAAACACAAAAATTTTCGGTCCCTTATATGCACAAGGGCTCATACTTTCCCTCACTAAGCTCTTTTCCATAAGCTCTTCAACTTGTCTCTTGAGCTCTTCTTGTTCTTTTGGATTCATTGTATAAAATACCTTATTTGGGATCATCACTCCTGGTATAAAATCAATGGAATGTTGTACATCTCTCATAGATGGGAGATCACGTGGAATGTCTTCTTGGACAACGTCCTAAAATTCTTGAAGAAGGGGGTGGACCACAAAAACAACTTCCAAAGTTTTTACATTTTCCTCCATCACCACAAGAGCATATGCCTCATTAGATTCTTCCAAAGCCTCGACAAACTTTAATTTAAAGAGTAAATTACTTCCCTCCCCTTTAAGCGGTTTAGGAGTATACTCTGGCTTGGAAGGACCTAACGTGATTTTTATTCGTTTTTTTTCAAAAAATAAGTGTTTTTAAAGCCATCATAAATCACCTTTCTACCAAGGGCGGCTGAGAAGTAGGTGACTAGCATCCACTGGGACAATGTCACACCATACTTCATTCTAATAATTTTTGCCTATAGAAAAATGAACCAAGCACCTTATGTTAACCCGTACCTTATACCCCTTGTAAAGTTATGAGAGTTTGTAAGGTTGTGGATGCGCCGTCGTCTTGAGGTTCAGTTTTTGCAGCATTTCAGTAGCTACTACATTTCCATAACTTTCTCCATCACTAATCACATTACACATCTTGCCATGAGAAACATTGGTATGGAATATGTTGTTATAGAGCCAACTATCTTCCTTCACATGTGCTAGCTATGTTCAAACTCCTTTGAATGACTAGGCTTTCTCCTTGATCTGCATAGGTGATATCAAAATCATCCTCTGGCTCGCTGGTGAATGTCATTGTTTCCTTTTCCTCTTCCATTTCTTCTTCAACAAGAGAGACCAATTTGCAATTAGGACAATCAGCTGCAATGTGGCCAAATCCTTGACACTTGAAACAGCGACGGGAACTAGGATGAGAACTTCTAGGATTAGAACTTCCAACTACAATTTATTTTTTAGAATTTGTTTTGAAAATTGGCTCCTTATTTGTTGAGGAAGCATTTCCTCGGTTAGAGTTGCTTTCCTTATTCCAGGTACGCGAAGTCCCTCCATAGAACTCCTTTAGTTGCTTTTCCACTTTGAGTGACAACTTGACAACATCATTGTAGGTCCAATAGGGCTATACTGAACCACGTTACTATTTTCTGACCGAAGTCCCTAAAGATATCAGGCAACCGTTTGCTCTTCTGGTTCCAAAATATCGCAACACATCTGTAACTAGTCAACTTCTGTTGTATACTCTTCGACATTCAACTCCTTTTGCTCAAAATTATGGAATTTCAAGAAAGCATCTTGACGATAATTATCAGGTAGGAACTCACTTCTTAACTCTTTCTTCATTTTTTCACATGTCTTTATCCTTCTCTTCCCATCTCGATCTCGCTGCTTCTTAAGATGTTCCCACCAAAGAAAGGCATTTTTTTTAGCTTGATGGCAGGCATATTTTTTTTGCTTGATGGAAACCAATTTAACTTTGAGGTCATCCAGAATACCTTTGTAATAAAAAAAACTCCTTCAACAGTGTTAAGTCAATCCAAGAATTCATTTGGATGCATCCTTCTTTAAATCTCTCGTATTTCTACTTTCACTCCATATTCTTGTTGGAAATTACGGTTTCATCGAAATTGATAACGAGGAGCACCTTCACTTGATGCGTGAGTAGAAGAAAGGTGAACGGGGTTAACATAAGGTTCATCCTCTAAACCATGATGTGAATCATCAGATTCTCAAGTTTCATAGCATTGTAAATGCAACTGAAGTTGCTGCACTTGTCTCCTCAAGTCATCCACCTCGACATCACGAAGGTCTTCCTCTCGAACTGACAATTCTTCGGTATTTTGTTTGCAACAGCGACCCGCCAATGAAACCAAAGCTCTGATACCAAAACTGATGTCAGAAATATGAATTTGAGAAGGTAATACAAGCGAGAACTTAGAAGTAACACACTTGCCACCCAATGGAATTCACCCAAGGGATAAGAGTTGCAATAAGAACAAGTCAAAGGCTGAAATTTTACTACAATTCTCAAACTAACTCCTTCCAATACATAATCAGCCAAAAAACATCTAGAAAAATCTTGAAAAGAAAATGGCACATTTCAAGATGACCTTTCAACTCTCTAGTAGAAGATTGAAGGACAAACTCAAATACCAAAAGTCACTCTTGACTAGCATTACTTCAAATTTATCACAACTGACTACTAAATTGGGATTGTTGAGTTGAATTCCATTACTAAGTTGGGAATTCCAAAAATCTGGTAAGAAGTCACAAAATTGTTTTGGAATGCTCCAACATCAAAATGGGTCCAAGTGCAAACCCGCAAACCCAACCAGCCTACTCAAGCCAAGCCCAAACCACAGATTTCAGGCTTACGAGTCCTTGAGCCCTTATCCCAACCCGGTTTGGACAGGTGACAATAGAATTCATGCATACGTGCACGCGTGGTAATTGACACTTTAGCGTAGACTCTCCCCTATTTAAAAACTTGGGACTTATACACGTCAAGGGTTACATTCCTAACCAACATGGGATAGAGGTGTTATTCACCCTCCATGCCCTATTTGAGAGTTAATTTCTCATTCAAATCTTAACGAATTATGTTTAATTCTCTAATGGTTTAAACCCCTTCCTAAGAGCATATACAACAACAAATAGGCAAATTAACTTGTGAACAGTGTAAAATTTTTATTTAAACTAACTACTTCTCTTTCAATACTCCAGCAATCTCATCTATTTTACCAATCCAACATTAAAATATCTTTTTATATTCATTTTTTTTCTTTTTAATTGAAATCATCCTCCCCAAAAGAGATGGAAGAGAGAGAAATAATAAAAAAATCTAATACATGGTGAATAGTAGCTAGGTAAAAATAACTAGTTACTGTACATAAAATTAAAATAGCTTTTATTTGTTGAGTTTGTTGGAACTCTATTTTTTAAAATTGGCTAGGTAAAATAACTAAAACCATCTACTTAGAGAGTTTGTCATGCTTGCTCTAAGGAGCATAAAGTGAACTTAACCCTCCTCAATTGGTATTTAGGTCCCAGTTCAATTTTGGCTCAAAATTATCAACAACTCGTTAACAATAATTTATTTTTCCAACAATTTTTCAAATGAATGAAATTAGCAGAATAAATAATATGAAAGACAACACAGACTCACAGAGAGCGTATAACGAATAATTTCTGTATAGCTTTTGGCCTTGAACTTTCTCTTGTGAAAGCCTTTTCAAACTAATTAGCTGACCATGCAGTGAATATGATGTTCTTAAACAATTCTTTCGTTTATGCAAATCAAGACAATAGACTTTATATAGAAATTTTTCCCAGCACAATTCATGAGTGAGTTAAAAAAGTTATCCGCCATTATTAGACCTGATTATTTTTCTTGAAGAAGTAAATTGATTGGAAACATATATGTTAAAGCCCTGAATATGAGCATTAACATCTGACTTAGCTTTTAAAGGAAATGACTAGCATTATCCAGTAAAATCATCAACTAGAAAAGATAGTATATTTAACCACTGAATGAAAAAACTGAGAGAATAGGGTTTCGAGAGAGAGAGAGAGAGAGATGTACATGAGCCTAAGCAAGTCCCAACCTATTATAGTCGAACTGAAGTACAGATCTGAGTCAGTCAAGTCATTCATCAAACCGAATTTGACATTACGGCCCACTATATTCAGGCCCACACAAATATTGGTCCTTTTTGTTAAAAGAAGAAGGGCCTCCTGTGTAGAGCACAAAACTAGCTCTCTGTGGCCTCGTTCTGTCCTATTTTTTGTAGACCTCCAAGGAAAAAATTTGTACTCCGGTTTTTTTTTTCAAACAAACCGATAATTACGGAGACAAGTAATCTTAATTAGATTAACTGTGATAAATTTAATAATATCATAACACAAGTTAATGTATAGGCCATATTTTTTTAAGACGATGAATACTTAATTTTATCCGAGAAATCAGTTAAAAATATTATCGAAAAGACATTGATCCAAACAGTGGTTCATAAAACAATTTCTGTCAGCATATTTAACCACTGCTTGGATCAACCTTTCTAGTAACTAATGATCGCGACACACGCGATGCGTGTGCACGTTGTGCATCTACAATATATAAAAATAAATATAATTTGTAAATTGTGAAAAAATATATTAACGTAAATAATTTGGAATTAAATAGTAGAAGTGGAAACATAAATAAATTTTGCACGAATATGCAATGGAAACAAAAGGAAAAACCTAATAGATAACGGGCCACACACCTTTTTGTATGTATTTGAATAGTCTTTTTAGTTGGTATTTGTTTTAAAAATGAAAACCCATGTGATCAAAGTACTGCCTTGGTGGGGGTAGTGAGTGGTAGTCAAGGTTGGCTCAAAATACTAATTCTCATTTCCTGACAAAAAATTGGAAGAAATTAATCTATTTTGAAGTCAGTGAATATTAGAAACGTTCTTAAAAAATAATAATAATAAACAACCCAAAATGAAAATATCGACCACTATATAATGGAAGGACAAAAATATAATGTAGTATTGAGCAATAATATCGATTGAGACCCAATATTTGACACGAATAGAGGAGATTTTAAATTAGTCTATCAAAGAAGTAAACATACATAAAATAAAACGTATAGCAATGAATGAAACAAAAGAAAAAAATATGTTATAAATGACTATAAAAAAGTAAGTGTACAGAAAAGTTCCATTGCAATTAACATTTTCCAAAAAGTGTAGGAAGGACAAAGTACCTTAGTTGGCTGAGATTGGTTGAACCTTTGTTTCCCTCTCTGATGTTTGAATGCTCTTGCGTCTTTTGTACTCTTCTTCACTTTTGACTTGCTCTGAGGTATGAATTTTGGCCAACAACGGGTGTAGCCATGTAGAGTGAAAGAGTGGTACAGAAAAAGAAGATAAATGTTTAACTGAAACCTGCAGTTACGTATTAGTGGAGGATATGTGGAGATAATGGTAGAGGGTATCGAATCTCCATTTTACCCTTACAGTTTCTGTGGAACTAGATAAAATCAAAAGGAATTTGGATTTTATTTTTGTACAGTTTGGGAAATTAGGAAAATGGGCACAATGATCAAAAAAGACACCAAAATGGTGCTCTCCCATTATATATTAAAATAGATATTTTGAGCCGATTTCTCGCAGATTTCTTTAAAAATATATTTTAAATACATTGAACGGTTCGAATTATTAAAATTTAATTAGGAATAAAGAGTTTAGATGTTGATCTAATATTAGTGTATGGAGCCTGCACACACACACATATATATATTCAAAGATATGCAGCACTATATAATCTTTTTAGATTTAGCATTCAACTGGATATTTTAATTTGGATACTCCAGCAACCCATATGATAGATAAAATTAGAGTGAGGATATAATCCTGTCCTGGGTTTGCAACCAAGCTTGTTGAACGAACTCGATTATCTATATTATATAGTATTGCAGGATGACTTTTCGTAAGAGTCACTCTACGTGTGCCAAGTGGCTCGAGATTATTGAGTTAGAAATTGAATTCACTACTTTTAATCTATAAAAACTAATGTAACTAAGGCCATGATTGGATTAAAAATTTAATTATCAAATTTTTAATATAGTGTAAATATTAATTAAATAAATTAAATTCAAAAGAATAATTATCCTTCTAAACAGCTCAAATTCAAAATAATACTTATCCTTTTGATTACATAATAATCCAATTCCTCTTAACAAATTAAATTCAAATGAATAAGAAATTAAATTCATTTAACATGATATATTTGCTTGCGGGAAGAGAATGAAGAATTGGGAGGGAGGAGCTGTTCAAGATATTTGGATGTTTGGTGGGGGGCAGCAACCAAAGCGGTTGTGTGAACAAAATGGTAGAAAAACGTCGTGTGTCAAATCTTCTATTGATGAAAGAATATTACATGAATGATCATTTGAATTGTTGAATTTGATGTGATGCTGAGTTTCTGTGCAAGAGTGTTGGTAAATGAATTAAAAGCGCATTATTGTACTGTATAACAACTACAACTATTGTATTGTGGTCTGATACTTAGAATTTTGTACGGTTAGTTTTCTTTGAAGTTAATATTTTTATTTGCATTGTACAAATATCAAATTTGGTTTCATATATTGACATTGACCCATTTGGCTTTGAAGTTGAAATATAACTATAACTTAATTTATTCTTTTTACATATTGGACAAAATATCTAGCTAGCTTAGTTTTTTCTTTTTGAAGACGTTTGAAACTCTATGCATATTTTTGTATTTTGATCAACGTAAAATTTATTTTTTCATCAATATTTTGCAACAATTGCAATCATTATTCATAACCTCCAACTTGGTTTTTTTTTCTTTTTCTTTGAAGGTTATTTTATTATATGTTTGAAACTCTAACCATATTTTTCTATTTTGATCAATATAAAATTTATTTTTTCATAAATATTGTGCAACAATTACAACTATTATTCATAACTTTAGGTGTCGTAGCTACGCTTAAATATCTGTGCATACTTTTCTTTTTTATTAAATTAGTTATTTAGGTTAAAACTTATCAATTAAATAAAAACTATAATGCTATAGAGCTGGGCATGAAAATAATAATTCGATGATCCGTAAAGAGTGATGACAATGATAAAAAAAAAAATCTATAACGATCCGTAGATAAGAATGAAAAAAAAAAACTATCACATTAAGATGAACTTTTTGTATTTTTTATAGAAACTTTACATATTATTCCTTTTACAAATTTAAGCATATCCTACACATTATTATCCAAACACTTTCATTTAAAATTAAAAAAACTATAATGTAAAGTTTAAAATCCAGAAGTTTAAAAGTAATTTACTTCCAAACTTCGGTTGATCTCGATAAATCCTTGAAAGTAATTTACTTTCAAATTATATTTGATTGATGCTATGAATAATATATATATATATATATATATATTTGTATTTATATTATTTAAAATACTAAAATAACATTTAATTTTGTGTTCGTATTAATAGAGTAGAGTATTCTTTAATTCTTCCCGTGTTTTTTGCTAGTTTGAATATATGAGCCAAAGCTTTTTGACTTTTTAATCCCACCATTAACAGTGACCGTGATAGTGAAATATATTGTTGGTTAATTTATTCTTCATAGTGCTGAATATAGATGAATTTAATGTGTGAGTGTAATTTTGTTCACTCTCTTTTAAAGATGGTAAATATTATTCTTATTCTTATTAGTTAAAATGGTGTAAATTCCGTCTCTGCAAAATACTTTTTGATAATAATGTGACTAACTTAACCAATAAAAATGAGAATAATGTTCATCCTGTTGTGAACAAAATTCATTTCAACCTTTGTGGGTGCCAACTGTACATTGAGTGGATTAGGCGCCCGACTCGAGCATTACTATCTTCTTGGAAAGGCATTGATCATCAAGTTCAATCATCAGCCTCACCTCAAAACCTCTGTGGTAGCAATTTGAGTGAATTAGCCCCACTCGATCACTACGATGTTTTTGGATAGGGATTGATATTAATATAAATTCAACACGTTTAATCATCACTCTCACCGGCATGCTTATCATAATATCTATTATTAATGTGAGTCCTACGAAATATCTTATTTAATATAAATTGTCAAAAATATGTCTAACTCCCTATTTTGATATAGGTATTTGAATATTATATAGGATGAGGACTTGAGGGTTGATGAGTATGAGAAATGACGACGGGTTCGAACACAATCAGTCAGGATAAGCGAGACTGTCTCCTTAGCTCAGACATCTCCTCAACTCAGTTGCCTACAAGGTTTGAGAGAACCTAGCTTCCTGAGGGAATGAAGACTATATAGTCTCATCATAAACTGCTCAAGCTTTGACAGATTAGAGTCAATCCCTACGATCACGGGATACGACCGTATCTCTTATAACGACTCTCTTTCTCAATCAGGTAACAGGTAAAGATTATAGGGTCTAGTTCTGTGTCACTGTTATATACGAGGAACCACTTTCTAACCATACTCCACGATGCCACACAATACAAAAGCTCCAACCTCCTATAAGGACAAAGCTAGCTCTATGGTAGGTACGAAAACTTTGGGCATTCTTGTTACTTGAGCTTTCGAATCAATTTTCTCCATTTTAAACCCTGACTCAGGTATCAGAGAGGTGTTGACAAGACACGACATCGGTGTAAAGTGTTTTGCAAATTCAATTGAGGGAGTAGTGCTCAAATCCGTTCCATTAATTAAGGGTATTGAGTTGGAGGCCTTGTTGTGCATTGTGCGCACTGCACATCAAAATCCCCATTTCGTAGAATGATTGGTTAGAAAAGCTTTGAGATCACCTTGGGCATCAATAGCTCACACCACCAACTGATAAGTTTTGGATGATGACTTATTTTCTGCATCAAGCCTTGTTTGTATTCTATAGAGCGAGAATTGATTCCCTCATCAATGGTTGATTTTGGATCGAAGTAAAGTACATTCTCTAAACATGTGGGAACAAACAAATAAATAAAATTGTTTCCATTTGAAGTTGGGCCAGCTTTACATACATGCTTTCAATATTTCTCCTACCCCACCAGCAATTATTGAATTGGTGACAGAGACTGCCATTTAGCTAGCGCGTGCGCTTAGCTAATCAACGGAGAAAAAGTGAAGCAGTGGAAATGTGTTTTCATACCGCAATGAGTTTGAGTGACGGGGTGGAGGAAGAATTTTTCTTTTGAACAAGAGATAATTAGGAAATTTTACTGCATATTAATTTAAAAAATACTCGATCATTTTTTTTATATAAGAAAAGATTTAAGTTAGAAATGATCATTTGAAAAAAATAAAGATGTCTTTCTAAGGGGAAAAAAAAGTATACAATTGTATTATCTTTATAATAAGAAATGTTTATGTATATATATATAAATAACAATCCGTTTGAGAAACACATGTATGTATAGCAAGAATATGTATAAAAAGTAGTTTACGGATAGAAATTAAGGTAAGAAAATTACGGTTGCTATTATTGTGCTTTATTACCATATGTAGTATAGAATACAGATACTTTTTTTTTTTTTTATCATTTCACTTTGAAAGATTCAGTTGATAAAGAGTTTCCAACTCTATTTTAGTCATCACCCCACGTTACCATGCTAGTTCTGTCACGTGTTGTGTTTTAACTCTTTCCTCTATTATAATTAATTATGCATTTATGTCGAGTTCAAGGTCTTTTTGTCTTTATTTTTATTTTTTTGTCATATTTATTAGTTTTGTATTTAATTTTTATAATCTATTTATTCATCTCAACGAGATAAATTTAAAAAAAAAATTATATTCAAAATTTTAAAAACATTCCCTAAAAACAAAAATAAATAAAAATTGACAATTTTTTTTGATAATTATTGTTGTTATTTCTAAACTTTTTTTAAAATTTTTAACATATTTTTCTAATTTTTTAAAATATTTTTTTGGGAAGAACAAATAATCCACAGAAAAACTAACACAAGCAAAAAATTACAAATCACTATAAAATGAAAACAAAAAATAATTCAAAACTTTATCTATAGTATAGAGTAAATTGCACTTAGCTCCCCGAGGTTTCAAACAAATACAAGAACCTCCTCTAAGGTTTTGGAAAATAAACTGACATCTGCTACTTTGCAAACTATTTAATATTTATCCATGCCGTTAACTTCGTACAAATACCATTAGTTTTAATATTAGATAAAAGACTAAATTACCGCTCATTGGTCTTTTTATCTATATTTTTGTATAGACTTAGTCTATTTATGTATTTGTGCGTGTGTATAAAAAGATATTATATATATCACAATATTTACATACGATATATGTATGTGTGTAAAATTACTTACACATCTTAAGTTTTAATAACCATTATTTAGTTTTATAAAAAAATAATACTTTTTAATTAATGAATCTTGTTATTTTTTATTTTATATATGTATTTTATCTAAAAGAACACATATAAATCTTAATTTGTTATATCAAACAAACAAACAAAAAAAGCTCTCATTGATTTGTTGGAAAAAATTATTTTAACTTAATTTAACTAACATTTTTTTATTAGAACTTTAAACTTAACATTGGTTGATTTTGGATAATATTTTATATATTACATTTTTTAATTGGAATATATATTTTTTACTTTATGTGTTTGGTTAATTTGTTTACTCTTTACATCTATTTTATCTATGAGAAATACATATATATTACTAACCTATCGTACTTAACTTTTTGCAACATGAATGTCACTATTAGAATAATAGATAACGATCACAGTTAAGAACTGTTATATTTATCTATTAATCACGGTTTTTCAACCGTGATTGATTGGGGTGTTATTAAAAGTCCCGAGCTTTAATCACAGTTTTTTGCTGTAATTAAAAGTACTTCTAAACTGATATTAAAATTGAATAAGTGTGATTAATTGTACTAAAAGATCACGCTTTTAATAAAAAACTGTGATTAAATGTTATAAAAGATCACGCTTTTAACCAAAAAGCGTGATTATAAAAACCTAAAAGATCACGCTTTCAACCAAAAACCGTGATTATAAATACTTAAAAGATCACGCTTTTAACCAAATCTGTGATTATAAATATGTAAAAGATCACAATCAAAAAGTGTGGTTAAATCTCTAATAGAACACCTCGATCCATTCACCAATTTTTAATTGCACCATGCATTTAGAGAATGAAATTATAAAAAAAAAATTAATCAAACCATAAAAATTAACTCAAAATTGTGAAAAATACTTCCTTTAATTAAGTCATCAAAATGCAACTTGGATATTGCAAGTACCAATTCTCAGTACAGAATCAAATCAAAGACTAAGCTAATTAGCTGAAAATATTAAAGCTGAAAACTACAGAAGACAGCCAAAAGAACACTAGGAATGGCCTCACTAAAGTCTAAACACAAAGACACGTAACAACAAAACTAATTGTAAACATAGGCTTAGACAAACTCGAGCACCTCCAAAACAAGCAAGCAACAGCAGCATCAAATAAGCAAGCCTAGTTGTAGTCCAACTCAAGCAGCCAGCAACGACAAATTCTTGAGCTTGATCATCAGATCCAACCATTTGCATATTTCAAAGGAACTTCAATAGCAATCCAATATTGCAGTCAGCATCAGATAAGCAGCACAATAACAAAAACTTCAACAGCAGCATCAATCCATCAATCTTCAACAGCAGCGCAACAAACTACAACAAGAGCAACAAGTAGGAAGCACTGATCTGCATCAAACTCAAGCCATGCCTCATACACTAGCAACAAAACCTTAACAAACTAAAACAGACTTCAAGACAGTAGCAACAGACTTCAATAGAGAATGACCAGACCAGAAGTAGCAAAATAATATCCAACTGTGATACCCATAATCATAACCAGTAGAAGGCATGAAAACAGTAGAAGGCCCAAAACAGATCTCAAACTGAATCCATTCCCTAAAACCTCAGACAACAGTGCATTGGACACAGTTTAGAGGAGGAGTGCTATTCATTCCTTCGAAAATTGCACCTTACAAGTGCCATCCTCTTCAAACAAGCCCAACAACAAATATAACTCATTGGCATTTACTTTATTCTAAAGAATATAAAAAAAAACCCTCAAGCACATTGTCAGGCTTAGAATCATCAACCGAAAGTTGACAAGATCATGGAATTCGTGCACATACTTGGATCAGGATACTTTCATTAATAGCTTTCATTAATCTGCGGACGTACCGTACAAAAAACTGATCATGACTTGGTAAGGACATAGTTTATCCACTCTACTCGTGTTTCGTCAATCTCGGCTTCTGTGTAAGTCTTTTTTCCACCAAACTGCAAGAAATTATATGATTAGAAAATAGTAATTGAACAAAAATATTTAACTAGTAGAGTTAAAAATAATAAAAGGAAGAAAAAAAAACTCACGCTTCGTTTGCTTAGGATGAGTGGATCTCTTATCACATCTTCCATATACCTCATAACATAAAATCCACATTCCACACCTGTTGGTTGTTTTGGAGACTACATACAAGTATGAAGATACATATAAAGAGTCACATAACATATATCACCGAGAAAATGTTACTAACAAATTATATTGCTACCTTAACTACTTCCCAAACTTGACTTCTTCTCCGGCGGTTTCCCTTGCTAGTATCGTAAATTTTGAATGCACTTCAAAAAAAAATATTTTCAAGTTCAAGTCAGTAGCAGAAACAAATATTACTTTCCAAATAAATTTTGGATTCTATAATATCAAAAGAACAAACTTACGTGTTGATGACAATTTGAAGAGATACATCGATTCTACTATGAATTAGAATCGAAGTAATATATTATTGAAGAAGACAAGTCAATGACAACCAATACCCAATGGTACCTACAATCAATAAGACAAAGTTTGATTGCAAGTACGATACCCACATAATAAGGAACATATGAAACAAATTAATAAAATTGAGACAAACCCGATATTATAAGGAACAAAAATTAATTGGCCATCCTTGGCGTCTTGAAATCTACTTGAAAGCAATGTCGATTTTGAAATTTCACCGGGCTTAGTTTTTCCACTCACGATGCAAGGGTTAACGAACAAGAATCTAGCCTCCATATTTGAAGACTTCATAGCCTCATAAAGATAACTGACAAAGAAGAAAATAATAGATATAAATATTTTAATTTGTAAAATCTTTTTGTTTATTAAGCTAGTAAAGCTAAAAGATGCGTAATTACTCTTACCAAATGTACAACATTATGCATGTGGCAGATATTTCTTTCATTTCGCACATGTACTCCATGTCTACTCGTTGAAGTGAAACTTCAATCTCCACACCAAATATTCCCTCCTCTAGTGCAAAGGTTGTTGCGTTATTATAGTCTAGAAACTTAACATATGTCTGAAAAATTTGAATTGACTCTAGATTCTTTTCCCAATCAGCATTTTTTGAAGTTGCCTAGGTCAAAAAGTTACCAATATAAAAAAGTATAAGGCAACGAGGAATTTAAAGTAAAAAAGAAATCCCAATGTTAGGAAGTAAGGATTGTATAAAATGTTTACCTCATCGCCACCCACTCCAATATGTATCGGATCACTCTGAAGTAACAAATTTCCATCACCAAACAAATGTTATGCAATATCAATAATAAAAAATCTAGATAAATCACTCCAATTGGACATTGTACCTTGTTCGCTACCACTCCAGAATGTTTCGATGCTCCCTAGTTTCAATATTTATGAAATATACATTAATACGAATGAACTTATTATGAAGAAAATACACCAAAAAATTTTACCTCATCATCGCCAATCAACACAAGATTCTTGAGCCATGCCACTTGATACCCCAATGCCTCTCCTACAATAGTCGCCTCTCCTGGGATAGGTATGGGAAGATGGGCGTCACTTGCGATCACAAAATCAATAGATACACGTACATTGGCTTCCCCCAGTGGTACTGTATGTATTGATTCATCTTGTGCAACTCTATTGTACATAGTACCATGAGCTACAATGTTATTAAGGGATCCCACTGCTAGTTTACATGGCTTGCTCTACAGTGAATAATGAAATTTCATGTTAACCATCAATAAAAAGTGACTTATGAGTATTAACAGATGTAAATGAAAAATAAAATGTCTACCTTTTTTACTTTTGGATTGGGATCTGGAATTGGGAAGTCATCTCTAATTCTCACCCTAGTGTCCACTGCAATACGATCAAGTTGGTGACTCCCTATATTATCACTTTTGAAGGTGTTTGAACTAATATATTCAAGATGAGGGGTACGGGGTGTTTGTTCTCCCAATGTACTAAGTTGAGCTTGAATTTGAAACATCGTTGTCTCAAGAATTTTTTGCTTCTCTTCACAGCGTGAATGATTTCCGCGTCTAGCAATGTGAAAGTATGTGGTTGGTGTAACAGAACCTCCCACGCCCCTTACTCGACCCGAATGTTCACGACGAGATCTAACCGAGAATTAATTCCATCCTTTGTTTTACCCGGAATATTAAGTAACGTACCAATGATACTCTCACAAATATTCTTCTCAATGTGCATAACATCCAAGATATGCCGGATAAGTAAGTATTTCCAGTATTCAAGATTAAAGAATATGGACTTCTTCTTCCAACAACTTGTACCATGAGCATCAAGTGACTTTTTTTTCTTCTTCTTTCCCCAGATAGTTTTAATTCCTAGTACTTTCCTTAATACCTCCTCCCCACTTAATGGCGATGGAGCCAATTCCAACTCTTGCTGACCATTAAATGCCTTCTTTAACCTTAGATACGGATGGTGTAGTGGAAGAAATTTTCTATGGCCCACATAAATATTCTTCTTGACATGCTTTAATCTAGAAGAACTTGTTCCTTCATTGCAAATTGGACATGCACAATATCCCTTCACTTTGCAACCACTCAGATTCCCATACGCAGGAAAATCATTAATTGTCCATAAAAGTACAGCTTTCAACCTAAAATGTTGTTGTTGGTAAGCATCGTAAGCCTCAACCCCTACCTCCCATAATAGTTTCAAATCATCAATCAGTGGAGCTAGATAAACATCAATGTCATTACCAGGCTGTTGTGGACCAGATATTAACAATGATAGCATCATGAATTTCCTCTTCATACACAACCACGGTGGAAGATTATAAGTAATCATTATAACTGGCCAACAACTATACCGGCTACTAAGAGAGCTATGTGGATTTATACCATCTGCAGAAATAGCTAATCGAAGGTTTCTTGGCTCTGAACCAAAATCTGGCCACTTGTGGTCTACTAACTTCCATGATGGGGAGTCTGCTGGGTGACGTAATTTCCCATCAGATTCTCTTTCATGAGCATGCCATGTCAAATATTTTGATGTTCGGGGTGATTGGTACATCCTAAGAAACCTTGGGATAGGTGGAAAATACCATACGACTTTTGCTGGAACACCTTCTCTCACTTCAATTGAATTTTTCTTGAGCTTCCATCTTGATGTTTTACATGTAGGACATGTAGTTGCATCTTTGTACTCCTTTCGATACAATATACAATCAAAAGGACATGCATGTATTTTCTCATATTCCATGCCTAATGCATTCATGGTCTTCCTTTCCTCGTACATGGATGATGGTATTTCATTGTTACTTGGTAGCAACTCACCCAGCAACATTAGCAAATCTGTGAAACCCGTGTTAGACAACTCATGCCTAGCTTTGAAGTTGAACACCTTGACCAAGGCAGATAACTTCGTGAACATTTTACATCCAGGATATAGAGGTTTTTCAGCATCTTCAAGTAATTTTTTAAACTTCATAGGATCAGCAGTGCTGTAATTGTATGCAGCGTCAACCATTTCAATTGTGTCTACTACATCATGCAATGGGGATGAGTCAACCTGTTGATGGAAAGTGTCCTCTGCATTTCTAGATGATGATGCCATACTAGCTGATGCTTCTCCATGCCATATCCATTTTCGATAGCTTTGATCAATACCATTGAAAAAGAGATGGTTTCTAATCTCTTTAATATCTTGACTTCTTAAATTCCCACATATTCTACAAGGACATCGGATGGATTGAAGATCACGTGCATGTATGATAGCATATTGCAAAAAATTCTCAACTCCATCCTCATAGTCTTTTGATCTACGATCCTTGAGCATCCAAGATCTATCCATTTCAAGCGAATTCCTATATCCCCATATTCATTAATTAAAATACACTATAGAATCAAACCTCGACTTGAATAATTTTATTTTAGTGATAACAACATATTGGTAGACACACGGTCTCATCACTCCCACATATTGGTAAACTTTAGTTAGGTGATATACACATAAGCAAAATTGTAAGGTGATAAGCATGCAAGATTCCATTGTTCAAATTGTTAAACAAAGATAGAACTATATATCTAAATAGAGTGTGATCACTACTAAGATAATAGATACAGATCACGAATAAAATTCACATAAGCAAATATTTCAATCAAAACTCATTAAAATAAACAATTAAACTCACCGAGTAAGAAAAGTATAATATTTTGGATTGAATGGAGCTCTATCCGCACAATACCCTTGCAAAAACAAAAACAAAAAAGTTAGAGTATGTTCCGGCACAAATCAAATAACTCACATAATCACATCACTCAACCATTTAAATTTTAAATTCTTAATTCAAAGAAACATGTGACACAAAAAAAAAAAAGTAGCATTGCACTAGCAATATTACAGTTTTGGACAGTAGTGTTTGTCTTAGCAATATTACAAAAGCCAAAGCACTTGGGCGTACATTTTGCTTGCAATCTTTCTTCTTAAGGCTCACTAATCAAGTAAAGCATTCAACCACCAAACTAATCATTCTTCTTATTAATATTTTATTGAATAGAATCCATAGTCATGTTTGAATAACAGTAGCATTGCAAATTGAGGGCAGCCTTATCACAAATATAACAGTAGCCTTGCAATTCACTAAATTAAGACTACATTATAAGCAAACACTCCACTTATTAATAGTAACTTACATCATACCATATATTTGGGGAGCCATAAGCGCCAATGCATGACAACACATTGACTTTGAACTAAAATATCATCTTTAATTTATACACAATATAACACATAGTTACACAAATATTTTGATCAGTGCATAGATACACAAATACTATAGATATCCATGAGTAAGCATATCCATATTTCCAGGGAAAACCACTAAGAACAGAGAATACAATATCAGTGGAAGCAAAGTGGACAAGGTGTTCAATGCCTTTGGTGCAAGTTCAGCATTATTATTTGCAATACCTCTGGCTTGCTATTGGAGATTCAAGTTCATTAACACCTCCTCTAATCAACTTACTCCATCCGCATCTCCATCAATTACTCTCTACTAAAAGCATTGATTAAGGCCCAAATAATTCACTACACTTGCTACAATTTCTGCTACTTTGAGCATTGAACATACAATTTTAAACCACCGTCCTAGAGTATTTACACTAAATTATTTGATTTAAGATACTGAACTACAATAAATAAAATAATTTGATTACGCATATGCAGTCAACTTTGCGAAGGCCGGCAGTGGAAAACATGAGAAAAGCTTCGTACATACAATACTCAATGGGGCTGATGGTATACTATATGGGTTGAGCAGAGTATTATGATTGCTAAAAATGGTACCCTTCAAAGCCAAATTCATTCTTCAAACCCTTTAGTTTTGAGGAGATATTAAGATTTATGAGCATTATATACATACATATACAATGATGGTGAGCAAAAACTAGAGATTAAGGGTCACCTGGTTATCGCGATTGATGAGCAAATCAACGATTGTTGACGAATAACAGATGAAGAATCGTTGACGCTGATGGAGGGCCACCACGGTTAATGAGCAGATTCAGAAGCGATGACCACTGATGAGCAGATTCAAAACCGAACAGATTACCACTAATGAACAGAGAGCACAGAAGGGATGGCCACAAAGTTGATTAGCAGTAGAGATCGTTTAGTTTAAGGTTAGGGTTCTAAGCTAGTTAGGGCTTCTTAGAATAGGCAGTAAAGGGGAAAATTTTTAGGAGGGAAAATTTTTATTAAACTATGTCGTTTTACATTTGTTTATGGCCACGAAGTTAAATAGGTGCAGTAGATAGAGACTGTTCAGTTTCTAATTAGTGAGTGGGGCTTCTCTTAATTAGAATAGGCGGCAAAGGGGACAAATTTTAGGAGGGAAATTTTTTTAATTAAAACTACGTCGTTTTGCATTTATTTTTTATCACGATTTTAAGCCAACCGTGATTAAAAAGGCTATTTTCTTAAACCAATTACATAACAATTATTTTTTATCACGCTCATGATAAAGCGTGATTAAACAATTTTATTACTTCTAATCACGCTTACAAATAAATTATACTTTTTATCACGCTTATGATAAAGCGCAATTAAAATAATCTGTTACTTTTTATCACGCTTACAAACAAAACGTGATTAAAAGAACCACCAATGATCACAGTTCTATTAAAACTGTTGTTGAAAATAATAATTAGCACGGTTTTATTAAAAATCGTGATTAAATGTTCAGTTCTCATTTTTTTATCACGCTTTTATAAAAAGCGTGATCTTTTTAATTTACCAAGTGTGATCTTTATCTATTATTCTAGTAGTGTGTTGACCAGAGAACTAATACTCTTATCCCCATTAAGTAAAATTTCTACAATTATTCTATTAGCACCTTTCATGGGGTGATGAGCATCATAAAACACATACTTTGATCGATTATTATTGTTTTCCTTAAGGCAAATAAATGGTGGAATATACCCTCCGCAACATAGATCTTCTGCATAGTCAAAGGTTATTTTTGATACATAACACAATCTAATTGATGAGATGAACATCTAATTTATTGAAACTCAACGGGTGGAGGAATGAGAGGCGGTCATTAAATTTTATTAAACTTTCAGCGAAAGTCTCTATGTTTATCAATTTTGCTACACACACAACACCAAACACAACACCAAGCACAACAATAGCCAAAACGACGCCGTTTCATTTAAAACATAATAATAATAAAACCTAAAATTGAAAATCTAGATCTTTGTCTTCCTCTTCCCCAACCCCAACCCCCGGGTTCACGATACTCCTCCCCCCAACCAGTTCGCCACCGCCACCAATAAATCGCGACCACCACCGCCCAAATTGAAAATCTAGGTCTTCGTCTTCTTCGTATTGCCCCAACGCCCCTCCGCTTCCACCAGTTGAAGAGAGAGAGAGATCGGCGGCCACCAATCTCACCGCGACCACCACTCGGTTCACCTCCACCCAACTTTGCAAGGGCTCTCTCTCTCTCTCTCTCTCTCTCTCTCTCTCTCTCTCTCTCTCTCTCTCTCTCTCTCTCTCTCTCTCTCGTTTCCTCTCTGCAATTGGATTTTTATGGCCTATGAAAATCCTAATTTTGTAAACCCTAATTTTGCAAATTGCCTATGAACCCTAATTGAAGTCTGCCATCTTGTTTAGTCCTTTCCATTGGGTTTTGGTTTTGCTTCCTAATTGCACCTATGTGTTGTTGTCTGCTGTTGGTTTGGTTGTTAATGAACATCAGGTTTTGAGAATTGTTGTGTTGTAGGTGACTGCTGTTGGTGTGCACCTATTTGAGATTGCTCTGAACATAATTGAACATATTTCTTTAGCTACTTCTAGAAATAACAGAATCTAGAGTGTGGTTGAATGTGCTAACACAAATCCTTTTTCAACTTCTTTGAGTGTGGTAGAAATAACACAAATCCTTTTTCATTGGAAATCTCATGATCTGGCACTATTTTCAAATTCTTGAGTGTGGTTGAATGTACTAACAGAATCTTGACAAACTGCATTTCAGGCTGCACTCCTGTAATGTTCCCCATCTTCACTTTTCTAAGCTGGTTTAAAGAAAAATCTGAGGAGTCTTGTGCTTGCAAAACTTCCACAACAGCATCCTGGATTGGACTGGTATTGGAAAACTAGGAAAAGAAAAAACATAACAATCACATCATAAGAACATTCCAAAAAGTGCATCAATCATAAGAAAAAAAGAAGGAAGAAGTGTAACTTGTCTTAGAAGGTTGCTGTGGACATTACCTACAGCCAAAATCTTGAATGAAAGACGGGAAATATATGCTAATTTTTGGAATGTCTACTTTGTTAATATTTTTAGAAGGTTGTGTTTCTATTTCAATGTCTACTTTGTTAATTTGTGGAATTGAAGTTGCAGTTTTTTTCTTATTGAGGTCTTGTTTTGTGTAATTTTCAGCATTTGATATGAAGAAATGACTTCCTTCTACTGGTGTTTGGCATGGTTCTGGAAACTTGTGTTCCAAATTAACTTTTATGGTGCTTTTTGACATCTTCTATAGGGCCAGCATTATTGATTCATATGGCACCTGTTCCATTGCAACTGATGGTCTTTATTCTGTTTTTGCAGATGTGCACCTCTATTATCCTTTAAGCCCTGATGTTCAAATCCTGAACGGTCTTAATCTAACACTGAAGTGTGGAGCATTATTGATTTCCATGAATTGCTAGACATCCCACTAGGCAATCCTAGACAGATTGGAAACTCCAATGATAATTTTCCTTGAAATCTCTTTTCATGGATCCATGAACATTCTTTCAGCTATTATCAGGAGGATACAATTATGGAGAACTCAACATGAGTAAATGCTATATTTTCAACAAGGCTCCAACTGCATGCCAAAATATAGTTTTTAGGATGGAAAATAGGAATTGATTGTATATTTGTTTTTTTTTTTGGATAATGTTATATTGTATACTTCAACTTCAATGGAAATATGATTGTTTAATGCTTTAAGTTGTGCGTGGATACCCTCTCTGCAAATACCCTCTCTGAATCAGCAATTCCATTGCACTTACCAATTACCATTCAATGTCATTAAACTAGGCAACATGGAGTTGTTTGACTCAAATCTGAATTTGATTATTAGAGAATGTATTTGCATTGCCAGTGTTGGAGAACATGAGTTGGACACAACTCCAAGAATGCTAGCAAGACCATATCTATTAGTTTGAATAAAAAGTTGCGCATGCGGGAAAATATTACAATTGTCTCACTAAAAATCGCATTCTCAGAATAACCAGCAATCAGAGAATTCCAAGGAACAAAATATGGAAAAATCATCCCATAAAAAATGCACTTGGCTTCCCCCATCAATCCACATTTTTCATACATGGAGATCAATGCATTACAAACAGATGCCCAGCCTTGTAACAAAGGGCATGAATTGTTTTCCAGCATTAAATAGCTTTGTGAGTGCAACAGCAGATAGAACATTAGCCATCATATACTCATTTTACTTCTAAGCCTCTCCAAAGGTAAATTCCAAAGCTTTTGAAGCCTTCACAGGCAGCACCAATTTGCCCCGTTTATGAAACAACATTTGGGTAAGGAATTTCATCAAACACTTTGATAACATCAGATCTCAAACAAAGCACCAAGCACACCAGTCAAGCTATATTCATTCAATTCCAAACCCAAACCCATCATATCCATAAAAACACTCCTTTCCTTGTCAAACTCTCCAGTCCAAACATACCCATTGATTCGAGCCGTTCAAACCACGGAATCCAAAAATAAACACCCCTCGAAACAAATTTCAGTGGCGTTAACACTCCTTCCCTCGTCAAACTCTCCAGTCCAAACATACCCATTGTGTGTTGTGGCGATTTGGTGGTGGAGAGGGAAGAGAGAGAGAGAGAGAGAACAGCGTGAGAGACCGTAGAGAGTGCTGGTTGTGGCGATTTGGTGGAGGAGGGAGGGCTATCGCGGACTGGGCGGGAGGGGGGCTTTTGGTTTTGGTGGTTTGGTTTGGGGAAGAAGCAGCAGAATATGAGAATTAGGGCATTTAAAATTTTTTTTTTCCCCACAGTCCAAAACGACGTCGTTTTGGACTGTGTTGTGCTTCTTGTTGTATCCTTTGTTGTGCGTGTAGCAAAATTGTATATTTATTGAAAACTTCTGGAAAGGGCCCTACATCTTTTGAAAACATCAGGAGGAGAGATCAGTGCAATCTACCCTATATACTAGAGTATCACGTGCAAAACACTTAACCTCCACTCACGGTTTTACCAGCCCCACCACCACCATGTGACTCTTTCTCTCTTCCCCATTATCACGTCAACAGTCAACTATTTTTTAATGTAGATCCATACTATGATATTTATAAAAAAAAAAAAAATTTGTTTTTATGTGAAATTTTTTTGTAATTTTTTATTTTTCATCAATTTTTTATAATTTATTGGTTAATCTCCACATGAGCTTTCAGAAAAGTTATAAAGATCAAATTTAAAATTTTTTTAGAAAAAACAAAGATAAATTAAAAATAGAATTTTTTTAAACTTATTCGTCATTTTTAATGACTTTTTTAACTTTTGAACATAATTTTATATTTTTTAGATTCTTTTTAATCAAAACGTATTAATAAATTACAAAATATTAAGATCAACATAACAAATGTAAAAAACAAATGAACAGAGAAAAAAAATAAATTAAAATAAATTTGGTAGGCGAAATCCACCCAAATTCTCACTCCCACAACTTCGCCCTCACTCCCACTGCTTTCACCTCGCAAACTAGGAACACCAAATATGGGTAGTGAAGCACCAATGACCGCCGCTATCCGCTACCAGTCATTCCATTTCGCCGCCCACGTCGTCCGCGGTCGGTGGTTCTCACTCTTCGCCTCCTTCCTAATCATGGCGGGAGCAGGGGCAACATATCTCTTCGGAGTCTACTCCAAAGAGATCAAATCCTCCCTCGGATACGACCAAACCACCCTCAACCTCTTGGGCTTCTTCAAAGATCTTGGTGCAAACGTCGGCGTTCTCTCCGGCCTCATCGCCGAGGTGACCCCGACGTGGGTCGTACTCTTAATCGGGTCTGCAATGAATTTCGGCGGCTACTTCATGATATTTCTCGCCGTCACCGGAAAAATCCCAAAACCTAGAGTTTGGCAGATGTGTATGTATATTTGCATTGGAGCAAACTCCCAGAATTTCGCCAATACCGGAGCTCTGGTGACCTCCGTCAGAAACTTCCCGGAGAGCCGTGGAGTGATGTTGGGTCTCCTAAAGGGTTTTACTGGGTTAAGTGGAGCGATTATGACCCAAGTTTATTTGGCTATTTATGGAAATGATTCCAAGTCTTTGATTCTTCTAATTGGGTGGCTACCGGCTGCGATATCAGTTGTTTTTGTATACACAATCCGGCCGCTGAAGGTAGTTCGACAACCAAATGAACTGAGAATATTTTATCAGTTTTTATATGTATCGATTGGGCTAGCTCTGTTTCTGTTGGCCATGACCATAAGTGAGAAATTGGTGACTTTTCCGCAAGCAGCTTATGCTGGTAGTGTCACTGTGGTATGCGCCATCCTTTTTGTTCCCCTTTTTATAGCCATAAGAGAAGAATCAGTCCTTTGGACCCAAAACCAAAAACCCACTAGTCCCAATTCACAAATATCAGGGCCAAACCCAAACCCAAAACCACTTCTAGAAGAGAAGCCCCGAGTAACTTGTTTTCAAAACATTTTCGTCAATAAACCAGAAAGGGGAGAGGACTACACTATTTTACAAGCACTTTTGAGCACTGACATGCTAATTCTGTTTTTTGCAACATTTTGTGGGCTTGGCTCAAGCTTAACTGCTGTAGATAACTTAGGCCAAATTGGGGAATCACTTGGATACCCAACAAAAACAATTAAGACTTTTGTATCTCTACTAAGCATCTGGAATTACTTTGGGAGAATTTTCTCCGGATTCGCTTCCGAAACCCTCCTTTCTAACTACAAATTCCCTCGGCCACTTATGATGACTCTGGTCCTTTTCTTGTCCTGCATCGGTCTCCTCCTCATCGCCTTCCCCATCCCCGGCTCCGTCTATATTGCATCCGTGATCATCGGATTCTCATTTGGGGCGCAACTGCCGTTGATTTTCGCCATTATTTCTGAGCTCTTTGGACTAAAGTACTACTCCACGTTGTTCAATTGTGGGCAATTGGCTAGTCCCCTTGGGTCTTACATACTTAATGTGAAAGTTACGGGACCTCTTTATGACATGGAGGCGATGAAAGAGCTTGAAAAGAGGGGGATGAATAGATCTTCGGTGAAGGAATTGACTTGCATTGGTGTTCATTGTTATAGGCTTGCTTTTGTGATCCTGGCTGGGGTTACATTTTTTGGGGCTCTGGCTTCATTGATATTGGTTGTGAGAACAAGGGAATTTTACAAGGGGGACATATATAAGAAGTTTAGGGAGAGAGCAGAGGAGGGTGATGCAGAGATGGATTCATCATCGTATGTTAATGAAGGCAGTGGCATACAAAGGAAGGGAAAAGCGGTTGATGATGAAGATGAAGATGAAGAGGAAGGCCATATGAAGGGAAAAATGAAAAATTAATTTCATTGGCATATGATAAGTTTTTATATTGGGAAAATATAAAATAATATTCCTTCCCTATCTGTTGTCAGTTCTTTAATAGTCATATCCATGTTAGAATAAAGAAAATAATATATTCTCTACAAATTTTAATTATATGAATATTTTTTAACATAATAGAGTTATCATTGGCTTACTCATCGTTTCCTTTTTCTACGGGGGATTGTTTATCTTGTGAATAACCTCACTGGCTTCCTAATATTGCCATGGAGTCACTGCCTTCCTAATATGCCAATGTTAATGCTAATTGATTCATCTTTTTCGTCTCCTACCCGAATTGTCATATTTGGGGTTAAATTTTATCCGGACCATTTAACCCCCAACAAGCACTAACCAAGTGTATACTTAATGTAACATTTTTTCAAAAGGGCTTCTTAGCCAGTAGTCCAAATTGGGAGACTTATTATGTAATTAATCCACCAAATACTAAATTACGAAAGAAATTTCTTTTGACGCAAGATTTTAAAAATACTCTTGCACCAAACATATATTATTATTTGATACTATTATCAAATACTGTAACAAATAACATATAAACTAACACATAAAGTTGAATTCATCTATTAATGTTATCTTATAACATTATGAAATAATATTATCTGAAAATGTTATCTTTTGTTTTTAAACCAACATAATAACTTAACTGATAAGACAACTTAATATTATCTTCAAATGAGAGTTGTTTTTCACCCCTCCCATGCAAAAAATTGGGAGATTTTCTTCCCAAATACCAAAAGATCCCTTCTTAATTTGTTTTTTTTCTCATGTTTACTGTATTTGATAATCATTATTTAAGAAATTGGATTTAGGGAGAGGACTTGATTTTAGTCTTATTTTGAAAATTTTTATTATTGACTAACAATAATATTTAAAGATCAACCAAGGACTTGGTTATTGGAAAAAAAAAAAAAATCATTTTATTTTTGTCAGATTGTGTCCACCATTTTTTTTAAGTGTTTTGTGGTAGTTTTAAAGCGACTATTTAAGTATTTTTTTAAATATTTAAGTGTTTCGTGGTAGTTAAATTGTTTATTTTTTTATATTTTTACTTTTTTTGGTTTGAACATAAGGACAAATGTTTCTTGATTCGAAAAAAATATAAGTGTTTCGTTGATGCAGGGAAACATGGTATTTCCTACATTTAAATAAAATGAGATTGAAAAAATAGTTCTCCATTTAATGGTTGCATTACATTTAAAAAAAATTTAACTCTCATTCAAGTTGAATTTGCCCTGAACTTCTCATCCGTATCTAATTAGAACTATATCTAACAAAATCAAAAAAATTTATAATTCTAATTTTTTTTAAGTGTTCTGTGGTACTTAAAAATTTAAGAGCGACTATTTAAGTTTTTTTTAATATTTAAGTGTTCCATTTTTTTTTCCCTCCCCTTTTCCATTTGAATATAAGGACAAAAAATATAAGTGTCCCATGATACGAAAAATATAAGTTCTATGAATTGGTTAAAAAAATTATAATTTTAACTGTAGCTTAATTGATAAATTTTAAGGTTAATTACGACATCCAATTTTATGAGTTCTTACCCAAAAAAATAATGAATTAGTGAAAAGATAATAATATAAGTTCTATGAATTGGACTGCAGTAGTTTTCATTCAGATCTTCTGACATGCGATGTGCTGTCGACGTCCTCGTTGTTGTTATAATGGGTTCTCACATGCCCCATTTCAGAGTATGCTCCGCTTATGGTTTATGAGACAATTGATGAATTATCATGTGTTACAGGCAACGCTTGTGATGACCCAACGGACAACGCTTGTATTGACCCGAACTTGAGAAATAATTAACGTGGTAATTATCACAATTGGCGTCCCGGTTGTGCGAGACAACAGGCTCCGACATGATTGGTTGTTAGTGATGGATACTGTGTTACGCTGTCGGCCCCTCAATTGTGAGAGACAACGGGCACTGACATGCTATTGAGAAATGTGATCAAATTCAATATTTACTCTTGAAATCTCGATATTGCTTCAGTTATCAAATCATTACAGCACTTGTTCATTTGCTTCCGATATTCATTATATGCTCATTTCATGAACATGTATAATTTGATATGTTACATAAATTGGGAAGTATGGCTAGGTTTTCTTTATTGATCATCATTGCTCACTGTATAAATTTTTCCTGTCCTTGGCATTTCACATCAGGTGCGGAGAATGAACCAGAAGAACCCGAGCTTCCAGCCACTGACAATGTCAACTCAGAGGAAGATTCAATAGCACCTTGGTTCACATACACTAGATTTTGCTTTGAAATTCCATTTTTGAGAATGTATTTCTGTTCTTTTCAGTATCATGTAATTTAAACTCGTATTTTCCCAATTATGAAATGAAAATTTTTGTCCTGTTTTTAGCTAATCTCTTTTAATTAACGTTTTTGAATTTCAAGGCGTTACATAGCATCATCGTTAAGAATATCAATTAACAAGAGAACTAAGAATGCCAAAAATGTTGAGACCATAGTAAGTTAAACATAACATAGCCTCTGGCCTTGCACGATAACACAAAAGACAGCCAACAATGTGAATGAAACAATGAAACGATGGACACAACGAATAAAAAATATAAAGAGATTTAGTCTTAAAGGTTTCTTGTTGGTTTCTTACCAACACTTTGTTCTGGTTAAGGATTCAAATGATTTGTCATGTGAATCCTAAGTTGTCATTGTAAGTCCTTAGTTTGATAATTTATATAACCGTTTGCTTAGAGGAAAAAAAATGTACATAAAGAGATAATAAAAAAATTGCAGCAAGTGACAAATCAAAAATTTGATGTAGTATGGTCACTTTACTGATCATAGCTAGCTTTTTCTATTTATTTTATACTAAATTTAAACGAGATACATAATACTTAACTTTTAGCCACAAATAGCATAATTTTTACAACATTGTCTCAAATGCCCCTCTTCTCAAAGCCGTTTGACTCAAAGCCCTTTGAGAAGAAGATGAATGTCAATGTGCTATTTTATTCTAAGCATTAACACTTAAGTCTTCACAGATAAAGTTTGTAAAGGATCGATCATTTACAATGAATCATGAGAGATTTTTTTGAATAGTATTGTTAAAAAAAGAGAAATGATAGGATCCCATAATGGGATCTAAGAAATGTACCCAAATAGTGAGATGTCAAACATCCAAGAGGGGTGTTAAAAGTGTTGTGTGTGTACTGAGAAAGAAATAAGTGTTAACACCTCACCATTCGGGGACATTTCTGAGATCCCATTATGGGATCCTAGTATTGCTCATTTATAAAATAACAATAGCATATCAACTAACGTTATGAAAACAAAGTTGAGATATGAAATTATGCCTATTTATTTAAATCATATATAAGAATGATGTACGATAATTTGGTATGATAATTTAGTGAAATTCTTAAAGTTTTTGTCACAATTTTTTACTTTTTAGACTTCTCTCATGAAGACAAGCTAATAATCTACAAAAATTTGACGCAAAATGAAAAAACACGAAAAATTGAATAAGGGTAAAAAATAATCAAAATTTTTAGTTTCCTGTCTTATCCTACGACTAAACGTTAAAAAACTTGCTAAAGACTAAAATAAATCAAAATTTGGCTAATATTTTTATTTTATCCAATTATTTGTCAAGATGAATATCAATCTTTAAAATATTAATTCGAATTAAAAAAGAGCATTAAACATGAAAAACAAGTAAAAATTGTAAAAAGTTTTAAGGATAAATTGCACTAATCTCCCTTGAGATTCCTAACAAATGTAGATACCTCTCCCGAGGTTCTAACAAATGCACTGATCTTTACTACTTTACAAACTATTTAACAGAGAGAGAGGGGATGTGACGCATGTGTACAAAATAATTCAATATTGAATTTGGTCGACTTTGTGTAATTTAATTTTGTTATTTTTTATTGATAATCAATTTAAATATATTAGACATTATGCTCTATTCAAATATATGTTTTTTTTTTTTAAGAGACAAAAATCTTAATTGAATAATTTGATAAAAACATTAACGGGGTTAATGATATTTTTTAACTTTTATAGACAGGGATTAATGCAAAGACAAATTTTGTATATAATACAAACTAATTCATGACATCAGCATTTATAGTTAAAAATTAAAAGGAGAAGAGAATATGTCGAGTTGATATAATAAGTGGTAAATATATTTTTTGTAAAAAAATAGTTATCAAAATGTAAGATTAAATATATAGGTACGTATATATATATATATATATATATATATATATATATATAATTATAGAATATATATTATACATATGCAAATAAATAATAGACTATATATAATAAAAAAAAGAGTGGTAAAAAGACTAAAGAATAGTATTTTAGTCATTTACTGATGAAAATTAATGGAATTTGTAGAAAGTTAACGGGGCAAAATTTACTAAATAATTTATAAAGTAGGAAATGTCTTTGCATTTACTAGAATCTTAGGGAAGATTTTTGCATTTTGTTAAAAATCTCAGCCTTTGGAATTTACCCATGTCTAAGGTTTAGTTTATTAACTCTGATGATGTTAATCTATAACGAAAGTTTTCCTCGACTTTAACAGAATTTCACTCATGCTCATAGAGAGCAAAAAGTATCTCATGAAGTACCTAGGAAGCCCTCTTCTTAAAAATTAACGGAAAAAACTAGGATCCCAAATAGCCGTAAGTTAATACAAATACCTTAAACTTACAAAAATTTAAGAATTGAAATGTCTACGGAGAATAAATTTTGTGGTAGGTGAATGAATTGTATTGTCGATTTAAAAAATTCAAGCACTATCCAAATTTTAACCTGCTAATTGAAGGTATGATCCGATTACTATGTCACCTTGGATTTATTGTGTTTATCAATACTAGATTTCGGATAACACTCACCTAGGAGCAGGAGCATCTTCGTCGGCAAATGCCAGCCAAAGCAAATAACTGATTAGTAGCATGACGCGTCAAATCAATTAACAAAAAAAGTATTTGATGAAAAAATGCATTCCAAATATACCCACCGCTTAACTAATTCTTATAAATAAGAGTAAAGATTTCTGGGCAAAAATAGGTTTGTTATCGATTCGACAGGTATTAATAGCCATTATATACACCCCAAATCTGTAAGCAAAAGTAAAAATTCTCAATTTAAAAAAACACATTTTTTTGGCAAAACTCAATTCTCCGAACCTTTCCTCTTGCAACTAATAACTTAGCCATCGGAAGGCATTTCACCTACCCATCTAGATGTTTCTATTAGGTTATTTCTTTTGTAAGATACATTATGGTAGCGTCAAAGTTATCAATCTCATACCGGCGAGCGTATTGATTTTATTACTAGTACGGTATGTACTGGTACAAGTGCATACTGGTATACTGGTTTTGATTCATCACCAAAATTAATATATATTTTTTAATAAAAAATCATATCATATATATAAAATAAAATTTCACGACTTAAAATAAATCACCAAACATATAAAAATTGATAATTTTAGTCTCAATTTATATTATATAAAAAACCATTAATTAATTTTTTTTAAATACAAACCGATACCGATCAAAACATACAGGTACAGTAGCAATTCCAGATGATCCGATATAAAAAATAGCATTGAATAGAGGACATTACAAAACACTTTCAAAACAGTAGCTGTAAACTGAAGACGGACTCTCGACTATCAGTTCTAGGCTCCATTTGGCTAAAATTATCCAGGCTAGATTATTCGGGTTTTTTTTTTTGCCTTTATTCAAATTTTTTTTGTATTTGTTATTTTTATGTCATTTTTTCGTAGATTATTGGTTCGTATCGACGAAAGGAATCTAAAAAGTATAAAATTATGTCCAAAAGTTAAAAAAAAATCACTAAAGACGAAAATAAGCCAACACGGACCCTGTTTTTGGCTTATTTTTTGTCTTTTCTGAACTTTTTTCAAATTTAGCCGATGATTGATAACTTTTCTGACAGCTCTTGTCGAGACGAACCAACAATCATCAAAAAATTGATGAAAACCAAAAAATTTAAAAAAAAATTCAAATAAGGACAAAAAACTAAACAGTAAATAATCCAATAATTCAGCCAGGCCAAATAGACCCCTAGACGCACTGGGAGAATATAGTTCAGCACCCCACAAAATTAATTATTTTGCAATAAAACCTCTCTCTATCTTAGCCTTCAGTCCCACAAACTTTCACCTCACAAACATGAGTACCAAAACACCAATAACCACCACAACCGCTCCTACCAGAGGCGGGACGTTCCAATTTGCAGTGCACGTCCTCAATGGCCGGTGGTTCTCACTCTTCGCCTCCTTCCTAATCATGGCGGCAGCAGGGGCAACTTATCTTTTCGGAGTCTTCTCCGAAGAGATGAAATCCTCGCTCGGATACGATCAAACCACCCTCAATCTTATGGGCTTCTCCAATGACCTCGGGGCTAGCATCGGTGTTCCTGCCGGCCTAATTGCCGAGGTAACTCCGACATGGTTCGTACTCTTATTAGGCCCTGCAATGAACTTCGGCGGCTACTTCATGATATGGCTCGCCGTCAAAGGAAAAATTCCAAACCCTAAGGTTTGGCAGATGTTTATGTATATTTGCATCGGATCAAATGCCCCGAACTTCGCCAACACCGCAGCACTGGTCACTTCGGTCAGAAACTTCCCGGAGAGCAGGGGAATAATTTTAGGTCTGTTAAAGGGCTTTACAGGACTAAGTGGAGCGATTCTGACCCAGTTTTATTTGGCTACTAGTGGAAATGATTCCAAGTCTCTAATTCTTCTAATGGGGTGGTTACCGGCGGCGATAACGTTGGTTTTCGTGCTCACAATCCGACCGATGAAGGTCGTTCAGCAACCGAACGAATTGAGAATGTTCTACCACTTTCTATACGTGTCGCTTGTGCTAGCTCTGTTTCTCATGGCCATGACCATTTGTCAGAACTTGGTTGTTTTTCCACAACCAGCTTACGCTGCTAGTGTTACTGTGGTCTGTGCCATACTTTTTGTTCCTCTTTTTATAGCTATAAGAGAAGAATTAGTCCTTTGGAACCAAAACCAAAAACTCACTAGTCCCATTTCACAAATGTCACAGCCAAAACCACTACCAAAACCAAAACTAAAACCACATCTAGAAGAAGAGAAGCCAAAACCAACTTGTTTTCAAAACATTTTCATCAATAAGCCAGAAAGGGGAGAGGACTACAGTATTTTACAAGCACTTTTGAGCACTGACATGCTTATTCTGCTTTTCGCAACATTTTGTGGGTTTGGATCAAGCTTAACCGCCATAGACAACTTAGGCCAAATTGGGAAATCACTTGGGTACCCAGCAAACACAGTTAAGACCTTTGCATCGCTACTAACCATATGGATTTACTTTGGAAGAATTTTTTCCGGATTCGCTTCCGAAGCCCTCCTTTATAAATACAAATTTCCTCGTCCTCTTCTGACGACACTGGTCCTTCTAATGTCCAGCACCGGTTTCCTCCTTATAGCCTTTCCAATTCCCGGTTCGATCTATCTTGCATCCATGGTCATCGGATTCTCATTCGGCGCCCAACTGCCTTTAGTTTTCGCCATTATTTCTGAACTCTTTGGACTGAAGCACTACTCCACATTGTTGAATTGTGGGCAATTGGCTAGTCCCCTTGGCTCTTACATACTTAATGTGAAAATTGCGGGACCTCTTTATGATATGGAGGCGTTGAAGCAGATTGAAAAGGCGGGATTGAGTCGATCTTCGGTGAAGGAATTGAGCTGCATTGGAGTCCATTGTTATAGGCTTGCTTTTGTCATTTTGGCTGGGGTGACAATGACATTTTTGGGGGCTCTGGCTTCATTGATTTTGGTTGTGAGAACCAGGGAATTTTACCATCGGATATACTATAACAAGTCTAGAGAAAGAGCAGAGGACAGTGATGAAGTGGTAGATTCCTCTCTGTTCAGGGTCGGAGGAAAGGCATTGGGTTGGGGTGCTATCGCCACCCCCAACTTTTTTTTTAACCCCTTATATGTAGATTGTAGTGTAGATATAAGTCGAGAAACTGTATGATATTGTCACCCCGAAAACCTTTGTAACGAATAAAGAGTAGTAACATAGTAATGTTATGTATTTTTTTCATTTACGTTTTTATTTTTTATGTTATCTTATGTTATATTTATGTATTTGTTTTAATTTTTCCTAGTATTTGTTACGCATTATCTGATTACTTATAAATTGATTGTGCCTTGTGTACAGAAATGTTGCGGATTATTTTAACTAATTACGAAAATATCTGACTTTGACTATAAATATTTTAGGTTTGTTATGCAAATATTAACAAATTGTATCATAACCTTGTCTTTAATTGAAATAAAATGATTTTAGTGTGAGTTCAAAGTTCGAAGTGTTGTGCCAAAATGACTCTCCTAGGTTATTAATATCATATGCAGAAAATCCATTCAAATCAAAAGAAAAAACTTCAAAAATTGTTATCGAAAATGGCGTTGGAAATACCGTCACACTTTCTTACGCCAGCAAAAGTTCTCTAATCGTACGGTGAATTCTTGTGTTTTTTTCTTCTACTACTAGATTCGCTATGTTATCAACAACCTCACTGCCTGCGTAATACTCCTGAATTTTTTATTGAAACTCCTGATATTATTGTTAACGAAGAGTCACAATTGTTGGGTTGGCATATCTTGATATTGCCAATCCCGTACTTAGTCAACATTTTTGTTCTTTTTTAATTTAGGACGTATTCGGTTGAGTATTTCTGAAACGATTTTTATAAAAAAAAACTTTGAGATGTTGTTTGGTGTAAATATTTCAGAAAAAATTTGAGAGTTAAATTTTTTTCAACATTTTCGAGATGTCTCTCTCTCTTCTTTTATATAGAAATGAATATTGTTTGGAAAAAAAATAAAAATATTTGAGAAAAAATTTCTCAAACAAGTTCAGAGAAACAAGCAAACGAACACATGCCTAAATATTTTTTCGTACTTGGTCCGCATCTTATGATTGTTAGAAACGGCTGTATTTGATTTTTATTTTTATTTTAATAATTGAAATATCCGATTAGCTTGGTGTATATTTTACCTGTTACCGACTAATTCTCAGGGTCCTAACGTTAACGAGCGGACAAAGATTGTGTTTGATTTTTGTTCTTGCAATGAGTTTTTTGAAAATTATACAAATTTTCGTGTTTTTGTACCTTTAGTAAATTCTTTTAGTCTTGTAATTGGTGTTTTTATCTGTATGGATACTTTTAGTTTATGCACGCTTGAAAAGTAAAAAAATAACAAAGTTCTATAGGAAGTTTAGTAAAAATGAAATTATTTGACACCTCTGACTTTGTATTTGAATTTTTAACCTTTTTTTAATATCTTTCTTTTGTTCTTACGAGTTTGTTTAGAGGTCATTTATATATTCTTAAATTTTTAGATAGATATACAAATAATATATATACTCAAAAAGCAAAAAACAGATTGGCAATTTTTTTAAAAAAAAATCACTAAATAAAAAAAGCAAATACTAAAGAGTGGCCATAAGACACAAATTAAGCTTTATTTAATGAGAATTCTGTTATAACGTTTTACTAAAAAGAAGTGAATAATATTTTGAATGATAATAATAACTATGACTTGTTTATATTTTATTTTTAGTAATTATTCAACTCTATGAAAGTTTAAAAATGAGAAATTTTCAAATTTTACAATGACAAAATATGTAATAACTCGGAATTTTTAAATAAGTTAAAAATTAATTAATTATTTTTAATCTTATGTCTTTAATTATTTAAATTTAGAATTTTAAAGTTTAAGGAGGCCGCTCAAGCGACCTCTTGTGAAATACAAAACCTCACAGACTAGAATCTTTTGGAATTTTTGTGTAATCATGGTCATTGACTTGAAATTATTTCGTATAACTAATGAAATGCCTAGGATTCTATTAGGTTTATTGCAGATTTATGAATTTAATTGGAATTTGATGATGCAATGACAACAATAATGCAAAAATTTAAAGTTCTTGGTGTTCTTGAGTTAGAAGAAACCCTAGGCTGAGATTCTGTCCAAATTTGTCAGAATTGATCGTTGTTCTTCGTGTTTATCTTCAATTGAGAAAAGAATGTTTATCTCCTTGGGATGTCATTTACAATGTATATTGCATGATTAGAGCACTACTTTGTATGTATTTGGGTTGTCTTCGAACTCAAAAACCCTAATTTGGAATTTTCAAATTTTTAAAAAAACAAAGGGCCGCTCAAGCGAGCTCTTCTAATATTGACAGAATCTTAAACGTGAACCAGAAATCAAAAACCAGTGTCTGAATTAGTAGACCGCTCGAGCAACTTGTGTAATTTTGTGAAATTTTCAGCATGTTGTCTAGATATTCTAATAGTGATTTCACATTGTTTAACCCTCCATTTTGGCATGATACACACTGCACATGTATACACTTATGACTTGAGATGTCCACGGGTCCCCGAGGGACTTTGTGTGAATCGAATGACCAATCATGACTATGTGATACGTGTTAAGATATTAAAAAATGTTGTTTTATGTGAACGTATTTATCATCAGGGGCGGACCCAGGAATTGAACTTGGGAGTATCACTGTCAAAATAAATAAATAATTAAGAATAAAATTTATATTCATTAATTAAAAAATATAGGTGTTCAAATTTAATTAACCAAATTAGAAGAATTTGACAGAACAAAAGGATTATAGGGGTGTCACAATGCTATGTGATAAGTTTTTGATTATTCTTAAATCTTAAATTTTTTTTTTTTTTTTTAAGTGGAGCAATATGGGGGGTGTCACCTGACACCTCCCCCCTCAATATAGGTCCGCCCCTGTTTATCATGCATGTTGAGAAATATTGTTATGTGCGAACGTGATATTGATAGAAATGTAGAATTTAGAACATTGTGGAAATTAAGATCGAATAATGAAAGTGAAACTAAATGAATTGTAGTTGTCATGTTGTTTGATTGCCGAGTTAGATTTCTGAGACTGTATCCGGGTTAAATTCTCGAGGTGGTTGATTGTTAAATTTTTCTTCTCACTCTTGTGCCAGGTTAGATTCTCAAAGTAACTAGTGGTTTGATTCCCCTTCACTTTTATTTCAAATTCAATTTTCAAGGTGGGTTAGATTCCCACTAGCCGTTGGGCCGTGTTGATTATGGGTTTGATTCCCAGAGCGTTGTCCTGATTATGAATAAAATAAAGAAGAACACACAATGAAAAATGAGTATAAAACATTTACGCGATATTAGTGTATCTGCATTTAATACTTGATTCAGTTATCATTATAGTTTTGAGAAATATCAGCATGTGTTGTATATTATTCCGTTCAGCATGTTGTATCTATGTTTATCCTATTATATTTTGTACCTTTGGGTTCATTATTTTGAGTAACCATTTTTATTGAGTGTCAAAACTTATCAGTGCAACTTCTCTGCCCCTAACATTTAATGCCAATTGTAAGTGTGCAGATCGAGAAGCCAGTAGAGCATATTGAGTCAGAGGCTACCGATGGGGAGATCTTCACCTGGCTGCCATACCCATAGATAGTCCTGTCATTTAATTAAAGTTTAAATCAATTGTAAACCTAGATGGGTATTTTAGTCTTTTCAGTTTCAAACTCAAATTACTTTAGTTGTTAAAAATTGTTTCATTGACCTTTTAATTTTGACTCTATGTAATTTTTTTTATCAATATTGAATAAAATGATCGTCTTCTTTTGAATTGTCGTTTGATTAATAAAATAGAATACAAAAGAATTTTATTAATGTGCCGAAAAATCGGGGTGTTACACAATAATTTTGTTTTCGCTTTTTTCTAAAAAGAGTGACTCTCAAATTATGGCGAAAGTTCATACCTTTTAACATTTTTTGTACCAAGTATTCTTTATGAGATTAGGTGCTTGAAAGAAAAGGTAAGAATAACAAAACTTCGATATTGTACCAAACATTGTTCAAACCTTCCAGCATTGTGCACTTGTAAGAAAATGTATGAATTAATTTGTTTGGACTTCAATCTAACAAGGCTAGTCTTTCATTCAATTGACATTCCCTGCACCAAGAAAATAAGAAAAATTGTGAATTAATTTGCTATTTTTTTTATTTGTACACCTATTTTAGACTTATTTTTTGGTATTATTTTGTAAAATAATGATATTAGTGGGTTATGAATATTTGGACAGTGAGTTAAACCAAATAAAATAAAATAAAAAAGAAATACCATGAACATTGTCGTTATGAAATTCCATGAAGAAATACCATGAATATCTTCTAGTGATTAGGTAATTCCTAATTTATTTTCCTCTATAATTAAAACTCAATGGTTGTCTTAAAATATGGCAGGTGTATTATCCTATTATTTGACTTTTAATATTTTAAATATATTATTTACTTTATTTTTAATAAATTATGGGTTCTTTGACAGATTATTTGATTGTTTTTTAAAGATTATAATGTTTTAGCAAGTTATGAGCGATTTACACTATCTTAAGTATATTATATTTATAATCTCACATGCCTAAATTGTTTTTTAAAAAAGAGGATAACATTGTCATCATAAAAAATAATACACACATTTATGACTACTTAGTCTTACAAAATAATATTTTGTGAATTACTACTAATACAATTTACCTAAATAGTTGTATTTACTACAGTTTAACTTGTGCCTGGAGCAAGTTTGCAAGCTTTGCTCTAGGCACAAGTTAGCAGAACCGAATAAAAAATACTACGAATCAAAAAGCAATATCAATATTATTAATCTCGTCCCGTACTAACCTGGAAGTGGTACCAAACTACTGGCGTACAAAAAAATTAACGAAAGACAAAAAATTACAAAACATCTAATAATCTAGCAAAGCCAAATGGAACCTAAATTGCTTGCTTCCATTGCATGAGCCGGCTGGACATACTTGCAGAGTTGCAGTTCCCTGAGGGCAAAAAAACATAAATTTGATCGTTTTGTCTAAAAATTATATCATTTTAATTTATCACGTGGATTATTATCAAAATACATAAAGACCAAATCGATATACTTTTGAGACCGAACAGAAAAAATTATATCGTTTTGCTCGCACTACAGATAATTGTACTACAACTCTCACAAAAGAATCAATTTCAAATTTCCTTCAACAGGTGCGGCAACAAAGTTGGAGTAAATATATTGTTCTTGGTAAAAATAAGTAATTAATTTAAAAAAATTTAACGCGAATTTAACAAAAATTCAGTAAAGACAAATAGAAAGAAACTTCCATTGATTTAGGTCAAACCCATGCCTTATTATTGGTACCCCCAACTTTATAATATAAAGAAAAACACTTTCATACCCTCATATCTATGGAATTAAACTATAGTGTGGCAAATAATCAAATTGGTTATCAAATAGAATCAATACGTAACATAAATGTCGTCGGAGATTAGATGAGCCCTGGCGTCATATTATTATTATTATTATTTTTTTTTGAGCTGTCTTTCTTTTCCTAAGATGCCCTAATGTTATATGATTCGACTTCGGTGACATAAGATGCTATGAAATATTGATCTGATATTGTGTTTATGTCCGGCCTTCTAATTTGCACAACAAATAAAGATAAGATTTTTATTATTTTTTGCCAAAGCAAGAACTTGCGGGGCCAAAGTACAGAAGCACAAAGTTGATTAATCTAGTTCTCCTCTTCCTCGGAGAAAGACTAAAAGAGGATCAAATAATTTTCAATCAAGATACTTACTAATCGGATTATTCATATATATAATATACAAAAAATAACTCCAGAAATTTGATATCTTTCTCTTTCAATAAAATCTCAATTCCAGCGACAACTAAAGATTAATTAATGATAGAGAGTGTGGATATACTCTTTCGATCTGAATTTGATAATCTCTTTTACTAAAATATTAGAAACTTCAAAATATTTGTTCTTTTGTCTCATATTTGAATCAAAGGTAAGTGGACTCTTAACATTATCATTGTTATTTGTCTAATATTTTTATAACTTTGAGTGTTCAGTTCCGAGCTTCATTCCCTCAATTCTGATGTGGTCATGAGTTCATGGTATACTTAGGCAAATCCTGACTCATTTCAATCATTTCGTCGATTAAAACACGTTAAGTCTAAATGCTGCTTCCCAATTCTCGCATATCCATTTGGTCCCTATTAACTTTAGAATGAAAACAGATAAAGTTGTCTGCTTAAGTTTTCATATGTATCTAATCATATAGTAACAACAGATAAGGTTATCTGTATCAATTTGTCTTGTACTATGAAAGCAGATAACCTTATCTGTTTTCATTTGTTTTGCGTATCTGTACATTATATTTTAGAGTTTTTGGTTCATGTGGATCAGTTCCGAGCTTCGTTCCTTCAATTCTGATGTGGTCATGTATAATCTAGAAATGGTATATAATAATTTCATTTAGTATGCTATAAAACTATCTCTCGGCAAATGCACAAGCATATTCCTTTTGAAGGTAATTGACCCTATTTGCCTTTATATGCCTCTGCTAACCTCTCTGAATACCTCCAAATTTCATCCTACATTAATCTGAACAGAAAAATTTAGAATCAACACTTCATCAGCGTTCATAGAGTGTAGTACTAATTTTCCTTTGTTACAATACCTCCTCAAAAGTCAAAACTAAGGAGGAACTAATCACTCCCTTCTCCTATTTTATTTTATGTTCTCTCTCCTTCAACTCCGTCAATCATTATTATTAAAAAAAAAATACTTTTCTAGTTTACCTAGCCATCTTTTAAAACGTTAATTGCATCAGGCATTATATTCTACTGCTATTCTATTGAATTATTTTTGTTTCTTCTTTTGATATTCTATTTAAATGATTTTGCTATATTCTTTTTTTTTTGGATAATAATGATTGACAGAGTTAAGGGAGAGAGAACATGTAATGGGTCTTGCGCAAATGATCGCCCACTAGGTCGGTGGTGAATAATATATGCATACTGTCAAATAACACAAATATTGATATCAATGTATATTTACGGATATCAATACAAAATTTAAGAATATCGATTTACCTTTCATACATTATCAACCGCTAGTATTCTCCTTTTTGAAAAGGTGACTACGTCAAATTTGGTTCGAAATTAGAGGGTTTGGTATGAAAGGTTTGACAGTATAAAGATTTAGGGTCAAGGCCAGAAAAGTTAGAAAAAAAGAAAAAAAAATATGGCAGGCCCTTTGATGGGGACTTGAAAGTGACACACTTTTGTCTTTTGGGATCTTGAAATTTCTTTGTACTCTCCTATTTTTCAAAAGTTGAGGTAGCTAGAATTTTTTTAATTTGTTCTTTTGTAGTAGGCCAGACCCATGAAATATCGGCTTGCGGTGTTCCAGCAATCACGGCCCAATCGATTTTCGTGTCTGGCTAAATCGAGTGCCCAAGTGAGGTTCGATCTTGTATGTTCTGAGCCAATCCACCTATCATTGCCGAACCTTGGGCTTGACAAGTATGTACAACGTCCCACATGCCCATCTAGGTGCACAACTAGCATGCGGACTCAACCTGTTGATACAATCAAAAACTGTGGGATTCAGTTACTCTAGATCAAACCGAACACTTCATGCGACACAAATGGGAGGCATTTGTGAAGCAGTGCTCCAAGGATGTCCGCTCGGCCACTCCACCGAGGCATGGTGCTCGGCGTAGGTCGAGCGGTTCGTGATGCCCCAGGCGTGAGCAGTTTTCGATTCGGTCGTGGTAGACAGGCTGTTAAATTTTATTATGATATTATTATGGAATCGTGTTATGGTTTATTCATATGTTCAATCCATATCCTTTAGAGTTTGGGATGTGACATTTACAGTGCGACCTCAACCAAGGAGGTCATGATAGTCAGTTCCAACCTCTAACATCCACGTACCAACAACCAAGCAACTGACGTCATCACCTTTTCTGACAATGATCTCGACTGATTACAAGTGCCCCACAATGACGCGCTTGTAGTTACTTTTGTGTTGACAACTGGAACATTCGGTGCAAACTGGTCGATTAAGAGAGCTCGACAAAAGTTATGGACTACTCACTATTCAAGCAGCTCGATCTCCCCAAGTCTGACCTGGAGCCCAATGAAGTCTTATTAGTCAAGTTCAACTTAGTACCAGTTTGGCCCATTGATAAGGTCAAATTTCTTATCCGAACATGCTCAGTCATCGTCGAGGCCAAATTCATCGTGGCCGATGTGCCAAACCCTTACAACGCTATTGTTGCAGGGTTGGCTCCATCAGAGGAGATCGGTGGCCTCGAATAACCACCAGCTAATCCGCTACATGGGAGTTGAGGGGCAAGAGTAGATCCATGGTGATCAAATCGCTACAAAGAAGTGCTATGTGAAAGTCATCAAGAGCAAGATCAAGCTCAAGAAAGTACATTGGGTGGAGGTGCGGGACACATCTCTTCTAGAATATGTAGGCACGATCATTACTGAAAAAGTGGTGGAAGACCTAGTCACCATGCTGATCATCGAATCTACCTAGGATAGGTTTTTTCTGCTCAACTCTAGCATGACAGAAGCTGAGAAGACCAAGATGGTGGAGTTCTCGAAGCGAAATGTAGAGGTTTTAGTCTAGACGTCGTACGAGATGTCAAGCGTCGACCTAGACTTAAAATGTCACCGTCTCAACATGGACCCATGCTCGGCTGGAGGTTTTTCAAAAGGTGAGGCATTCGACAATGACACGTACCGTTGCCGTCATCGAAGAGGTTGACCAACTATTGGAGCCGGAGCTATACAGGAGGTGTAGACCCAACGTGGCTTGCCAACATGGTCGTGGTAAAAAAACGAGAAATGTCGAGTGTGCTTCGATTATACAAACTTGAACGATGCATGTCCGAAGGGTACTTTCCATTACCCAGAATTCACCAACTAGTGGAAGCCGCAACCGAATATGCATGGTTGAGTTTTATGGACACATATCGAGGCTATCACTAGATAGCCATGCATGTTCTGAATCAGGGAAAGACAGCCTTCATCAATTTGAGGGGACTTTTCTACGACAAAGTCATGCCCTTCGACCTGAAAAATGTCGAGGCACCTACTAGTGCATGGTTACAAAGATGTTCGGCATGTAGCTTAAAAACATAAAGAGGCATGTATAAATGACATGGTGGTCAAGAGTAAGCGGGAGACCAACCACTAGGAAATTTTTGACGTATTGAAATCTCACAAGCTGCACCTTAATGCCGAGAAGCGTGCCTTCTAGGTCGGCTTTGGAACGTTCTTCGATTTTCTTGTCACCTGTCGGGGAATTGAGGTTAGCCACTGCTAGGTCACTACTATCAACAACTTGGAGGCACTATACACGATCAACGGGGTTCAATGTCTGAACGACATGGCCACAACGTTGAATAAATTCATCAACCAGTCGTCAGACAAGTGCCGACCATTATTTGAACTCCTGAAAAAGTGCAGCCGAAGGAGCTTGTGTTGGAGCCCAGAGTATGACCAAGCACTCCGAGAATTGAAGAGTTACTTGGCTTTAGCACCGCTCCTAATCATGCTAAATAATGGGCATGACTTTTACATCTACAAGGAAATTTTTCAATACCTAATTAGCTCAATCCCCGTGCGTCAAGAGGGCAAAGATCACCTTTTCATCTATTATACCAGTAAAATCATGATCAGTACCGAGACTCTGTACCTATCATTGGAGAAGCTTGGTTGGCATTGGTCTCAACATCATGAAAACTAGCTCCCAATTTCTAGGCCCACCCTATTGTGGTACTAACAGAGTACCCTTTAAAGAACCTTATTGGCCAACTGAATATCCAAGTGGACCGTTGAGTTGGCCAACTCCGATATCCGGTATCAACTTTGAATGACGATAAAAGCCAAAGTTTTGGCCAACTTTATTTCCATTTTCTCACCAAGGAAATAGGGCCAATAGTCTAGGCCGAGCCTTACTTTATAACAGGTTTAGAACCAACATGCCAAGCCCTGACTAGCACTTCATGGGATTGTTGGAAGCACTATGTTGACCGAGCCTCCAACCAACACGGTGTTGGGCCTGGAGCCTTCCTCGTATCCCTGAGCGAAGTAATGCATGAGCATGCCCTCATGATCAGTTTTTTGGCTTCCAACAATAAGGCCACAAGCGTGCCCTCATGATCAATTTTTTGGCTTCCAACAATAAGGCCGAGTATGAAGCTAGCATTGCTCTCCGGACTCTGTATTGCTGAAGGAATGAGAGCCAAAGACCTAGTGGTATTAAGTGATTCTCGGCTGGTAGTCAACTAGCCTTCTAGAGCAGAGCAAGAAAAAAAAAACCAGGCTCTTTGAGAATATGATTAATTTTGTAGCATGATTAGATTGGTCTAGCCTTGAATATTTGAATTTATGTGGAGAATTGGTTGTATAGTCATTTTCATCTGGATATAGTACGTCACATCTTTGCAAATTCGTTATCAAACCTTTGCTCTATGTACTGCATTAAACTAGTTCCTTTTGACTGAACTAGCTCAGTCTATTACAATACCACAATTTGTTCCAGTCTTGCATTTAATTTTTAATACTTAGTTTTGTCTTTTGAAAAACCCAATTCACCACCTCTTGAGTTATTATTTGGACCAACACAAATGGTTCAAAAGATAGAACAACGACATACATAGACTTAACACATCGAAGGAGCACGCAGACATCAGCTATTAAGCTTCATTTCTGAATCATTCCACATAATTACATAAACATGTTCTACAACATTACTATGTGTGTTTAGAACATGTTCTCTTGCCGATACTTACACCAAAAATTTCTGAGATTTAAGTTATAGGAAGTCTGATACTTGAACACACAGCTGCACTCATTAACCAATATCATAGACCATTTAACATTGAACATCAGATGTTAAAAGGAGAAAAAGGTATACTTGGAAAAATCGACAGTGATATGTAAGCAATAATCAAAAGCGGATTTCGCACCCCAAAAAAGGAGTCTTGAAAAAGTCCAATGGAATCCTTACTCTGTCCTTCAAGGAGGACTTTGTTGCTCCAAAGGGGTCCAATTCCCTTTTCTTTTGCAAAGTATTGGTGGTAAAGTTTGTTTGGTTTCACCAGCTCCCTTTCCTGACTAATTTAACTACACTTCATTGACTCCATTTGTATTTGATCATAAAGGGGGGAGAGAGAGAGAGAGAGTATGAATTCCATTTTCTTATGTGGTTTCCTTATCGTAGACTTAAATTGTCATGATTGTGAATTGTGGTGATCCTTTTTTTTATTTCCTATTTGTTTGTTTGAATTTGCTAACAACCGGTAGAACAAAAATAAGGAAAGTGAAATATACAGATCACTTGAAAATGTCCAACTTTGTATTTCGTTGTTCGTTTAGTTTGAAAGTTATGAGGATTAGTTTTGTCTAAAAGTTTATCCCAAGAAAACACAAGCTTTTGGAATAATTTTGTTCTTACACTTTTTTCTATTATTTTTGAATTATTACTTTTCAAATTTTCCACAAATATTTTTTATTAAATTCACACGTGAAGAAAAATGTATTTATTTTACTTTATCAAAATTTTCTCAATAACAACTTGTATGTACTAATTTCTTGACAAGTGAATAAAGTTTGAAATTCGAGTTTAGGTATCACATCATATTAATTTGATAGTTCAAATCAGGTTGGGTTGGTGGGTGTGGTTAGGTGATTTGAAATGCAACACTATGAAGCAGAATCAACGCTAAACCTTTTTGCTCCTCTCTCACTCTGGCCGATATTGAGAGAGGGTGGCCCCAATTGGGCTATATTCACTAAGCAGACCAATGAGTATCTTCCCGCTTAGGGTTCAGCGTGACGTAGACCTTTACGGCTACGGCCCTTGGCACTCTATCTTCTCCTTCACCACCCCCAAAAACCACCACCACCACCACGAGGTCCGCCGCCACTGGCTAGTAACACCACTCCCCATCACTCTAAAAACCACCTTTAGTCACAATCGACTGGTGGAAGCTTGGAATATAATGATTTGTTCTCACGTCACAATCGACTCCTCATGTTACTTTATTTTTTGTATACCAAATATAAGTAAATCACGAGTCTGGGTTGGAGCGATAATGATTAGATTAGTCAAATTTTCAATATTTTTTTTTTCTGGTGGTGGTACTGATATTAGTTTTGAGGTGGCAATATATTTTGGACTTTTCTTTATATTGAGTTTCTTTTTTTGTGTGTATGTGTGTGTGTGATGGTGAAGGTGCTGGCCATGGTGGTGGTGGTGGTTACGAGGAGGTGACTCAAAAAAATTTAAAATTAAAAAAATTCTCAGCCTTTTTTAACTGAGAAAATTCTCAATCTTTTGTGGTGGTAGTGGCAGTGGTGGTGGCTGTGAATTATAGAAATAGATGGCTAATGGTGGCGGTGGTGAAATGTTGGGAGGTGGTGGTAGGGTGTGACAAAAAACAGGGCCGTCAAATAATCAAATTGAAGGATGTTAATGGAATTTGTGTAAGTGATTGACATGATGTAGGAATTTAACTAAACTTCTAACAACGGCATAAAAAAAATGCTTCCCAATAGAATGCAAAAGAATCCTACCTATTACCTAACTCCCACTTACAATTATTTTAATGCCTTTTCACACTCTAATTCATAAACAATCAACCCTATAACTGACTGGTGCTAGACTAGAGTTTGGGCTAATTAATTGTTTTTTAAGTCAGTGATTTTTTTTTTTAATTTTTGGGTTGAATTTCTTATTTTTGAAACTTTTGTTTAAAATATTTAATTTTTTTATTCATCTAAAACATATGTTTTTTGGCTGATGAATGAGTTTTACGCCATTGACGTATTGAGAATTAAAAAAAACTATTCGAAAAATTATCGACATACAAATATGGTCTAATGAAGGTACAAATAAACCAATGAACTGTTCCGACTATAGAGATAGTCGTAAATCAACTGCCCAACGGTCCAAAACCAAACAGAGTTTTTAGGAGAGAGTTCGAAAATATAGTCCAAACCTATGAGCAATTTATCTTCGGCAAAACTGTGGAAATAAGAGAAAATGACAACAAATACATTGAAGAAAAAATGGCGGTTCAGTTTTACTAAATCAGCAGCCCACGTGATATTATTTCCGTTGAATTCCACGGAATAAATTGTGCAGAAATTTGTGACTATCTCCCAAAAAGGAGAATATCTCAAACACATGGAAGGAGAAAAAAATAATTGCAATTGGAAATTTTAGCCTCTAGAGAGTAAAATGGCCTTAAACTCTAGATATTTGTAAGAGCAAATTGGTTAATCATAAAGTGCAAGTTCTATAGATACGAGAAACAAGTCTTTTATTATTTTAGAGCAAGTGCAAGGTCACTTTTGGAGCAACTCTTATTAATCATGAATCTTCAAAGGAGCAAATTTTGTTATTAATAGGAGTAAGTCAGTTGATTGCCAAATACAAGTTAATTAATCATTAGGTGCAAGTCTTATTTTCTTTTGGAAAGCAAGTTTTGTTATTACTAGAAGCAACTCAGAAAATTATCTGGTGCAAGTTATGTTATTCCGAAGAGCAAGTCTTGTTATTAATAAGAGCAAATTAGTTAATCGTCAAGTACAGATTTTGTATACACGTCTTTTTAGTTATCAGGTGCAAGACAGTTAATTATCAAGTGTAAATTTGATTATCATGAGGAGCAAGTTTGTTTATCATTTAGAGCAAATCTTTTATGGGAAAGGAATAAATTTGCCAATCTACTTGTAGATTCTATGACAAGGAGACTTTTTTCATATGGCTTCATGTTTCACACCCATTACAACACTTAAGCCTACTAATTTGAAATTGTTTTTTGTCCCTCTCATGTTTTGGAGATTTTCCACCCAAAAATATACTGCAGGGACTATGGGTACCAGATGTTATTCTTGTCCACTAATTATAAGAAAAGGTTTAACTCCAATTGTTTGGTCTCCTGACATTTTGATTTGCTGCCTCTAGAAGTGTTATATTCAACTTTTTTTAAATACTACTAATTTATGTCTCTTCCTTTGACCTAAATTGACACCTTATTAGTAGACGACAAAATTAATTTCTTTTAAAAAATAATCAAAATGTGTATAAATTAATTCGGACATCTTGAATTATATTGACTAAAGTTTTGAAGTACAGAAACAGATCTGAAAAGTTTCCGACCAACCAAACAGAGAATAATTTGTTTAGATTATGATAGGAATATGCAAAAGAACGTAACCAAAAGAAATAAGGTTATGTATACCATAGTTATTAATACCATATCGTACCGGATAAAAGCGGGTACTCTTAATCTTATGTAGCATATTGAAAAAATTATCGGGTGATCCCACCGATACCAAGTGTTTACTGGATACCGGCCGGTATAATTTTTTTAAACTTATAAATTTTTGTTTTTTATATAATTATACTTAAATTGAGATCAAAAATATAAGCACACCTAATTCTATGTTGCCTTAGAGTAGACATAAACCCATTATGAGACTACGAAGAAGGTTAAGAAACCAATTTCTATCTAAGCTGATCTCTCCGTGTAGATGCTCCTCACCAAGTATGTGATGTTCGAAACTCTCTGTTTTTTTTTTTACACGGAAATCTAGTTTTTACCGGATTGGTATTTGACAACAGCTGTTAATTTTAGTGTATGTGACAAATAGTTGTACCAATTTTTAGTGTATTGTTAATCTTAGTGAATGACTATAGTTGCAATTCTTCATGAATGAGCTAAAATAATCTAAGAATTGGATTTAATCTTTAATCACTATAAATGAACTACAATTGCTATGTCAATATGATTGTTTGTTGAAAAATATAAATTATTTTTTAACAATAAATTTGAAACGTTGTGGCAGAGGTACATATCAATAGGGAAAATAGTACTCTTAACTGATACGAAATTGATAAGTACAAATATAGCAGAGCTGTCTTTACTCCCGCGTTTGGCGCGGAATTTTGGTGCAGGTTAGGCTTAGTACGTGCATACAGCCATCGAACGTGCAAAAGAGGGACTGACCAACAAAATTTCCCAGCGGAAAATACCAAAAACAAGTGGGGTATAGGATTTGTAGGGTCTGCCTTTGTATAGCCTCTTGACCGTTTGTTCTTTTATCCGACCCCACTGTTAGGAAAAACTAAAGGAAATACAGGAAAAGCAAAAGAGCTAAAGAAAAACAGTATTTAACCTCAAGTCATTATAAGGGGGCTGAACCACCACCATTAAGTACCACCCAAATATCCCCTCTCTCTCTCTCTCTCCATTAACTGCTGAATCATGGACAATCAACGCAGTCCTCTTCTCACATGGGCGTACTACTGCCAGGGAAAGGTAAGCCCCTTCTTCTTGTGTCATAAACGGACAGTAGTGATTGTCATTGAGTCCTCTGTTCTCTCTGCATTGGACCCAGATAGGGTTTACATACTTTTTCTCTTGGAATTACAAAATGGGTTCCATTTGTTTAAACATGGAGACCAGATTTTTTTGTGGGTTTGCTTAATTTAGTGGGTACAGAGCCTGGACGAGCTAAGACGAACTCTGTTCTTCTGATACACAATCACGGGGCTTTGTTTTTAGTTCTCTGTTCGGCGTTGAACTCTAATGGGGGGTTTTCTTTTTCTTGAATTATTTTACTTAGAATTCTAAGATTGGAACCATTTCTTTGCAAATTGGGAGCTAACCGTTTGGTGGGTATTGTTCAAATCGATGTTTACAGAGCCTGGACGAGCTACGGCAATCGCTATTATTCACAACTCTGGAGCTAGAAACAGCAAGGCTGAAAGCAGAGGAGGAACTCAAAATTCGAGATGCCCAACTGACCCATCTCAAAAATCTCCTCACTGAAGCTATTAGAGAGAGAGATGAAGCACAAGAGAAATGCCACAGGCTCCTCTTCGAGAAACTCTTGCTCCAGCAACAAACAGCTCCTCCACACTCTGGGATTTCAAGCATTGAAGATTTAGACGAACCCAGAAGAGGATTAGACTCCAATAATGGATTTTCCTCTTCTGATTGCGAAGAAAGCATTGTTTCATCACCACCCCAATTGCCGCTGCCGCTGCCACCGTCCATGGAGGAGCCGATCGTTCCGTTGGTGGGTAATAAACCGTTGCCAGAAAAGGGGAAGCTTTTGCAGGCAGTGATGAAAGCAGGGCCACTGCTTCAGACCCTTCTTCTTGCTGGTCCCCTGCCTCAATGGCGCCACCCACCGCCTGCAATTGACTCCTATCAGATCCCACCACCGCCGGTCGCCATTCCACCACCACCACCTCCCCAGCCACAACTCCTCCACCAAGACTCTTTACTCAGCACTGCTACTTGCAACAACCTCAACAATTCTGTTAGCAATAATAGGAAAAGGAGCTTCTGCGAAGGCTCTGATTCCCCGATAGAGACTAAGTACCAGAGAGTTGTTCTCCAATGACTACCATTGTTGAAGTTAATTGAGCAGATTTTCATTGTTGGAGTGTAATTTAGCATTCCGTAGTAATTAAGCATAGTGAGGAATATATTGTTCTACTAGTACTTGTACAGAGGTTTGTTTCAGATTTGTCTTCTCTTTTTTTGCTTCACATTTGAGAGTTTGCCTCCATGATGTGAAACGAGACTTGATTTTCTCCAAGACAACTGTGGGACGTAAGTGTGTGTGTGTGTGTGTGTGTGTGTGTGTGAGAGAGAGAGAGAGAGAGAGAGAACGTATCAAAGGTTCTTTTAGAGTGATGGGTGTGGACTGTGGAGTTGTTAAGATTGGAAAGAAGGGTGTGGCCAACAACCAGAAGGTATTGTATCCCAGATTGTCGGTTTTAGTGGATCCCACAAATCAGAAACGAGATCCACTACTATTGTGATGTTTTATTAGTTTAATCTGATACGATATTTTCTCAAAAGATTTCCCGCTTCTTTTCACCATCATATAATTTATCTTTTAGGGATCTGCCCCCACTACCCAATTCTTATCAGTGACGTGAAAATTTCTCCTTTCCCTCTCCCTGTGGACCCCGGCTGGGTTCAATCTCCGTTGGATTGTTTTAGTATTTGATTGGGGGAACAACCCTAAAAGTTGATACTCACCAGTGGTTGGGGGGGTAGGTGGTGGTGGGGAGAATACTGGTTTCGCAATGAGGGTGATTGTGATGGCAGTGTCTGAGGGAGAGGGTTGTGGCAATTGTGGTAACGGCCGTAGGTACAATGATCCGGCAGTTGTCATTGAGGCTACAAGTGGAATGGTGGCTGTACTAGGTTAGAATATTGAGAAGAGAAAAAGAATACTGAAGTTCTGTATTAACTGAATGAATATTAGTACATACTTAAAGAGGATATTGACGAAATCTTGATTATATAAAAAGACTAAACTATTCTTATTGAATACTACGTTAAATTAGGCAACATATGACACCCTTATTAAACATTACGCTAGATTAGACAACATATAAATTCATATCTGCCTTCAAACTCAGGATGCAAATGACAAAGATAATCATGAGTTTGCCAAGTAAAAAAATAAAATTGAGATTGTTGGAGACTAACAGTGGTCTAGTGAAAGTCACCAAATGTTTGCTGGTGATTGGCGAAGATTTCAACTGCTGCAAACAGGGAGAACGATGCAGATCTAGAGTAAACGACGCAGACACAGATCTAGACAAAACAATGCACATCTAAAGAGAATGATGCAGACTCAGTGAAAAAGAGAATTCGACTGGTGCAAAAAAAAATTACAGATCCAGATGCAGATTCAAAGAGAATGACGTAAATCCAAAGAGGAGAAGTTGCAACTGGTGCAAAATAGATTGCCAGTCTAGAGAAAACGATACAAATTCAAAGATAATGATGCAGATCCAGTGGAAGAAGAGGATTTCAATTGGTGCAAAATAATTTGCAGATGCAGATCTAGAGAGAACACTACAGATCCAACGACAAGAGAAATTGCAGTTGGAGCAAAATAAATTGCAGAAAACAATGCAAACTGAGAGAAAATGATGTCAGATCTAGTGAAAAAGGGGCTTCAACTGGTGATAAACAGTTTGCAAATGCAAAGGTAGATAGAACGATGTAGATTCAAAAAGAATAGACACAAAACAAACAATGGCCTGACAAACGACAATGGTCAAGCCATCCGCCAATGAAAAATAACAATGAATATTGAGGAGAAAAAAAGAATATTGAAATTTTGTATTGACTGAATGAATATTACAAAAAGTAGTACATACTTAAAATAGAATATTGAGAAAACCCTAATTACATATAAAGACTAAATTACAATTCTTATTGAATACTACGCTAGATTAGACAAATATAAATTCACACAGTGATAGCGGTGCAAGACTTTGATCGATGTTATAAAGAAAAAGAGTGATTGGTCGTTGTTAGGTCCATGTCCTCCGGGTGACTCATTTTTTGACAAATGAAACGTACCACACACCAACCCATGTGGGAGGCAATACATTGACGTATTAGATTTCTTCGTAGATAGAAACAAAGAAAAAACTAGATATCAGTAGTAGATTCTCCTAACATTGTTCCTTTGAAGAAGACATCCAACATGGGTACAAAAAGGAGTAATGAGACCAATCATATTCTTACACCAATCTAATTCGTTCAAGAGTTAAAAAATTTCATCTATCCAATAATAATATGATAAACACAATAAACAAGAAAAAAGGTAACAGAAACAGAATAGCCAAATATTGTTGCACAAAGCATTTGGGTATGACTGAATTATTAGTAATCTAGTCAGCTTTCGCATTCGTTGAAGCTATTTGGCCAGTTAATCCTATCCACAAAAAAATCAAATTATGTTAAAATTCAACTTGCAGAAAATTTCATCCACATTTTTATTCACCTAATAACCCAAATGGCAATTCGAATCCGAATCCAATTTTAAATTCAAACTCAAGCTGAAATCTCCTGTATTTTCCCGTCCTACAATATGTTACTTGTCACGGCTTACCATCAAAATCAGTCTCTGGTCCAAGTTTTTTCCCTTTTACAAGGAGGAAATATGACAGAGAATAGAGGTGGATACGATAGCGTTCCCCACCCTTTTCACAAACTAACTAGTGGCTAATGATTGATTAGCAAATAACATATTAAAAATGCAATAAAAATATCAAACTTTAGAAATGAATCAAATATATATTATTTACTTTTTTTGATAAAAAAATAAATAAATAAAGAAGATTGGCCGTATTGTTAAAGTGAGTATTTAAGTAATGAGTATTGTATATTTATTTTTTAACCTAGAGGTGTGGTACGTCAACTTAAGAAAAAAACATTATGAAAGTAAATTAAGAAAACAAATAAAAATAACCACACTATATTATCTTACTCGAGAGAGACAGAGAAAGTATAAATTAGGAGATAAGAGGCAACCTATTTGTAAGAGGCAAAATAGGCACTTTATGCTGATATTTTGCTGACATCATCAATTTCCGTCTCATCTCTCACAAATCATTAACAAGAGGAAAGAATTTCAACCAACAACTATAGCAAATGGGAGGCCAGTATAATTTTAAAACGCTGAGGAGATATATCTATAATTGTCAGAAATCTCAAGGGATGTGAGTGAAATTTATCCAAATTTCAAATATGAGAAACCCTTTTCCACGTGCAATGATTTGGTGACTTGAAAACTAGACACACTCAAGGGGGAAATTCCAGGGACAAAGCCCTACGCCCATGATATCAACAAACCAGTCAACACTGCTGGCTGTTTAACCATTCATAGGACTTCCAACGCCTGAATCGCATTTTTTTAAGTGAAGCCTCAAATAGTCAACAGAAGAAGGGGCATTACCATGTGAGCGGGGGCGAGGTTCTCTCTCTCTCTCTCTCTCTTCCAAACCTAAGATCCAGGTACCAATTAAGACCTAACGTGATTAAAATGTATGATGATAGCCATTGCTGAATCTGGAAACTACTGCATTCCAGCTAAAAATAAAAAGAAGCATTCAGCCAGAAACAAGGCATAGTCAGCAGCCAGATACATGCAACACCACAATGAAAACTGGTTGCACAAATTGAAGAGACATATACAGTATCGCATCAATTAAGAATAAGTACACACACCAGATCATTGTGCTCGATGAAGTTCACCCTGGATCAAATGTTGTAGGCAGCTAGTCTTTTCTGTAGGTGAAGGGGTTCTCAACAGTCAGCCACAAGTCCTCTCGGCTAGTCAAACGCTGTCTGGATCTTGAAAAAGAGATGATACACAAAGAGGAGTAATGAGAGAAATGCATATAAACAATAGTTGTGTTTGTTCCAGAAACCTATACATGCCTTGGAAGAAAATCACTCCAAACTTTATGGGATGAAAAAGAACGGTAAAAGTACTTAAGTAAAGGAAGTAGTCAACATCAGGGTGGTAATGATCCTAAGGATCAGCAATATTTTCAAAAGATTCTTGAGACCAATCCACCTTGCAGCCAGATGCCCAGTTAAGTTAGGTTTAGAGCCTTTTTTTTTTCCTTTTCCTAATTTTGAAAATGGACGAAGATAAGGTTCAAATGCAAAGAATTTTGGAGACTTCAGACATATACCTGCTTGCATGCATCACAAAAACTGCTGATCTGCGCAAGAAATCAACACTTCATCAGTCTTCCTCATTTTCCTCTTGATTATTCCTTTGGTTGTTTTTCTGGGCATTATACATCTCAGCAACCTGAAACCAATGAGAGGAAAAAAGAACTCAGGGCGGCAAGGAGAAGGAGTTAACCACTAAAAAGGTGAAAAATAAATCTGATTCCAAAAAGAAAAACTGCCTCTTACCATATCAGATGATGAGGCCTGCTCTGGAGGCTTATCTTCCCGGACACGAAGCAGACGTGGAAATCGGAGAGAAATGCCCTTTCGCCAAAAACAAAAAGCAACTGAATGAGCTCATGAAAAAAATACAAATTGTCTATGCGGAAACAGCCTGCATTGTGATGAATGCACAAAGCTAATGGGATGGAATAACATACAGCGTCCTAAAGCATTTGATGGAACTAAAAGAAAAAAATAACTATATCCACTAAGACGTGCCGCATCAGTGAAGCAGTGTAAGAGAACAATTAGACATCTCTTTGCTAGCAAATTATAAGCACCTTAAAAAACTAAATAAAATCTGTTAAACCTTATCAGGATCCACAATGCCAATGGCAGCACGATGAACGGGACTGATAGTCAAGTCTGCAGCTTTCACCTCCCATACCTGGAAGAGAATAAAACCTAATATCTGTCACTCTGAAGGCAGAATGAACCATCTTCCAGCAGAATACAGTACATGAACAAAGACTAAAACTGATAAAATCTAAAGTGCAAAAGAAAGAAATAAAAAAACCCACAAATTTGCTGTAAAATAGTGAAAGATAAACACTACAGAGATTTATAGGGAACCGGAGTTCTAAAGTGTGGTGCCAATTGCTAGAAAATAAGGGTTTTCTAGCCAAGAAAGAAAGTAGCTACAACCTATCAACAAAGAGCTTGAGTGAGAGGAAAAAAAAAATGAAGTTCCGCAAAGTAGGTCACTTTAGTAAGAAAATAGACAAATGCCACCATATCCCTCAATACTTAACTAGAGTAAAGATGTGGAAAAAGTAAAGCGTGCATCGGAGGCAGAAGAAACACTTTCAATTTCCACATATCATGACAAATATTGTGTTGACATGAACTAAAGGTATATTTAGAAATTTACCACTCCAAACATGATTTTTCTAGTTAAATCTTCCATGATAAAGAAATCATGGCTCTATGTATTAAAATGATATAACAATACATAAAAGCAGACTCGTAAACCCATAGAAGAAGAAAGAAGTGGGAAACGTTCATGGAATTAATGAGGTAAAAGAGACTTTCTCTTGGCGCTCCAATCGAGAAAATAAAAAACAACAGGAGACATAAGTTTACACAAAGGGAGTATGTTTAGATAAGATTCCTCTTGTTACCTCAGTGGGTTCAAACCAGACATCTGGATTTATTGAATCTCCATACCGATAGTATGCCTGGAAATGACATGGAGGAGAGAATTTCATGCTCAATAAATATTCATCTTCCTGCCGTTTCTACCAGGATAAAAAGGAAAAGCAACACGACCTTTGGTTTGGGAATCACTTTAGAACGAAGGCTGGAAGAACGCTCTTCGAGCACTGATTCAGAAAATCCAGTGCCTGTCCAAAATAAAATAAAATTTTCAGGCTGTCTAAGCACTTCAGATAATGGCATTTAGAGAGACGTGATAGAAAAAAAATTCCCCAGAAGTTTTCATTTATATTGTTGTAGGCTTTTTCCTCCTATTATTATCGTCTCAGATTGGGTTCTTCGTTTCATTTTTTGGTTTCGGTGGAGGGGAAAGATGAAGTGTTTTTGGGATGTAACCATCTGCAAAACTGAAACGCCCTACCAATTTTGCATATGCTTTGAAATTCTTCATTGCTGCTGTCATAGCAAGCAAGCAGAAAAGCACCATAAACACCTGCGAAACCCAATGGTATGTAAATATTAACATGGTTCGGTAAAAAATGAGACGAGTTGTGAAAATCAGGTACACGAGATGACAAGAATAATGAAGGAGCTACAACCGAAGCAGTCAATGCATATGGTAAGGACCTAGGAAGCATGGATACCGATACAGGATACGGATACGGATACGATACGATACGGATACGTCGATACGGCAAAATCTAAAAAAATAGGATACAGATACGTTGGGGATACGGCTATAAAAATTAATTTTTTATAATTATCGATTATGTACTATGCATAAAAAGAAGCCAAAAGAACTAGATGAGTAATTGAATTGCTAATAACATTATATCAATCATTTAGCACAAGTTAATGTTCAAAAGTCATTCAAAATAGAAAGAAAGCGACTAAAGTCTAAACCAATAAGTGATAATTCCTACTAATTTTTACCCATATCAACTTCGATATTCAATTGCATCCCCTTAGCCTTCATTGGAGAATATCACGACTTCTATATCCGGCTCATAAAGGAAAAGACTAGTAACTTCAAGTATACCGGCACCCTCAAGCAAATTAAATGCATCTCTTGCTGTATCCTTAAAGTATCCGGCCGTATCCTAGAAGAATCCGCTGAGTATCCGAAAAGTATCCGAAATTAAAATGATTTAATTTTAATGTTGGATACTTATTTGGCGTATCCAATACGTATCGAGGTGTATCGGGTGAGTATCGGTATCCGAGAAGTATCCGATACGTGTACGTGACTAGTTTCGGAGTATCCGTGCTTCATAGGTAAGGACTATATACATAGCACCTATGAGATGATTACCAGTACGTTTCCCCCGGCCATGGAAAGCAGCAATAGGAACTAAATCTAGCGAGTCACCAATACTGAAGAGCACAACAGGTGATGTTACTAATCTATCACATAGCCAAAAACCACAAGCAAAAAGGAGCATATAGTACCACTTACCTCTCCATATAGTCTTTCTTCAATTTTAGCCAGTTATGTGACCTTTTTGAGGGCTCATATGTAGCATCTTTACTCAATGTTTTGATAATCAAACCTTCAGAACTGAAAAATTAGATGACTTAAAGGAGAAGATGACTGCAGTTTCATAAAACAAATATTAGAAAGCCACTGATAACTTCTTCCCATCAAACCATTTCCATTACCAACCAGGGTGGAAGACTATTAGATTATTAATCAGCTTTAGCGAAACAAGCAGATACCCAGCAATTTTAAGACCAATCAAGTTCCTCTTGATACATTCTAAATTTGACTTTCCTCTTGATACATTCTATAAAGAAACTGATTACTTCATCCCATGAGAACGTTTTCATTACCAAGCAGAGTGAAGTCTATTGGATTTTAATCAACTTAAACAAATAAGTAAATACATATCTATCGATTTTAACAGACAACTGGATACCAAAGCTACCATAAAGTGATATAACAATCAAGTTCTGCTGACACATTCAAAAATTGCCTTTCCATGTGATAGGTTGGATTCCTATACAATATGCTACGCCCTGCTGTGATGATTGATGAATATGAAACAAGGATCAATAATACATGTGGGATTTGTGACTAATCAGTAACATGGACACCTGCCTTGCAGATAGTACGAGATAATTACCAAGTATCAACAGCAGTCTCAAGGAACTTCTGTATTTCCTCAAGATCATTTGATGTTATTGCAGTTGCAAATTGAAAATATCGAGGCTCTTCCTCAAACGAGTTGTAAAGATGCTGCAAAAAGCCACAAACCAAGATCCCACATGTATGAATGTTATCCTTCAAAAAGAAGTCCAAACTTGCCAGATTAATATATCTGAGTAGATGTTTCTGCACTCTCTACGAAAATGAGAACTCAAGAGAACTTCAGAGGTGACAAAATTAAGTTATGTTAAAATAGGACTGCTTTGTATTCATACAACACAATTACATAGACAACTTAGTTAGCATCCTTTCTTTTTCCAGTTATTGGAAATTTCCAAGGTGTAACCACAGGAAAAGTTCACCATTTCTTATAGAGTAAACAAAGTTACTCCAAGAAAGGATGATAGATTTGTTTCTAGACTTATCAACCACATGTCACAGACTCACAGCAATACCAAACATGAGTACTTAAGATTGGGCATCTTAAAGTAAATTCTGATCAAAACAATCTAAAATCAGTAATTACGTAATGATTCAACCCAACCACATAGAAGCTGCAAGCACTCTCAAATTTTCTGAAAAAACGTGAATTCAAAGCTATGGCAGGTGGCAGGGTAAGATTCTCGAGGTCAGTTGTTGTGGACATGATACTAGTGCTTTTTCATTATCAAGTGAGAGACAGTGTAGAGGTGTCACAAGATGGAAATGACATGTCTAGGATGTTCACTAAAAGCTGCATCCAAGTTTGAATCACTCTCACCAACCCGGCAGAATCCTTGTTCCTCATTAGGAGCTCAAGGGTTCGAGTCCCCCTCCAAAGCTACAAGCCCACAATGTACCAAAAATTCAACACTATTTGTATGCTACAAAAGGGTTTTGGTAAGAATTTATGTCTTCAGCACGTGCTTGTATAACCAAGCCAAAACTTTAAAGTATTGAGAACCAAGCAGTCAAAAGGTACCAAAAAAAAAAAAGCCTCAAGCTAGCTTCAAGTTCAGAAGTCATTCTTGAACAACTTGATCTTGGAGCGAAGCTAGGTACAAGCAGCCTTATAGTTGGTTCGGGTCAGTTCATTTTAGCCCCCATACAGTAGGGGAAGCCTTGTTTTGTCCATTACCCACTTTCACTATTCAGTTGATTCAGCCTAAATGGATAATAGCTAGTATGCACTAAACTGGACCTTCTGAAGGCCCAACAACCTGGGATATAAGAAAACAATAATGGGATAGTGCTAACATTGGCTACCATCTCATCTAAAAGATTATGCCATTAGAGAGGGATAACATTTATAATACTTGTTCACTCCACACACCCCCAAGTGTGGCCAAGCTCTAAGCTACAAGCAGACCGAAATGTGGAAGTACGAGGAGAGATTCAAAAACATACTCTTTCACATACATAATATATTGCTTTCTCAGATGTCATTTTATTACAAGAACAAATTAAAAAAAAAAGTGGCTCTACAGCCTTACCTCTCTACGAACATTAAGTTGCTCCTGCATAAGTGGTTGGCCGTTAAGATACAAGATGTCAAAAGCAAAAATGCAAACATCAACCTTTATGTCGCTCAAATCCACATTTTTTCGAGCCCGTGTACTAAGAACCTGCCGTGCCAAGAAAAAGAAAAAGAAAAACCAAAACATATTATGAAGACATCGGATGTATACATGTAGTTATAGAAGATATTTACAACGCATGTCCGGGGACTATATTGTCCATAAAAAATGAAAAGCAATGGATTGTGGTAAATGCATTGTAACAAGGAGATAAAACGAGAATGCAACAATTATTTCAACCAACTGCAAAAGCTAAACATCTTTTAGTGACAGAGAACACACAATAAGTTTCTTTTTTACAAGAAAAAAGAAATCATATACTGTCTGTAACATGTTGCACTGACAGTTCACACGACCATCTGCAAGGAATACGCATCAATTTCTCGCAATTATGGGAACTACATTGTGTGACTTGTGCAAACCTAACAAACACCGTCATGATCTTAATCACGGTTGAGGTCATATACATTTGATCCCACATGCACCATCGTGAACTTACATCCAAACATCAGCCTTCATGTTCCTGGTGATCAAATTCCTTGTGTGCACTAACAATCTGCCAGAACTATGAATAAGAATTTCCAGTTTGAATACACCAAAAGCACAGAACTTCCCTTGGTGGTAATCTCCAAATAAGCTTGGTGAGAAAAGGACTGCAAAAGGAAGAGCTAAGAGGCCAGAGCCCTTGCAACGGAGGCCACAAAACAGGAAGCCCTTCGAATATCCAAATTTATCATTTTTTTCACATGTGGAAACCAGCTCCCAAATGATATGAGTGACCAAGGACCAGGGTTCAATTTAAAGTTAGATAATAGAACTTCAGGTTGCTTGGACCAGCACCAAAAACCCTTCAAAAGATACAAAATAACTTGATTTGCAAACAATTCACCTGGAAGGGCAAGATTCTCTGTTTCTCACGGTCATACGCCACAATTTCACAATCCAGAACAAATGATGTTACGGATGACTTCTTTAATCTGCAACACAACCATAGACATTAGCTGACTACCTAACACAAATTCTGTCAGGCTCAGGATAAAAGCAAGCAATAGAATGAGTGCATATTGTTGCTTCACCTGTGTAATCTAAAGCATCAAAAGTTATTCTTACACCAGCCACTGACTAACAAATTACAGAAGACGAAAGACAGAGCATTAAAAGGTATTCTTACACCAGCAATGCATATCAAATTACGGAAGACAAAAGCTACGCAGATGTGTGTGTGTGTGTGCGTGTGTGTGTTGGGGGTGCGGGGGTGTGTTGGGGGACGGGAGGGAAGGAAGGGAATTGAGAATGACTTTCTAATGTGGTTTTATTGGTTGTCCAAAAAACAAGCAGCCATAGCAACCGCTCTCCATAGGTAAACCACTAAACTTTTGGTATCACACCATTTTGAGCCGGCAACTGCAACCTCAACATTCTGATAAACTATTAGTCTCATCAAACAAATAACTCCTCCCTTATTCTGCATGTTTCCTCACCTAAGAAATATAACTCATAGCACAATTTATAACAGCCAATATGCATAAAAAAATCAGCTCCAAGACCTTCAACGAATAAACTAGATAAAGGACTCCAGAAAACCAATTCAGATTAGGTGGTAACAGCCTGATACAAAGTCTGTCAAGATATATTTAATCATTAAATCTTATACAGATATAGACTATATTGTGCATAACAAAAAAAAAATTCAGTGGACTCTATACAACATCCTACAAACGAAAGACGAAAATATTAATCTCAAAAAGCAGGACAACCTCGAAACTGCAACAACAACATCAGGAAACTTTCCAGTATTCCGCTCAGCATTCCGACTGTATATCTCAACTGAACCATTCTCTAGGTAATGTATCTGTGCACAATTAGAGTTAGCAGCAAACAAACATACCTGAAAACACTTTTAACCACATACAATTACCTGAGCACGTTCACCATCATACTTGTATTCACATGTGAATTCCATATCCTGAAATTTATCCAAGATCTCAGTAACCCCTTTAGTTGGTTTTGCTAACATAGGTCCAATGGGGATGCCCGGTGTGAAAGTACATGTCTTTGGAAGAGCCCATACGCCGCCAGTAAGAAGAGCAGTGACTATTTTATCATACACAGGTATTACAGAATACACCTGCTTAACGATCTTCGCAGCCTGACAGATTCAACCATAGAATTTGCTTAATGAGGATATCCAAATAAAATGAATTCCATGCAAGTGCAGCCAATAGCATCTACTCAGCATCCCAAAATAACATAATGTCAGAGCATATAACAGTTAGATTGATGATGTCAGGAGTGGTGACAACTGGTGCAAGAACCACTTGACGGGTAAAATGACTTGCTACGGAAAACATTTGGCAGGTGACGCAACTTGCGTGCAGCACCATTTGGCGGGTGGAACGACTTGCGTCCGGAACCATTTGGCCAGTGAGCCGAGACGGGCTGTTTTACTTGGTGTCGTATTTTTCTCCATTTAAGTAAGGATTGATCTCAGAAGATTAAATCAGGTTTTTTTATCAGAAATCTTGAAACATTTTGTGCATCCTGATTGCAAACAGCATACCAAGACACACCGGCAAGCATCCATTCCACAACCCAATGCCGTTGAGTCAATTCATGTCCAATGATGAGAAATTGATAGTACCACACTGCTATTAAGTCGTCCATTGATAATGTCGTAATGGGATACATCTATCATTTTCCAATGACCTATGAATATATAGTGACAATGCCCAATAATAAAGCTAAAGAGTGAATCAACCGCAGGAATTGTCATAGACTATCTAAAGGACAGCCTTGGAAAGAACTTGACACATATCACGCTGATGAGCAACATCAGATAAATCTTACAGGATGGCCTGACATTCTTGGCGAGGATATAGTAATATTAATTCATAACCATTTTACTGGTAACATAGATTTTCATTCATGGTGTATACAAAAAACAACTAACTCACTTCTTCAAGAGGGGAATCAACATGAGCAGGTGGAGATGAATGTTTTCCAGCATATACAGCAGCTTGCCCAACTGCCGCTAAGAGGGTTTGCTCTGCCAAACCAATCCGCAATTTTGACTGCACAAAGTATCTAAAGCAAGTTTACAACGGGAGAAAGGATCCAACACACAAAATATGATAGCAGTACAACTAATAACCTGAAGTAAACGAATAAGATATTGAGGTTCACAGTCAGTGGCTGCAACGACAAGTCCCTTTATATGGTTTTTCTTCTTCTCTTGACTATCCTTTCCCGATTCCTACAAGGATTGACAAAAATATATCAAATAAGTAACATTGGTCACTTACATAGTCGCTAAAATCTGAGATATTCTTGAATGCCTTGTTTTCTCCTCTCAACAATAACACAGGGACGAACAAAAATAATGCAATTATAAATAATAAAAGGTCGAAATTGATCTATCAGTGGCTTTTTTTTTTTTTACATAAATTATACTCCCTCCGTTCCTTATTTGTAGTTCATTACAAAAAGTCGTACCACCTTTGGGGGAAAAACTAGAGTACTTTGACGTATAGTTTTATGCACCAAATTAAAGAGAGCTCAATTACTTCTTTAATTGGTGCAAAAAATTTTAATATTTACACAAAAATTGATTTGCTTTTTTATTTGAAAAGTGGCATGACTTTTGTAATGGACTATGAACATGCAAAGGAAAGAGTATCAAAAAACAATGCAGCATAAGCTCCAGAAACAAGAATTTTAAAACGCAGATTTGAAAGCAGTCACTTAGAAAAGGTGTTGGAGCAAGATGTCAATCGGCTAGCCATGAGTAAATTAGTCAACAACTTCCGTTTCCAACTTTCAATCAGGTTTCAAACCTTGTCCAAATAAAATGTGATATTTAACATTATGCACAGAGCATACCGGATGAAAATAAGATCACAGATTTTGAATCTCAAGAGTAAGGACGAGGATAAAGCACCTTAGCAATAAGTCGAAATGTATCAAAAACCTTGGCAACTGTTAATGCTTCCGGTCTACGCATCAACGCTTGAGAAGAACGACTAGCTTTTGCAACAAGGCCCAAGTCTCCTAAGGCCTAATAGTCGCAAAAATTCAGGTATACATATAACTCTTCAAGTATAATGTCCCATTAGAATATTACGAAAGGAAAATGCTAACCGTTGTCAAGGTTCAAAAAGTGTACTGAAATATGCAAAAGCGTGTAGGAAAATGTAAAACTGTATTGGCAAGCATGAGAAGTGAATTAAAGTTGATTTTTTTTTTTTTCTGTTGTTAGCATAACCGTTAATTCGAAGCCCAAAACCAAGCAAAAAATGAAAATGTTTTGCAACACTTGTTCAATTCAAAGATGTCTAGTATAATTGTATAAAACATTCTCACACACAAAAATAAATCAATCTTCAGTGAAAAGATAAAAAATCAGTAGTCAGAAGAGTTGCATAAATTCCAATCAATAAGAAATTTGTAAAAAGCATGTCATATTCTCGTTTAGATAATACCATTGATAGACATAAAAGTATGTTCATTATAATACAATCTTCAAGTCATGAATTGATCAATGTCCTCCAATACAGGCCCTACTACTTCTTCCTTACTAAGTATGGAAACATGAAACCCCAAGGGGTTGGTCTGGGTCGAGGCCTGGGACTTAGGATTTGCTCCCATCTCAAGTTGGCAAGCTATCAGGTGCTATTAACTCATATGAGGCCAATCTATATAGGGCTTTGCTCTTGCTTTAATTGGGACCTCCGCTAGTAGACAGTGGGATTGGTCCTCAGAGATTAGTTGAGATACGCGTAAGCTGACCCAGATAGACTTATAAAAAAAAAAAGGATGGAAACATGTAGAAATGAAGATACACGACATAAAGTAAGCCCTTTGGTACGTTTAGGTATAAATTATGGGCAACAATTAAGTTTGACGACCATTCAGATGGCCACGGAATGACTTTCACAAAAAGAGCAGCCAAATTTTCATTCCTGCCTTAGGCTCGTGGCTAATAAGTAACGAAATTCTGTGACATTTTCTAGGAGAACACTGGATTAACTTGACACAAACCAATTATCATTATGAAAACTCCCAACCGACCAAAAACTACTCCAAATGTAAACTGCTTAAAAATCCTACAGTTGACTTAAAGATTAAGCATAAACTCCACATCCATGTCATGGGATGGATGGGCTTTTTGCCAAGTTTTATGATGCTTCAAGTTACTTGTGGAATTTCGGGATATGACACAATGGAAGAGCAAGATGCAGGTTGACCAATTACATAACTAAATATTTTCTCAAAATTATATGGAAGAACTATACTGTGCTGGATTTGAAACAAACATTAGCTAGGAGTGACTTTAAAACCATCATATTCAGAATTGTAGTGACTGACGGATCCCAATAAAATAAATCTATTCTATCTTTACTCCATCTTCCACTCTAGTTTCAAAAGTACCTTACAGCTAAACTTCTTGTGGTTTTTTGAAACTGAACAGAAAGATACAGCCGGGTGTTATCAAAATTCTAACAATAATAGACTTTTACGTAAGCTATATGAGCTTGGCATTGATCTAGAAAAACTGTGCCGAGCTCATGTGATGTGACGACACAATTGAGAAAACGGAAAGTGAAAGCATATAAGCATCAACTTCAAAAACCTGATACTTGCTCTTAATTTGCGATTCTTTTGCCCCACAAGCTTCGGCTAGCGCCTTAATAATTGAAGCATCTCCAATTCCAAGCTCCACCCCTTCATGTGCCGGCGCAATCTTATTCGCCAAAAGATAAATAACTGCAACTAAGTCATCCGGAGTAGTCTCGATCACAGTTCTCAATAAATTACACACGATCTCTGTTATAGCAATCCGACCCGATTCCTTGTCTATCGCATCAAGCGCCTTAGCAAGAAAAAGAAACGGCACTCGTTCGCCGTCATTCCAGAATGCAGCTGATTTCGGGTCGAAATCTTTCGGTTTCTTCTTCAACAGAACAATACTTTCATCAGCAGTGACCAAACGCGGTTTCGAATAAGGGTCTGATAGGTCCTTCTTGGACCCATGACGCGGTTTCTTTACCACCAATTTCTCCTCCGAGGAACTTGAATTAGGGTTTGTTTGGTCTACCTTGGACCCATTTGAGACTTGGGCATCTTCAAGCAGGTTTGAATTGGAGTTTTTTTGGAGAGTAGTGCGAGTTTGGGTATCTTCACCTGGGTTTTGACTGTTTTTAGGGATTTGAGTGGGAGTGTTTGATTCTGCGGTTTTTCGCTTCTTGGGAGAAGAAGATTGGGCTTGGGGTTTCTTCTTGGAAGCGGCTGCTCGAGCGCCGGACATGAGAGCGTCGAAGGCGGAGGGGCGAGACGACATGGCTCTACTAGGGCAAAGGCTTGGATAGAAGGGGGGTTTGAGGAGGGAAATGGGAATGGGCAGGAAGAGAGAGGAAATGAGAGGAGGAAGCCGTCGAGGGGAGAGAGTGAGAGTGAGACGAGGACAGAGAATGGCGTGGCTTACACAGATTGACAACACCGAGAACATCAATAGTAACGATTCTGTCTGCGTTGAGTACTTGGTCTTTTTGCAGGGGAGAAATTGAAATGGCGGAAGAGAGGGATCCGTACTGAGCTCCGCCCGCTCTGGGGGTTCGTAATTTTGTGAACTTGCAGTGCCTATTTGGTTAAGTGTTTATAAAATGATTTTTAAAAAATAAACTCTGACATATTATTGTGTTTTTAAAAAATTTGAGAGTTTGATTTTTTTGGTATTTTCGAGGTGTTTCTGTCTAGAGAGATGAAATTGTTTGAAAAAAAATAAAAATATTTGGGAAATTTTTTCTAGAAACTTGTTTGGAAAAAAAAATTTCAAATAAGCAAACGAACACTGAGGCTTTGTTTGGAGCTTGTGGAAAGAAATGGAAAGGAAGAGAAAATAATTAAGAAAGAAATTTGAAGAAAAACAAAGTATTTTCTTTTGTTTGATCTTGTGAAGAAAATGAAAGAAAAATAAAAGACAATTTGTTGTTGTTGTTTGGTTTTAAAGGGAAAATAAAGAGAAGAGAGAGGGATAAATAGATTTATAAGTATAAAATTTTTCTCTTTTCTCCTATTTTCTCCACTTTTAAAAATTTTCCACTTGTCTTTCTACCACATTTTTTTCCTTTCTTTTCTGCTTAGCAAGCAAACAGGGAAGGAAAAATTTCCCTTCTTTTCTATTACTTTCCACAAGTTTCAAACACACCGTAAAATGAAATTAACTAGGGTGTGGTGGTCGGAAGAGACCACTATTTGCCTTTTTAATACGTCGTTTGATATACTCATTGGCACAATTACACCAAGAGAAAACAACAGAAAAGGCATGAATAAAGATTTGATGTCTATTGTAGTATGCGTGACATCTTCATTTGTAAGTAAGTTAATCAATCTTTATGTGAGACTCAAATTTGAAATGCGGATGATTAAGGATTATGTAAAAATTTAACTCAAGATAATATTGAGAATGCGGAATGGGTTTTGAAAACGATTGTCTATTCACGAAGTGATCGGCATAATTCGTCTTAATTTTGGACATTAGATGATTATATAGGATAGTTGGAAGAGGAGTAGGCACAGTAGAGTAGGGCATATGAGCGAGAAGGGGATGAAGATTTTACAGTTGAAAGGGAAGCTACCGGGTTTGGAATCAATGGATATTGACATCTGCTATAATTGCATCTTCGAGAAACAAAAACGGGTGAGTTTTAAGAAAGGCGGCAGGCCTTCTAGGGCTCAAAAGCTAGCGCTTGTCTATACAGATGTTTGGGGCTCTGTAAGGACCCGGAAAATTCGAGTTTTAAAATAATTATTTGAAAGTTTATTTTGGATAAATAAAATGAATTTAGTGTGGTAATTACCGGATTATGATTCTAGGAACCGAGCCCGGAGTTCTTTGTGTTATTTCGTGCGCGTATCCTCACTTAGCAAATTACGTGGGTACCCTTGGGAGGTTAAAAGATCAGATTTTAGAGGGGGGGAAGGGAACTCCCCCATTTTACCCCAAAACCTCTCTCACTCCCCCCTTGAGCTCTCACCTCTCTCTACCCAAATCCACAAATTTTCCTCACCATTTTCGAATCCCTCGGAGATTTAGGAGCTTTGCACCGTATTTAGCAAGGACTTGAAGTTGGATCGTGGATTGAAGCTCGGGAGGCGCGGATTTGAGCTTTGGAGCACCCACCGAGCTAGGACTTTCATCTTTGGACCAAAACTTCCACTTCGAAGCTTGAGGTAGGGATTTCTATCTTCTATTATGTGTATGTAATGTGTTTTGGTGTCTGTTATGTGGTAGATTTGTAGTTTGGTGCGAAGTGGATCGAGTGAAAATCTGGAAATCGCGATGATTTCTGCACAGGTAGCGCTCCCTGGTTTTTGGTGTAGCGCTCCTGGTGATTCTGGACGTAGAGGTAGCGCTACCTTGTTTTTGGTGTAGCGCTACCGAGGGCTTGAGGGTAGCGCTACCTTGTTTTTGGCGTAGCTCTCCTGGGGCTTCTGGAATGAAGACTCTGGTTTTTGATATTCTGATTTTTATGTCCGTGGTGTATTACTTAGCGGAACACTATTAATCGGTAGTTTGACGTGAGTACGGATTGTTGGGAATTGTTATGTGTGATTGAGATGATTGAATGTGATATGCATTCAATTGACTTAACATAAGTCGTTGTGAATGATAAATGTAACACTAGCCTCCATCGGGAGCGGTGCTAGGGAAATAATGAGACTAGCTCCCGGTCGGGAACGTGCTAGGAGACGCCATGAATTGGCATTGTCTAGCCTCCGTTGGGAGAAGTGCTAGGGTATAAACTATCCTGACGCCATGAAACGGCATTGGCTAGCCTCCGTTGGGAGATGTGCTAGGACATATGTACGACCACTGATTTGGCACGACACGATGCCTTGTCTGGCCTCCGTTGGGAGAAGTGCCAGGGTATGAATATCTTGACTTGTGTAATTGTATTTGAAAGGCATTAGATGTGAGAAATGGTTGATCGTGATATGTGGTTATTGTATGTGTATTGACGAACGACGAAATGTCATTCGTGTGGTTGTATATGACTTACGAAAGTGATGCATTGTTATACCATGATAATTGTGCATACCATGCATATCACATATACATAATCTTGGCATAGATTTTCCTACTGGGCTAGTAGCTCAACCCCTCCATTTTCAGGTACCGTTGCGGAGGAGTAGCATGGATTGCTTGGCGTGCCATCTTTTGATTAAGACTAGTGGAGAAGATGTTTAGTATCTGTATGAAAAATCTTTTTGGGGTAGATGCAACATAACTTCATATGTATTTTGTTAACTCAAGTGGGACTTCTCATCTTTTGGAAACTTATGAATTATGTAACTTGGGCCGATAGTGCCCCTTGACTTTGGAAATGGAACTTTATGGAGTTATGAGTAATATTTTGTGATTTTAAATTATATGAAAATTTGGGGCGTGACAGGCTCAGCTACAGTGCCTTCTCGTGGCGGTTCGTATTATTATGTTACCTTTGTCAACGATCACTCGAGAAAGGTATGGGTATATTTCATGAAGCACAAGTCAAAGGTGTTCGAAGTCTTCAAGAAGTGGAAAGCCATGGTAGAGAATGATCATATCTGAAGGTGAAAAAGTTGAGGTCCAACAATGGCGGAGAATATGAGTTGGGGGAGTTCAAGAAAGCCTGCGCTCTAAATGGGATTCGTTTAGAGAAGACACCACCAGGGACTCCACAGCTCAATGGAATCGCAGAGAGAATGAACCGGACTTTGACAGAGCGTGCTAGGAGCATGCGGATACACGCAGGATTGCCTAAACAGTTCTGGATAGAAGTAGTCAGCATGGTAGCATACTTGATCAATCTTGGGCCATCAGTTCCGTTAAACTTTGGCATACCAGAGGAGGTTTGGAGCGGTAAACAGGTAAATTTATCTCATTTAAGTGTTTTCGATTGTGTTTCCTATGTGCATAGTAGTGATCATGGCAGGGATAAACTTGATGCTAAGTCACAGATATTGATACCAGATTTTGCCCCCACCGCTCAAAGTATTATGAAAGTGCACTTTTATTGGATATGGTGGAGATGAGTTTGGTTATCGTTTTTGGGATGACAAGAACAGGATGATAATCAGAAGTAGGGACGTTGTATTCAATGAAAAGTTGATGTACAAAGATAAGGACAGCTAACTGAGTAGTGAGAGTACCACTTTGAATGAAGATACATCCGAGTACTTTGGATTGGAGGATCTTTCACTTGACAGTAGGGTTGAGCAGAATTCTGGTCAGATAGAGGAAACAGTTTCAGAGGGGACAATTTCAGATGGGATAGTTTCAGATGGGGCAGCTCCATAGACAGAATCTAGTTCAACAGTCAGACAGACAAGGAGGTCAGCCAAAGTACCCAAGCCAAATCCGAAATATATTTCTTCGCTTGATTACTTGCTTTTGACAGATGGAGGAGAGCCAGAGTGCTATGATGAGGTTTTACAGGTTCCTGAGTCAGCTAAGTGGAAGGATACGATGCAGGAATAGATGAATTCTCTTTATTCCAACGGTACTTGGCAGTTAGCTTAGCTTCCCGCACGAAAGAAAGCTTGCACAACAAATGGGTCTACCGACTTAAGCAAGAAAGTGATGGCAAGAAAAGGTAAAAGGCAAGATTGGTTGTAAAGGGCTTCCAACAGAAGGAGGGGATCGACTATACAGAGATATTTTTGCCAGTTATGAAGACTGCCGCTATCTGAGTGATGTTGAGTATGGTTGCTGTTGAGAATTTCCACCTTGAGCAGTTAAATGTCAAAACTACTTTTCTTCATGGTGACTTGGATAAAGAAATCTACATGAAGCAGCCTGATGGCTTCAATGTGAAAGGTAAGGAAGAGATTGTGTGCAGACTCAAGAAGAGTCTGTATGGTTTAAAACAGGCTCCCAAACAATGGAATAGAAAAATTTGATAGTTTCATGCAGCGCAGTGGCTACACAAGGTGCAATGCAGATCACTGTTGTTAGTTCAAGAGATTTGAGTCCAGCTACATTATTTTATTACTCTACGTAGATGATATGCTTGTAGCAGGTTTTTGTGTTAAGAAGATCAATAGGTTGAAGAATTGTTGGCAAAGGAGTTTGCCATGAAAGATTTGGATGCAGCTAAGCAAATACTTGGGATGAGAATCAGTAGGGATATAGGGCTCAAGAAATTTTACGGTTGAATCAGGCTGAGTATATTGAACGTGTTTTAGAGAGGTCAATATGCAGGGTGCTAAGGCAGTTAGCACACCCTTAGGAAGTCATTTCAAACTTTCTCAAGGGCGATCACTCAAGACAGATGCGGAGGAGTATATGACCAAGATTCCATATGCCTCTGCCATTGGTAGTCTAATGTATGCGATGGAAAGCATGAGACTAGATATTGCCCATGTAGTGGGAGTTGTGAGCAGGTTTGCTAGCAATCCAGGGAAGCAGTAAAATGGATCATGCGATACCTGAAGGATTCCACTAATTAGAGAAAAATTGACAGTGTAAGGATATGTGGATGCATACTTTGCCGATGATCAGGATACGCGGTGAAGCACCACAGGCTATGTCTATACGATTGGTTCAACAGCGGTGAGTTGGGTTTCACATCTACAGAAATTAGTGACATTATCCATGACAACAGTTGAATATGTGGCCTTGACTGAGGCTGCAAAGGAGATGATTTGGTTAAAGGGCTTCTTGGAGGAGTTGGGTTTGAAGTAAGAGAAGAGTGTTCTTTTTAGTAATAGCTAGAGTGTCATTCACCTTGCCAAAAATTCAGTGTTCTATGCTAGGACGAAGCATATTGATTTAAGGTACCATTTTATCCTTTCGCTTTTGGAGGATGGAGATTTGTTACTAGAGAAGATTTTGAGGAGTAAAAATTCGGCAAATATGTGGACCAAGGCGATTATAGTTGAAAAAACTGAAATTTTGTTCAATTTCAGTGGACCATCAAGCTTGAGAAGATGATAGGTCAAAAGTCACACCAAGAGAGGTCGGATGACCACATCCACGATTGAGGAGGTTTGGATTTGCAGTTGAGTTATTCGTTGAAGCTGTGGAGATTTTCAAATGAGAGATTGTTAGGAGGTAAAGACTCCCCCACTAGAATGCCTATCCGGGTTGATTTAGTGCTTTGAAGTCCAAAGTGAATTTTTTACTGTGCCTCGTATTACCGGTAATAAAGGGATGCACAGAAATCTTATGCAAGATCTTCAAGATTTGTTTTTTCCTAATCTAATTAGGATTAAATCTTTTCCTATTATTTAGAGATTTAATATATATATCTCTTTTAGGAGGTTTCCTAAGAAATATGCTTTGAATTTGTTATAAATAAGGAAGTCCCCTAAGATATTGAATTAAGAAGAGATCCATTGAGATAATAGAAAAGCTTTCAATTAGAGAGAGATAGAGAGAGTCAAGAGAAAACACAAATCTCAGAGAAATTGTGAGAAGACTTGTACTCATTGATTCGATTTCTAGTGGACTGGTGTGGCTCCCGTAATTTTTTCTCACATTGAGGTTTTTCACATATATCTCGTGTCTCGTTCTTGTCTTTTTATTTTTCTATTACGCACGTGTGATTGTTTTATTTTTGTTCGATGATCCATGATTCTCAAGATCCGTAAGGGGCGTTGTGAGTTTGAACGTTGTTCGTTCGATTTTCCCACCATAGGGTTGGTCCATGAATCTTTTCTTTTTTTTTTTTTTTTTGAAAGGAAAAGGGAAAATATATATCATTAAAGGGAAGCATACAACGAGTAAAGACAGGCAGGTTGGACAGCTACCAACCGCCTGGGCATAAATTGCCATTACACCCACCAAACACCATTACACCCAAATCACAAATCAAACTACATCAGTGAGGGCGAAAGCCTGAGAGATACATAGCCTACTCCCGGATTGCTCTCATGGCTACACCTTGGGGACACCTGATTGTGTCTTGCACAGAGTAGGGGCTTTCCTCGACCTTGCATCTCGCCCAAGAGGCTGCCCGGAGTTGAATGAGGGAGAAGATCCGTTCGCCTTCCATCTCATCATTACGGAAGATGCGGTTGTTTCTTGCAACCCAAATCGACCAGAGGGTCGCTGAGATAGAGGTGGACCACAGATACTTTCCAAATCTGTTCAATCGCAACCCGGAATGACCAATCATCAGAAGATCAAGAGATGGAGGAGCAACCCAAATTATTCCCCACCACTGGAATAGGCGGGTCCATAGCTTCCAAGCAAAGCTACAGTGGAGGAGAAGGTGGGCTACAGATTCGTCTTCCCAATTGCAAAATTGGCAGGTAAGCGTTCCTTCTACTGCTTGTAGTATGCCTCTGTGAACCAGAATTGTTTTTACCCCTATAGCCTCTTGCATTGCACGCCAAACAAACAGATTCACCTGAGGCGGATTCGCACAATTCCATATCTTTGACAATTTAGGCTGGGCAGGGAACATCATTTCCTCCCATTTAGCATAGGCTGATGATACTGAGAATATAGCCTCTTTATTCCAATACCAAGACATTGTGTCTGGATTAGGGTTGGATAGAAGGACATTGCGAATTCTCTGAGATAGCTCATAGAGCAGCTCACTCTCCCACGCGAATAGGCTTCTTCTGAACTGGAGATTCCAGCATCCCTGGTATATCATGTTTGCAATTACTTCTGATTTCTGAGTTGAGATGGAGTAGAGCCTAGGATATTCCTCCTGTAGTCTTTGTTCCCCCAACCAAGTGTGTTCCCAAAATTTTGTATGATTTCTAGAATTTACCTTAATCCTGAATCCTTTTTGGATTAGGGTTGAGAATACATCAGAAGGGTTGCCTTCCCCCAGAGAGCATATATTACGCCATACTTGAGAGACTTGAGAGTTCCGGGTTGATTGTGTAATGAGAGGAGTCCAAGAATGTAGGCTCATGTGGTATTTCTTTTTGATTACTCTGACCCAGAGTGCATTTGGCTCTCTACTGAACCTCCACCACCACTTGGATAGCAAAGCGAGGTTGTGTATCTTTAGTCTTTTGATGCCCAGCCCACCATATTTTTTACTTTGAGAGATTTTATCCCACTTGACATAATGAATCTTCCTTTTGTCATCACCATCCCCCCAGAAAAAACCCCTTTGTAACTTTTCTAAAGCCTTAACCACCGAGGTTGGAATTTTGTATAAGGACATCAAGAATAAAGGGATTTGGGAGAGAGTGGATTTGATTAGTGTCAATCTCCCAGCCTGGGAGAGTGTTTTTTTCTTCCAAGTCGCCAGTTTTCCTCTGTATTTCTCTACTACCCTGGACCAGGATGCCTTTTTCCTTAGATTGGCGCCAAGAGGCATACCCAGATAATCAATAGGGAGCTTAACCCATTTACACCCCAAGATTTCAGCCCTGCTCTGACCTTCTGCGGCTGGGGAAGGAATGACCGATAAGGTAGACTTGTGGAAGTTTACCTTTAATCCAGAGATCATATGAAAGCACCTTAGGATTCGTTTGATGTTTAGAAGCTCTGTTACGTCATCATTTGCAAATATAAGAGTGTCATCCGCAAACTGCATATGGGTGAGAGTCTCTCTATTCTGACCCACAATCAGACCTTTTATCAGACCTAACTGCTTAGCTCTTAGAAATAGAATGTTGAGGGCTTCAACCACGATGTTAAAAAGGAAAGGGGATAAGGGGTCACCCTGCCTGAGTCCCCGAGAAGGTCTGAAGAACTTAGAAGGGGATCCATTAACAAGAACGGAGATAGAAGAGGAAGAGATACAGCCCATGATCCAGGAGATCCATTTGCTTTGGAATCCTAGATTTTTAAGCATAGAGGACAGAAAATCCCAATTTACGCAATCAAAAGCCTTTTCAAAGTCTAGCTTAAGAATAATACCTTCCTTTTTAGATGATTTGCACCAGTGAATTGCTTCGTTTGCTATCAAAACAGCATCCACCAATTGTCTTCCTCTCATAAAGGCTGTCTGAGTTTCACCAATGATATGAGGGAGGATGACTTTTAGTCTGTTTGCTAGAACTTTGGTGAGGAGCTTATAGATGCATCCAATCAGACTGATGGGTCTGAAATTCTTGAATTCACTGGCCCCTGGGATCTTAGGAATGAGAGTAATGAAAGTGGAGTTAAGACTTGGCAAGACTTTACCCTGATTGTGGAACTCCTTAAAGAATTCCAAAACCTCCTCTTTCATAAATTTCCAGGCTTCCTTAATGAATCTGAAGTTAAAACCGTCTGGTCCAGGGGCTTTATGGCTGTTGCAATCGTGGAGGGCAGCTTCAATTTCTTGTATAGAGAATTCCTTTTCCAAACTTTCGGCCTGAGAGCCTATTAGTGAAGGGTCCCTGCAAAGTAGGTCTGCCTAGAATAGGCTCCTTGAATTTGGAGGAGAAGAAAGAGGCAGCTGCTTCTTTGATTAGAGCTGGAGTGTCCAGGACTACATCCCCTTGTTTGATATTAGTCATTAAGTTTTTTCTGAACCTGTGATTGGCTGAGAATTGGAAAAACCTTGTGTTCTTGTCTCCTTCTTTGAGCCAAGATATTCTGGACTTCTGCCTCCAAAAAGATTCCGCCTGCCCTGTCAATTGGAAAAGCTCAGCTCTTGCTTTGCGGGCGTTTGACATTTCCAGATCATTGAGAGCTCTGGATTCCCCCAATAGATCGAACTTATGTACTTCTTCCTCCGCCAACGTAATTCTCCTCAACAGGTTGCTTACCCCTGAATTACTCCACTCCTTGAGTTTGTACTTCATGGCTTTAAGTTTGGTTGCAATTCTGAAGCCAGCCCAGCCCGTAACCAAACACTCTTTCCATGCATTTGCTGCTACTTCCAAACATTTTGGGTTGTCAAGCCAGAAGTCAAAACATCTAAAAGGCTTCGGACCCCAATTTACACATTCATCTGAGACGATTATAGGGCAGTGATCCGAAGTGGTTCTAGGAAGCCCGTTTTGAATCATATTGAATACTTCTAGGAAGGAGGGGGAAATGAGAAATCTGTCCAGTCGTGAGAGGGTTGGGGGATCTTGGAAATTTGTCCAAGTGAATTTCCTGCCATACAAAGGGAGGTCTACACAACCCGATCTATTGACAAAATCTTTGAATGGATGCATACCTCTAGGAAGGTCCCTGGAACTGCCCTTTCTTTCCTCCTGGTGAAGAATCTCGTTGAAATCTCCTCCCAAGCACCAAGGTAAGGGAGATGAATGTTTGATAGAGAGTAATTCCTCCCAAATTTGGGATCTGAGTGAGACATCATTGGGAGCATAGATATTCGCTAGACAACAGTCCAACTTTCCATAAAGGCAGCCCGTTAGGATTATGAAATTTGGGTGGAGAAGGTGGCTATGTATTTGAAAGTGATTAGGATTCCAGAACGTTAACAGCCCGCCTGACATTCCATCTGATTGCATGAGCAATTGTTCCATATCCAAGTAGCCTTTGATAATGTGGAGACCCCTTTGATCTAGGACATCAAGCTTTGTTTCCTGGATAAACATAACATCCGGTTTGTGTGTTCTCATCACCTTAGCTAAAGCTTTTTTCTTTCGAGTACTTCCCAGGCCTCTAATGTTCCATGAGATAACTTTCATAGGAAATGAATTGATTCTGGATCACCAAAAGTAGGGCAAAACTTTTAGTGGTTAGCCCTTTCTCCCCTGATGGCCTTTGCCTCTGTTTCAACCTCCTCTTCTAACAGCCTCTTCCAAATGCCTTGGTCTGTGTCTTTATAGGTTAATCCCAACATCTTTGCTGTGTGAATGGTCTTTGTCAGCTCATTTCCATTACTTTGATCAGAGTCGTTGGTACTTATGGTAGGTTGCTTGACTGAGCTAGTATCTTCTCCCCCTTGATGGTGATTTGTTGGCTTATCACTCTTTCCTCTGTGAGAATGAAGTGGATGCGGATCAGTGTCAGAATTTTGGCTAAGCTGGTATGTGATTGCACGCCTCTTTTTCCTGTAGAAAGCATTATTGAGGTCCACCATAATGTCAATGCCTTGTATTTCTGATGCATCTTGGGCTGGGTTGTTTGAGTTGGTTGGCTCTTGGTGGATATGGGCTTGATCTTCAGGCCCAGGGCATCAGTTCTTGGGCCTAACAGACTTGAGTGAGAGTCTGGTTGATCTGGTACGTCTGGTTCAGCTGAGTCTCGTTCAGAGCCAGCTATAAGCTTCCCTGTCTTGTCCTTGTCAAGGTTGACCAAATTGCCTGAACCTCCATGTGCAGAGGGTTGTCCCATCCGACCTTTAGACATGTGCATCAATACTCGAGCTGGCGCGGGAAAAGGTGAATTTAAATGGACCAAGTCTTCTCCCAAGAAAGCCACCTCAGCTCTAGGTTCAATCTCTTTGTTGCCACGTACTTTCATTTGAACTTCCACCTCATTTTTTTCCTGCACCAGGTTGGGGGACAGCTCAGTAGAGTTCTCCACGTAGGACGCCAAGTAATCAGCCCCTCCATCGTCTGCCTCTCCCTGATCGTGCTCGCTGAAGCTTGGAGAGCCGGCATGGTCTACTGTAAGATTTGCAGAAAGGGGGATCTCCTCCACCTGAATAACATACTCTTTGCCTTTAACGAGACCTTTGAAAAACTCCTGGATTTTTCCTTTGTGGGTTGTTGCAATCATGACTTTCCCAATCTTGTAGGATAGTTCGCTGGAGGTAGTTTCCCCAATGCATAAGGACTCGCCCCATAGATTTCCAATCTTAAAGAAATTGTTTGCACTCCAAGCATTTAAAGGCATGCCTCTACATTCAATCCAACACAACCGTTCCAAGCTGGCTGCTTGACCATCCCACTTCTGGATATTTGAGAACCATTTCTGGTTTCCTTCATGTTGATTAAAAGCGTCTCTATCTTCTATTGTGGGGAAGGTAAGAATTACTTGTCTAACCCCCATTTCTTTGACTAGTACACTGGACAATCCCATAGAGGAGAGGTCTTTGTGAATCTTAGAAGTTGGGACTCTGATAGGTGGCAATAGAACTTCTTTGCAGCCATTCACTCCCAGTGGGGTCCAAGTGAATCAGTTTTTGTCTTTGGGGTTGGTCCGTAGGTTCCAATCCAGGGAACATCACTGCTTGGGCATAACTTTTACCTCTGTGTGCCTGTTGAAAGAAGTTTGCTGAGGGTCCATCTTTTGATAGCCTTCCTAGATCCTCCTTTACCCTCTCATATGGGTCTTTGTCAAAATGCCTCCCTTTACCCAGTGGACATTGTGTCTTAAATTGTGTCTCCTTATTTGGATGTTGTGGTGCATACTTGTCAAAGTCAGCTAGCTTTACCACTAATCTTATATCATCTATCCACAATCCGTTTGCTCTTTCAATGGCCACCTCTGCTGCTACTGGGTTCTTGAATCGCACAAAGCCGAATCGCCTACCACTCTTTTTGCTCCTTTTCTGGGGAATGTAGGTACTAGAAATGTTGCCAAAACGCATAAACATGTTTTCTAACCAACTTTTGTCTACATTTTCTGGGATGTTATCCACAAAAAGGGTAATGGGTATTGAATGATAGCTTAGGTTGTGGCTATGTCTCCTGGTGAAGTTGCGTTTATATTGTACTGGGATCCATCCTCCTTCATTTGTTTCTTCTACCTCTTGACCTGCTTCTGGTTCTTTTGTAGGGGATTTCTTGTTGAAGGCATGCTGATTTTGCTTATATCGAAAGGGTGAGAGGCTTTTTGCAGTTTCTGGTGGTGGTCCAAGGATTGCATTTGCTGAAGGTGGAGGGGTTCCTGCTGGTGGTGGTTGGGTTCCTGCTAGTTGAGGTTGGGGTCTTATTGGTGGTGGATGGGTTCTAGATGCTGGAGGTTGGATTCTTGCTAGTGGTGGTCGGATTCTTGCTAGTGGTGGTCGGATTCTTGCAATCATCGTGGGTCTTCCGTTGACGTTATTTCCTAAACCACTCTAGTTAGAGAAAAAAGGCCTTGGTCCATGAATCTTTTCGCCCCCACAAACTTTTTTGTTTATCTAAAACTCCCGGATAAATTTCTTTGTCCATAGCTGCTAACCAACCAACAATTGTACCTTTTGGAGGAACAGCAATTTTCCAAATAATATCAACACTATCGCTAATATGTTTTTCTCATCTTGAAGATGATGCATAAAAAATAATGTGTAAGAAAAGAGAATGTTGCGTATGTATCCGAGAAAATAGCTACAATAAATGACTCGCATGGTGTCAAACAATATTTGTTTATTTAATTATACAAAATGTCCTGAATCAACTTGTGCATATTTCGAACTAATCCCTACAGTGACTCCAACAACCGTTGTTTCACTCGCTTACGGTACAAGAGTGCTACATACACATCATTTTAACACATCACTTTTACACATCACTTAAAACTACGTCGTTTTATGTTAAGGAAGATCCAAATATGTTTTCAGCGATATGGGTCAAAAATAAATATGATTTTTTTTCAACACAAAACTACATAGTTTTGAGTGATGTGTGAAAGCGATGTACAAAAGTGGTGTGTCTTTAGCATTCTTGCTTACGGTAAGAGTGAACCAAACTTGTAGTTCCAAAGTCAACTTAATCAGCATTATTAATTTTCTTTAAACTCATGATCAGGTCCGGCAATGCACAAAGGCACATGTTTAGTCTGTGGAAGGGTGATGCCATGGCTTATCTCAACAGTTTCAACTAATTAAGGCACGTGTCATCGTAGTTTTATGACTTGTCACACACACGTCCACCATATGGCCTCTGTTTGAGCAAATACAGTAAGAAATTATAAATTCTATTTTGTTAAAAATAATTGATGTTATTAAATATTTCGCGATATTTTGTTAATTTGTTTTACGTTTTCTTATTTGACTCAACAAGAGAAATAAAAAAATAAAAAAATATAGATCAAAAAAAAAAAAACTCAAATAAGACAATGCTAAATGCACTAAAAATAGTGAATAATTGTCTTTTCTAAGTTTTTGTTTTTGTTTTAGTAATTTCTTTTAAAGAGTTTTTGCTTATATTTTTTAACCTTTTAAATTTCTTTAGTAGAGAAGAATAATTAATTTGAAAAATTTAGCACGAATTTATTCCTTGAAAAATTTATTCTTGTTGACATGGATACGTAAATTTACAACAAAATGTGTACGTAACCACATATTGAAACGCTCGATTACAATCAATATAGAAAGTTCGACAGAGTATTTGAAATAGTTTGCTTACTCTAAAAGTCAGAAGAGAGAGAGAGAGAGAGACTCAATCATTGATCAGAAATAGCATATATAATGTAATCACAGATAATGCTATTGTTAATAGTTAAATGAGGTGATACATACAATGACCGACCGCCAATAAGCCTTATAATATAAAATGTATTGGATTATTATATGTGATTTTTTTTTTCTTTAGATAAGCATTGCCATATCTGAAATTAGGTCACTTGCTTATGAAAATGCATCAAAGATTTACTTTCCATATTCAAAATTAGGTCAATTCTCATAGTCTTGTTGTGATGCAAAATTTTATACATATAACTATATGTTCGAGTCTTTTACCCTGTATATATAAGGATGTAACTTAACTACTTTGTTAGTATCGTATGCTTAGATATTGTGATCTGATCCAAAACATGACAATCAAATATTACAAAAAAGAAAAAAGAAAAGAAAAAGACTTTAGGCATGTGATAAATTACACAAAAAATTAATTTAGACACGTGATATATTATGGAAAAAAATAAGAAAAAAACTTTAGACGTGCGATATATTCTATTGAGAGTTGAACGCGCAACAAAATCTTGTGTAATAAGTATGATTTATCTGTGACCAAAAATTAATGATAAAAAGTAGCTGAAGACTTTTGCTTAAGGCAGGCCCAAGCCAATTCAACCGTAACCCACCGAGAAAATATATACACGTATAATGTTGGCCTCTATATTCCCGGCTGATTAACTTAGTTTAATATTAAATCTATAAACAATTAAAAGTTTGGATGCGGGTCAGGTACATTAGGAAACCAAAGAGGTTCATGGGTCATCTTTATATGCAATATGATCATCTACTTCTTGACGGTTCAACACTGATCCTCTTGTGTGATTCCTTTCACACGGAGGACGTACGTACAGAAAACTCTTAATAATTTTTTTTTTATTTTGTTAAAATACATACTTCCCATTTACTAATCAAAATTTGATGATTTGAATCGTTCAACGTGCTCGAAACATATTTGTACAGGTACTCTAGAGAATCAACTTAAAATATTACCAGAAATAACTTGATTCAAACAGTTTTTCATAAAATTATTCCTATCAATAATTATGAAAAACTTCTTAGATCAAGTACTTCCTGATATTTTCTTAAGTCGTTTTCTCGCAAGTATATGTAAAAACATGTTTTAAACACCATGAATAATTCAGATCATCAAAATTTAACAAAAAAAATAGGAAGTCCCTATTTTAGTAAAATAAGAAATCTCTCGTAAGAAGAAATATATATATATATATATATTTTTTTTTTTTGAGGGCACCCGCAAGAAATCGGCTAAAAAAAATTGAGAATAACTTGATCCAAACTATTTTTGATAAATGCTGACAAGAATAGTTTTATAAAAAATTGAATGGATCAAGTCTTTCGAGATATTATTTTGAGCTGATTTCTTGCGGGTATCCTTAAAAACATATTTTAAACATGTTGAACGGTTCGGATCATTATAATTTGATCGATAAATAGGAGGTCCGTACCGCAACAAAATAAGGGATCCCTTATTAGAATCTCTCTCTCTCTCTCTCTCTATATATATATATATATATATATATATATATATATTAAGTTGGGATGCGGGTCAGGTACATTAGGAAACCAACTAGTTTCATGGGTCATCTTTATGTGCAATACGATCTACTTCTTCATAGTTCAACCTAATCCTCTTATGTGATTCCTTTCACATGGAGTGTACGTACGTGTATATTATATATATATATATATATATATATATATATACATATATATATATAGGGTTCCTCTTATGTGATTCCTTTCACATGGAGTGTACGTATATATATATATATACATATATATATGTGTGTGTGTGTGTGTGGAGAGAGACAAATCTGAAAACCAACTTGGCATTTTGTTGACCTCAGCCTAGTAGAGTTGATGGATGGAACAAATTTTGAGGAGTTCATTGATCTCATTAGAAGAGAAACTAGTGATCCCATTGTTAACTTCTGTCCCAACAATGGGTGTGAGCACATTAGTGATTGCTGGGTTGACACCCAATTCGAGCCAATCCAAAGAGATCTCTTTGATTTTCATTCTACTTCCATTTCCAACCCGAATTTTGGCTTCAATGAATTACTTCAGTTACCCATTGATGATGGAGATTGTTTAAAGGATAGAGAGGAAGAAGAGAATGATAACTGTGAAGAATCTTCTGCAACCACAACGACAACAACTACGCAGAGCAAGAGAAAGGGTGACAGGTCGAGAACTCTGATCTCGGAGAGGAGGAGGAGAGGTCGGATGAAGGACACACTTTATGCGTTGCGTGCCTTGGTTCCTAACATTACTAAGGTGTGTAAGAATTTCCTCTTTTTCTAAGGAAAAAGTATTGAAATTAAGAATTTTTTTTTTTTAGAATTTAAAATTAAAGGTTATGATCTCACGTATACTTGTGCTTCAATAAAGTCAAGTGAATCATAGTCTTTGATTTAAAATTCAAAAAGAATTTCTTGGTCTCAATTTTGCAACACTTAACACTCTTCTTTCTTGATCAACTGGTCTTGTAACCCTTATACCTTCTTTTCTCTTTTATGATAGTTTTGCATTTTCACAGATCACAAGGAAGAAGCTTCTGCTTAGATCTAAAGTAGTGGGTGTAGTATAGTATAGGTAGGGAATCTGAGATATTTATTATGTACCGTGGGATAGGTAGGTTGTGTGGCTTCTTGCCAACCACACACCATACCTTGTGTTTCTCTTCCTTTTTATATTATAAACTATTTATTTCTCTGATCAAAAAAAAAAAAATTATCTTGCCGTATATTTGTTATGACAGAGTGAAGGGTTGGGATATTCGTTAATGTCTTGCCTCTAACCAAAGAAATCGCTAGCTAATCTATAAGCTGGTGGTTTAGGTTATCTTTCAAAAATTTTAGTCGAATCAAATTTTTGATATATGAATTATGAACTTTGAATTTCGATCTTTGAATTGCAACAATCTCCTAAAAGGAATGGAGTGATACTACGACACGAGTATTATTATCACCTATGATTTCACAATGCAAAATCTTGGATCACTATAATGCTAGATAGAGAAATCTAGAGAGAAACCTTTATCTTATAATTTTCTATGAAACGCACGAGTATGACCCATGATCATCGTTCGTGTTCCTTTACTTGTTTATCGGTTTGTGAGTTTGGTCTTTGTTGCTCCTTGTTCTTGCCACCACTTGCAAATTAGTAATGTTGCCCTCCTTCTAGTGCCAAAAATTATTTTAAAATATTTTCTCCTCTCGACAAAACCGACAGAGAAGAAATCAATGATAACAACAAATTAAAGTGCTAGAAATGTGGATTGTGTCAATAAGGTGGATGCACGGTCCGATGCTGTATTTCAAGACTTCTTCGGATGCAAAGTGAGAGAACAAGAATAAAGCAAGAGTAACAAAGAAACTTTATAAATTTTCAAAGGATAGTAACATCGACTTGTAGACAGCCGATGATACAATCGAACATCCACGCTGCAAACTACTCTTAAAACTATTTCTATCTAGTCTAAGTTCTAAATGTGGGGATTGTTGGAGACGCCTTTTTCCATCTCTAACATTGGTATTTGTAGACAATTTTTTTTCTCCTAAATATTTGAATCTCAACTTCCTTTTAACTTTTTTATTCTTTGTCTTTGAATTTAGCCATACCATCACATTTAAGTTACTTAACTTTCTTATCCTTTGCCTTTGAATTTAGGCATGCCAACATAAATTTAATTAAATTTTTTATCATGTTATCACATGTATAAAAACATGTTGTCCACACCAACCAGCTCTGATACCTATGTAAGACAACATATTGCGAATGCGGAAGCGAAAGTGGGTGATTCGGATTACTTTTTGAAAGCTTTAACCGAACCGGTTTTTCTGTGGATGAATTATGAACTTTGAGGTTTGATCTTTGAACCACAAGAACCTCCTAGCGGTGGAGTAAGTGATACCATGACGCGAGTATCGCCTGTGATTTTAAGGTACCAAAGCTTGGATCGCTTCATAATGGTAGAGATAGAAAGCTAGAGAGTGATTTTTATCGTATAATTTTCTGCGTATCTATCTCTGTGTTAAGACGGAAATTAAATAGAGAAGCATCCGAATACAATTCTAATCTCCCTAGGAGACAGCGTCAGGGCTCTATTTCAAGGGAATATATAGATTATTACTAGCTCGTTCTGGATTTGTTTTGTGGTTTGTATTTTTTTGTTAGCTCATTGGAAAGTTGATTTTGCCATGGGTGTGAGCAGATGGACAAGGCGTCCATTGTTGGAGATGCTGTACTGTACGTGCAAGATCTTCAACAGAAGGCCAAGAACCTACGATCTGAAATCACAGGACTCGAGTCATCACTAGGAGGAGCAGAGTCGACAACCCGAGGTGGCCTACTTGAAAACCAAAAGACTACCCAATTTACCAAAAACCAACCAACAATTTTCAAGAACATAATACAGGTGTGATGGACAGTGTGATCATTTCTAGCAAATGCCTCGTACTCGTGAAAAATAAAAAAAATATATACAATAATCTCGTACTAATTGACAAATTAACGTGGTACTTAAATTTAGATGGACATGTTTCAAGTGGAGGAAAGAGGATATTATGTGAGAGTGGAATGCAACAGGGGTGAAGGGGTGGCACCATCACTCTACAAGGCTATTGAGGCCTCCACCAGATTGGATGTTCAGAGCTCCAACTTGGGTACCCTTGATGACAGATTTCTACTAACTTTTACTTTGAAGGTGAGCTAGCTCTCAATTTTGGTTTTTCATGGGTAAAAATATTATTATGAGTTGAAACTGAGTCATTTTTTATCACTATAAATTTCATTTATTGAAACAGGTTAGAGAAGGTGAGGTGGGCATGAACTTGCAAAATTTGGAGCTGGGGATAACTAGGGCTTTTCTGAACCAAGGATTTGTGTTCCAGACACAATTACCATCTGCCTAAAATCTCCTCAGTCATAACCATCTTTGTGTCTCCCTTTGTTCTCGCTGATATGGAAATTATCCTTGTTTGTGTATAGCAAACAATAAAACTCTCACAATGTTGTGTAGCCACAAATTGAAGTGCAGTTCCCCTTTTCAGCCTTAAGCCTTATATATCTTTTGGGGGTTATCACAATTGTGAATGGATTTCAGTCATCACACAAATGTACAACTGGATAGAGGATCGAGGGTAGTGAGGCAGGTAAGGATCTTGATTCATAAACATAAAATAGAGAATATTGAGGTGGGTAAGGATAGTCGTGGCCATTGCTGGTTTCATAAACAATAAGACGCGTCCGCAAGAAAATAAAGTTTCAAAGTTATGTATCATTTCTTTTGGGATCTTTGGATAGAAGTGCAAGCAGTTCTCTTATTTCGAAAATATGTATTTTATGAGCATATCTGTTGTTGATAACGACTGTATCGATCCATTACCACTGTCAAGCAACATTGGTTCGATTGCAATTCTCAATCACACATCTCTTTAACGACCGTAGAGGGATTTGGCACCCACAAATGCCGTTATGATAGGAGCATAGAGCTATTAAAATTATCCCAGATACATTAAGTATAACCTGTTTCAGCGTTTGGGCTTCAATTTTTGGTTTTTTGTTTTTCTTCGGATCATTGCTTCAACATGCTTTCTGGGAAAAAAATTCAATTTTTTTTCTGGGGCTTACCTGCAATAATTGATTTTGTTTTATTTCCTATAAGTTTACACCTTTAATAGGGTTTATGAGTTTTTATCGTGAAACATATGTTAGCAGCAGAGTCGGCTCAAGGCAATTTGAGGCTTGAAATGGCACTTAATGTGAGTTTTCATTTATATTTTGAAAAAAGTCAAAGGTAAAATTAGTAATTTCAAGTATGTTGAGATTTCTGCCTTCAATAACCAGTTGAGGTCTAATGATTGAATCCATCCCAATAGTAAATTAGTTGTTTCATCTGTTGATACATCCTCTTCTGCCTTGAGTTCCAAATTGATTTCTGCTTCCTCCATTTTTGATATGATATTTTGAGGATTCCACTTCGCTCCATGATTTCAATGAGGCCTCGGCAGCCTTGAGCTTTTGTGCTAGCCCAAATCCAGCCCATTCTGCTTCCAGATTTCCCTCCCAAGCCTCTTTGATTGTGTTAAGAAAGTCCTTGTGTAGCACCCAAGCATTGAAAATTTTGAACGGTGTAGGCCCCCAGTTTCTAGCATCCTCCCTAAGCAAGATTGGGCAATGATCTAAAAGGATCTTGTTGAGGCCCCATTGTTTAAACTTAAAAGTCTCTAAGCACTCCAGATGTATTAGAAACTTATCAATCCTACTCCATCTAGAACTTGCATCAGCACCTGCCCAAGTGAAATTCCTCCCAAGCAATGATAGATCCAATTAATAATTCCATGGCTTCAATGTATCTATTGAAATCAACCATCCCTCTATCTCTCCTGATACATCCCTTTCTTCTCCCAATTGGAGGCTTTATTAAAATCTCTACAGTATTGAAATGAGGGTTTACTCTTTAGCAAATCTTCCCAAGTGGATCTCCTAGCAACAACTTCATTAGGTGCAAATATTTTGACAAGAACACATTGGAAGCCTGCAAATGGTAATTCCTTCCAAGACAATAAAGTTTTTAGAAGCACAACAGGGTCATGATACTTTGAAAACAGAGCTATTCCAAATGCAAAGTAAACCATCCCTACCAAAAGTATCCACTTCTAAAAATTCAAAAGAATCAGCCCCCATAATGGATCTCACCCACAGTCTATTCAATTTAGTTTTTTTATTTTCTTGCAAAAACACAATATCAACTTTATTCTTACTCTAAATACAATAATCTTATTAACTATCCAATAATCTAAACACAAATCTTAAGCAGTGACGGAGCTAGAAATTTCACTACGCAGGCCGAATATGTATTCGAGACAACCCCCTGCTCCATCCTTGCTTAAGCTTAAAGGCTTAAAGTAGAATCCTCATTCCATATATTAATGATAAAACAAAAATATTTTTGTCAGCGTGATTTTTGTTTGTTACAAAGACTAGGCTATGTTTGGTTAGGTGTTTGAGAGATTTTCTCCCAAACAAGTTTCTGGAACAAGTTTCTCAAACATTTTCCCAGACAACTTTTTCTCTCTATAAAAAGTGTCTCTGAAATATTTTTCTCCCAGACAAGTTTCTGAGACACTTATAACCAAACAACGTCTCAGAGTTTTATTTCTAAAAATTGTTTCAGAAACATTCAAAACGAACATGGGTATTCGTTGGTCCTTGTAATATAAATACATCAGCTAAGCTTTCACTTTCCTTTGTAAATACCAACTTTCACAAGTGGTTCCACTACACATCACTACTGGGATAAATTACACTGATCTCTCTGTACTTTGAAAAATTACTCCAATCTTCTTTGTTTTTAAATTATTATGCAATTAAATTCCTTATTGCTAAAAACAAGTGAAACGCCACTACTCAAACTATTGAATCTTCAAGTTTGGAATTTTTTTTTGTTAAAACGAACAACAACATAATTTCTGCCTCATTCGATTTTTCCTATGTTCAATTTTTGAGATTTTTTTGAAATAAAAAATCTGACAAATTTTTTGATATTTGTTCGAGTTTTGATTTCAAAAAAAGTTGAAACATTCAACATAGGCTATTCCAGACTTGATAAAAATATTGCATTTTGTTTTATTGAAAAAATCCAAAACTTAAAATTTGAATAATTTGACTATCGACGTTGGTTGATTTTAAATGGTAGGGGAGGTAACCGCATACTAATTTCAAAATCAAGGAGGTAAGTGTAATTTCTCTAACTATGGGAGAAGTCAGTGCCTTTGTAAAAAAACCCAGGGGAGATTAGTGTAATTTACCTTTACTACCACTAAAGACATCGGTTGATTTTAGAATAAATTATTTTTTTGTTAAAGACAACAAATACTATTCGATGTTTTGTGATTTTTTCTACAAACTTTTGACAAATTATTTTTTTGTATTTTTATTCGTCTTAACAAGAGAAATTTAAAAAAAAAAAAGGTGCAGAAGTACATATGGAAATTAAAAAGATTAGATACGACGATGCTAAATGCAATAAAAATGATAGAACGTTATGTTGTTCAAATTTTTTGTCGTCTTTGGTGAACTTTTTGTGGGTTTTTCCCATATTTTTTTTACTTTTTAGATTTTTTTCGTTAAAACAAATAATTTACTTTCTAAGTACTTTCTAATATTTTTTTTAAAAGAATAACAAAATATACAAAAACATTAATACCAACCGATTAATTTGATCAAAGGGGTTACAACTACCACTTCTACAACTGCACAGACAAAAATATCACTAGTGACGTTATAAAAAAAACCATCACCCTGATAAGGATGTGAGAGAGAGAGAGAGAGAGAGAGAGATGAGGTTTTCCCTTATTTTTCTTGTTGCTTGTGTTCTAATTGTAGTGTAGTGTAGTGTAACTAATTTTAGTGACAATATTCCATGACCAAATGCAATGGTTCGGTTTCACTCCAAGGCACTCCTTGTTAATATTTGATTTCGACAAAGTAAAGGTTAAGTGTTTAATTAATAGAGAAAATTAGTATTTGATAGCACAAGTATTAAATTGAGTAAAGTTTAAACTCTTTTAGTTTTCCTCTAGTTAAAGATTTGGCAAAGACATTCTTACAGAATATTGTAGATATATAATGTAAAAAGCTTCGGAAAAAAATTTAATCGTCCTAAAAAAATTAATGATATATATATAAGTCCCACAAGTTGAATACTCAAAAAATATGTTAAATTTTAAATTTTTAGGTGCTTTTACATATTTTTTTTTATAGCTGCTCAATGTATAATAATAAAACAGTATAATAGTAACTGGCGCCACAACCTTAACTTTCGGGAGTCACACAACTTGCAACCATTTGTTTGTTGTACCAACAAATCTGCCCTCATCAACCTCTGTCTTCTTGACTTTAAGCAGTGCAAATTTTAACAACTCCCCTTACTAGTTGGTAACTTCTACTCCTAGCTAGATGGATTTGGTTCTTACGTTTTTCAATCGGCAAAAGTAACAATTTATTAGGGAAGGGGGAAAGGGTTTCAACTGAAAGATGAAAATTACAGCTACTGGCAAAGTCCTAAACACTTGTGGGCCTAAAATATCTAGATAAAATAATAAGAGCAAACATCTGTGGGCCAAAATGTCTAGATAAAATAATACAACTCATTGAAATATAGGACAGAGCCCAAGCAAAGTGGGCTAAGTCGAAACTAAAAAAACCCTAAACCTAAACTAACTCATCCTTTTATAGCAAATACCACCGCTGTCCACCAAACTTTTGGCAGCCATCATCCGCGACGGTTCGCCACCACCCAAAACCAACCAAGCCACCACGGACAATCCCATGGAGGGACCATGGAGGCAGGGGTGGACCCTTATGGAGGGGGGGAGTGGCACATGCCACCCCCAATTTTCAAAATTCCAATTTTTTTAATTTTTTTAATTATCATATTACAAGTAATTATTTAGTAGTATTAGAACACTTCAAGTGATGTCTCAACAATTTTAATCACTACACATTCATATGAGTGTTCCTACATTTAATATTAAGTCTCACATAAATGAATATATAGTGATAGAGGGTATTGGAGGACCACGTGGCGATATCCCATAATCACACATATACGTGTTTAAATTTCGCCACCCCTAATTTTCATTCCTGGGTCCGCCCCTGCATGGAGGGATGGACTGTTGACCGAACCCCAGCCTATCTCGGATGCTCACCAAATCCGTTAGTGAAACACTCCCTAAGAGCATGTACAAGAAGCTGGTTAAATGGGCACTTTAGTTATTTTGAAGAGTCAAACAAAAAAAAATAATCTTCCTAACAGCCTCAACAAAATAATGTTAATTAGCTACCGTTACTAGCTAAATATGTCTAGCAACACAAGCTACTGAATATTTTGTTACTTTTTTGGTCCTGCTTATCCAAAAGATGAAATAAGGGAAGGGAAACAATATTTTAAAAGATGATAGCCAAAATAGATAGCATTATTGTAGAGTTGAAAGAAAAAAAAGACTATCTAAAACAAAATACTATATAATTCATATTGATAATAAAATGAGATGGCAATACGTGATCGGACAAATGGTATGAGAATTAGTGTTCATTTTACAGTTTGAGTCATGAGAGCATTAGTGTAACGTTTCGATTTTTCGGAATGTTAATTCAAATTTTTAATATTATTTTATTTCTCAAAATAATAATTAAAAGATAACACAATTTTATTGATTAAAATTTTAAACAGTTAAAATAAATATAGAGTCTGAAATAAAAATGACAAAAATATTTCATTTTGGTTTACATTGCTTATTTTCAAATTAACTAGACAACAGAGCAACTAAGAATATGACAGCCAAGTGTTGAACTTCTCCCCGGAGACCACTGGCTCCTCTTGCTGGGGTAGAAACTCCATCTACCCATCTCCATTTGACATGAAATATTATAGGTAGAAAAGTTGCTTTAATGAATAATTAAACTCAGTAGTAAACATTACTTAAAAATCAAACTCAAAAGGAAAAGCAAGCATGCAGCAGGATATATGATAGTTAAACTACTGAATAGAGATTGAACAAGTAAAGCAAATACATAAGTTTGTTATGCTCTTTCTTTAATGTTTCTAAGGATTCCACTTAGGAGCTATGAATCTTATCCAACAATCTAGCATTAGACACTCTTTTGATATTGACCAGTTCTTATCTATTTAGGATTTATAGCTTGAGATTATGTACCTGACTTGATAACTGACCCGGCAAGGAAAGAACGTTTTACTGTTTATTCAGGTCAATAACTATATCACATTTGCTAGATCTAACTGATATGTGGTGTCACTGGGTAAGGCACCAACTAACCTTAATCATTTCTCATTTACCGACTCAAGGCCGCCTAAGACACTGATCGTCACTCCCTCATGGTCTAAAGTCTCAAATAGAACAACATTTTAAAAAATTTAGCCAACTCGCTTGAGCGAGCCTTCATTTTTAAAAAACTTGCAAATTTTCTTTTCAAATTTAGCTCGTTCTAAACCCTAACTATATATGCTTTCTAGATCTAAAACTAGAATTGAAAACAAGAATCAATTGAAGGAAACAATGAGAAATTGAACACACACACACACATATATATGAGAATTTGGTCAGAGCTCCAATTACGGTTTCTCTCTAAAGACTCAAGAAACCTTACGAACTCTCTTTCTGAAAACTCAATAACAACCTCACTACTTTCCCTTTGATCTCTGGATTCCGAAAATTTATGAAGATTAGTGTGATTACAAGCTAACTCTTGGATTAATTAGCCCTAAATCTCCCAATTCAATTTCCCAAATTAATTTCAACATTATTCTGTCATCAAATTCGAAATAAATGTGATTGTTCACCTAAAACACCAAGGAATCCAATGCACAAGATAATATTAATGATCATGAATGCGAAGAAAACAGTAAGAGATCGTATTCTCAAAGTTATGTAAATCAATAGTCGCTCGAGCAATCTCTAAAAATTAAAAATTTGAAATTAAATAATTAAAATTCAAGATTAAATAATTAATATGAAATTTTAATTTGTTATTTAAAAATTAATGAGTTATTACAATTAGTTTGAAAGAAGAATCGTAATAGTACAAGATCAGGGGCGGTATTCAAATTGACCAGCCACCGCTATTGAATTCCATAGAAGATGTAATTAAATTTTTATATCTGATACCAATTTATTTAAAAAGATATTATAGAACTCGATCCGATAAATTAATTTTTATATGAGGTCACAGCCGCATGAATATCTGATTACAAATGTGCAGAGGATTAATTAGTAGAGTACAGTGTGCTCTTTTGAACTCCAAAAAAAACATTGGTAAACAAGTAAAATGATGCGATATTGGGTAATGTATAAAAAAAAAAAAAATCTCAATGGTTTTTTGTATTACTGTAATATATTCATATATATTATTTTATTTAACAATTATGTATGAATATTCAGCGTTCTTGATTAGAGGGGAAAAAAAAAACATTCGGCTTAAGATCAGCTCTTTTGTAAATAAAAGTCATCTTCATCGATGACTTACTTTAAGCGAGAGACGGTCCACATTATTTTGCAGAGAAATTTTGTATGGTTTCGTTTGATTCGCAGATTAAAATTGGTGGGATTAACAATCTAAGGTATTTATCTTATTACTGTTTTAATACTAGTCAAACCTAATTCCATGTTTGATTTGAACTAAATTATTTCTATTGTATTCCACTCAGATTTATAGAATTTTGAACAGATATTTTGTTGAAATTGTGTGGATATACATATGTGGCAGTTGTGTGGCGGGTGGTGGTGATCGGAGGCGGTAAAACAATGGTTGGTACATACAATATTAAATAAGTCTCACACACTCTTCCTAACAATGGTCGGTACCTCATATATAGGTATTGAATATAATTCCGGAATTATTTGTTTTGGTTCAATTTTGAAGAATTAAAAATGAAATTGCGTGAAATTAGGTACGAAGAGTCTAATTTCGCGCCTAATACGCCTATGAGTTTTTGAAATGGATTTTGTTCATCTTAAAGCGAATAGTACCCCCTCTTTCATTAGTTGAGATTATCACATCATTGCTAAAATATGTTTTATAGATACGAAACCTATATAATTTTTCGTGATGAAAATAAAGATAATATTCGGTGAACAAAATTGCACTATGAGTTTTCTAACATTGAGAAACTAATCCCATGATGGGTACCTGAATGGTGGACACTGGATACACTCTTCTCACCCAAGCCCACTCCACTTTCCATAGGCACTTCACGTGTCCCTACCTATAGCTTATTCCCACTGTCCTCTGCCCTTCTCTCTCTCTCTCTCTCTCTCTCTCTCTCTCTCTCTCTCTCTCTCTCTCTCTCTCTCTCCCCCCTATTTTGAGGGTTCCTTTGTTTGTCCGAAATAAATAGAAGGGATATGAAATATCTTGAATATGTTTGAGATACAGAATCCCAATTGGAAGAAAAAAAAGTCTAGCATTTGATTTGATTGGGACATATATTTGTACTTATGTCCTCATACAAGCCACGAGTTTTATATATGGATAGAACAAAATAATCAGGGGAAGAACAATAATTTGGAGTTTGGGGGCAGACTTTTTTTTTTTTTGTCAAAGATGAGGTGCCGAATATAATTTGAGGGACTAAAATATAATTTTCTTTTGTAAATTTTGAAACTTAGATCCTAATTTTTAAAAAAAAATTTGGGGGGCATGGACCCCAATCTACATGGGGTACCGCCCCTTATATCAATACTTGTTGATGAAGTGAACATGTAATCTCAATCCAATGAAATTTAATATTTCAGACAAGAGCAGAATATAACTTTGGTCTGAATATGTATGGAATATGGTCCAAATTTAAAGCAACAAACACAAGGTATATAAAAACCACAATGTGCCAAACAAACAAGCCCCTAGGAAGTAGAGAAACAGAGGGAGAGTCCCGTGTCATCAGGCTTCCAATGCATTTGATCTATCAAGCAAAAGTTAAATATTGGGGGAAAGTAAAAAAGTAATGGGTATTGCTACAAACCAACCGAATCTCAGTGGTAATTCTCTCATCACCCCATACATTGCATCTTGTATCTCTCTCTCTCTCTCCCTCCTCTAACTACAGTGTGTATATATATTTTAGTTGAAGAGGAGATGGAGTGAATGAGATGGGGGGAATGCTTTTAACGTGCAATCCCTTGCTTTAATGGTTGTTCTTATTCGCTACTTTTGTTGCGTTAACTGTGCCATAAGACTCTTTGTACCTGACTTCTTTATAATTTTATGAACAATATTACTAACACATCACGTTGTACATCAAGTTATACATCATGATTATATTGCATCTATTAATTTGAACACATATCAAAATTTATGAGACCCGCACATTTTGTCCTATAATGATATGACACGTAGGCATAATGTACACTTTAATGCACAACTTGATGTGATAGTAGACTTCTTCTAATTTTATAATCGATGTATTCGGTCGCTTTGGGAT